>JAUMHS010000014.1:7320268-7658875 GCA_030762985.1 Adelphocoris suturalis | reverse complement strand
TCTACATGCCAAACTAATCTTCATTTTTACAAAGGGATTGACTGGTACACAATCTCACCAATAAATCTATTTTTTCTTCGCATATGGATAAATTTACCGGTCGGAGCGATGCCGTAGTGTTGACAACCGTGCTGCTCTTGTGAAGCGAATGCCTATCGTTCCTGAATGCTCGCGAAAGGAGCCGACCGGCTCCAAGTGCTTCATCCCACAGATGGAAGTTACACGCGATGGTTTTTTACCCCCCATTTTAGGTGTTACAATTGGAACATGTAGGGGATGTTGCTCGCTTCCCTTGCAGTCGGTAGATCCCTAAGGGTAGGTTTAACGTGTGTAGGGGATGTTACTCGCTTCGCTCACTCGCTGAAATTGAAACCCCCTAGTTGTGGACTTTCGTTTGAGCCCACACACGGATTTTCCAGTTTTTCTACCCCCACCCCTCACAACCACCCCTTACTGAGCAGGGGTTGCGCAATTTCGATGTGGCCTATATTTTGCGCCGGAAGTGGCTGTTGATATTAAAAACAGAATCGCACAAATCAGTCAATCCGTTCAAAAGTTGTGGAGGTACTTACATACACACAGAAACTTTACTTTATGAAGAAGAAGATTCATTTCAACTTTGATAAACCATTCATTTGTTATTTGTTCCTCCAGGATGGGCATTGGTGCTGAAGATGGACTATCACCTTTTCAGACCGTCGAATCAGTCGTGCGGGCCATCTCTTCTCTGTCTATGATGATGGAAAGTACATACCAGGTAACGGCAATGTTCCCAAACTCAGTTAGGTATCTGTTCGGATTAGTGTCCATTATACCACATGAATTTAATGGATATCTGTGATAAAGCGAGTGTAAACCTTCTAAAACCAAAGCTTTAATGAATATTGAATTATTTGCAGGAAGTTAGAGTCGTTAACAACACATGTGGTTCTTGATATCACCACATTCATCCCCCCTTCATTCACGGACACAATCCTTACTATTTGGCTCGGCTGTAACAGCAACAAACTGGCAGTCCTTAATAAATTAAGAGCTTGTAAATAGATGTCAATAGATTCGTCAGAACGTTGTTTTCGAGTTGATAGAAAATGCCTAGTGTAAACCTCATTCATGGGTTTCACATAAAGATTTTTCAAAGTGTCAACTGCAGTATCAAAAGTGGCACACTCACTAAACTAAGGATAAACAGTGGGGGAAACGAAATTGATCAGTAATTGTCGTTTTAGCGAATTTTTGAAGAAAATTATTGCTCTCGCCTCAAAATTTGTAGAATGTGAATTTTTGAAAAAATTTTATGCAGAAATCCGTTTCAGGCTATTCTGAATCATATTCTGAAGTTTAACCCATTTTTTTTATGTATGTATGTATATATGTATGTATGTATGTATGTATGTATGTATGTGTCATTCCAGACGATAACTGTCCGTAGAATTGTGCTAGATACTTCAAACAAATTTTAAAATATTAAGGACACAAAACGAAAGTTCAAGTTCGTTGGCCAGCATGATTGGATTACATCTTCGGGTTGAAATTTTCAAAAATGTAGTCAAAAATTTCAAAATAGCCTGTTTTTGGCGATTTGTTGTGCGAAATTATTTTTTCAGCATACTAACATGTGGTATATTCGGAATCAGCGTAAAATTTCCTATAAGAATATGTATCAAGTTTTCGAAAATTTCAAAGTTGAAAAATCAGTCAAAAATCGAAATAATGCTGTTCGCTAGTTGTAAAAATCGGTAATACGAGTGTTTACATGAAATATGGTCCAAATTCAGATTGAACTACTCTTATGGAAGTATCCCTGTATAACCAATTTTAGAACCATGCTGTTTAAAACGTAAGTAGTAGGTGCTTAAAAAAAAAAAAAAAAAAAAAAAAAAAAAAAAAAAAAAAAAAAAGTAATCACAACTGATGAGTTTACTCTGAGCATGTGTTAATAATTTGATTCCATGTTTGTCTATCAAAATCATAAACTAAAATTTCTCAACACGATCAATAGCGACTGAAATGTCGAAGATTTCTTCAAAAATTCGCTCATGGGGTCATGCTGCATGACTGGAATTTTTCCAGTTTTTATCGATTTAATAGCAAATTTTAATGAAATCTAAGTAAATTGTCAGCCAATCCATAAATTCTCTTATGGAAGTATCCCTGTATAACCAATTTTAGAACCATGCTGTTTAAAACGTAGGTAGTAGGTGCTTTAAAAAAAAAAAAAAAAAAAAAAAAAAATGTAATCACAGCTGATGAGTTTACTCTGTGCATGTGTTAATAATTTGATTCCATGTTTGTCTATCAAAATCATAAACTAAAATTTCTCAACACGACCAATGGCGACTGAAATGTCGAAGATTTCTTCAAAAATTCGCTCATGGGGTCATGCTGCATGACTGGACTTTTTCATATCATTTAGTGTTTCATCTGGAGCTACGAAATGATTAAAAGTTGTGTTAATGCAGAAGATTATCCATTATTAATATTCTAGCTTTCGACTCACCTGGGTTGTCTTGGGGAAAAACAAGTATCAGCGTGTGTATTATTCTTGAAATAATAACTCTAAAAATAAGTGATTATTTGAACTGTATTCACAGAGAATAGTTATAAAATAGCTTGTAAAGTAGTGAGCAAAATCGAGAGCACGGCGATTGTAGCGAAAGACAGAACAGAAGTGAGATATGCACCCTGGTCCGCTAGAGGCGGTAGCAGCGGAGCGGTGTGAGGATCAGCATGGATTCACATCTACATGCGAGATAGTATGGAGCAGTATGAACTCAGTGGGTATACATTGACTACCTACTCCCGTGAGATGGGGGCGTGGTCTTTAAGTAAAGAAACAGTCAGTAACATTTTGTCAAGTTGCATACCATTGATCTCAGTGCTTATCTGCATCAGGTGATAATGGGTCCACGTCAAGGCCCCATGGAAAAACTTATCCATATTCTCGCTGAATAAATTGTAATAAAGCGAGTGTAAACCTTCTAAAACTAAGGCTTTATTCAGCGAGAACTACACATAATAGAATAATAAATTATTTGCAGGAAGTTTGAGTCGTTAACAACACATGTGGTTCTTGGTAACCAATGGAGTGTATCATCACAAGGTCCAGTGTCAAATTTATTAGAGAGCAGGGTGGCTCCCAACTGGGTCATTCTCATTTCATTTGCCTCTTTATGTCCCCGACGGCGAATTCTCACAATTTTTGACCAAAACTAGCGATTTTGGGGAAAAAAAGGGTCGTATAAGTTGGGAGATCAACGAAGTAATAATTTGACTGCCCAAAATCCCCTTTAACCAATACTCAGTGATGACAAATGAAACCTGAAATCCTGGAAACTCATGAGTGTTACTGTCCCCTCCTACCTAAAACGTAAGTAGAAGTTAGGTTGTTATGAAACAATGAAAATCTAGAACTGGCCAGGGTTACTAGCTGCAGTAAGTTGGTTCCTCTTTATTTAGAGTAAGGATTTACATTTTTAAGATTTTTCCCAACCCGTGAAAAACTAGTTTTTCAGTCAGTCCCCCATATCTCTTCTCAGGGACCTCAGGAGTGTTATCATTTTTGCGACCAAGAAAGCCGATGGAAAATGGTGGGAAACAGTCAGAAGTGAAGGTTATATTATCCAGTTGAAGATGTGAGACTGTAGTGGAGTGCTTGGAGTTGCAGCAGTTTTTACAGTGAAAGAAGTCTAAAAACATGAGGAGTATTTTTATTTTCAATAATGAGTGTTACACTAATTACTAGTGTTGTTAGTGCTTAAACAAAATATTCCGATATCAAGAACCATACTGCTTGGTGACAGGTTTCAAACAGTAGCCATCCCCGAGTTTTGCCACTTCATCATCCTGTGTGACGCCATTTTTACTGGAAATTCTCATGAGTGTTACCCCTCAGGAGTGTGACCAAGGATGGGTAAAAAATATGTAAAATACAACATCAATGAAAAACTCACTGTTCATCTATAGAACACAAATCAGCAATGTACAATGAGTAGTATTTGCCGATCTAACCTCATTTTCGAGCGCTTTCATGTTTCACGTCTTTCAGCTTCTCAAACGACCCAAAGCGGCAAATGAAATGAGAATGACCCAACTGGGAAAATCAGGGAAAACCCGGAAGTATCAGGAAAATTCTAATTGTCGGGAAAAGTCTGGGAAAGTGTCAGGGAATTTTGCAAAAACCAAATGTCAGAGAATTTTTTAAATGAAAACTTAGTAATAATTGGCAGCGTTTTTAAGTATATTTTAACTCCTAAACAAACTCCAACGGTTTACTTTATCATACTGTATTATTTCATAGGTGAGTTATGAGAATGACAAAAATAATTATCAAGAGCGGTGGTTAAACTGTTCTGAGAGTAAAGGAGGCCCTACACTCTCATGTGGCTTGATCAAATGCTTGAGGCTCCGATTGATCAAAACTCTCATCAGTCGAAGTGGAGGAGTGTGGAGCGTAATGGTGCCAAATGTACCTAGTCCTGCGATAAGTTCTGTTACAAGGAAAAATTCATGGAGACATAATGTTATGCTTAAAGCTCACCTTGAATTATTTTATTTTGAAATTATAATATGTTACAAGATAGAAAAGCGATGAATTACTCAAAATGTCCGCCTTTGGCCTTCACACAGGCTTGTAACCTCCGGGGCCAATCGTCAATGGCAGCACGCAGCACTTCCTGAGGAAAATTGCGATCAGCTTTCACCAGAGACGACTTTAAACTATCCAAATTACGGTGACCTCTGTGACAAGCCATCAGCTCAAGATGGGACCAAAGCTGGTAGTCCAAAGGGTTCAGATCAGGGCTTCCTGAATTCCAATCTGACGCACTAATAAACTCAGGAACGTTCACCTCCAGCCACTGCTGCGTCGTCCGAGCCTTGTGAGCTGGATCAGAGTCCTGCTGGAAGACCCAGTGTTTTTCCCTCGAACAGTGTGTCACTCAGGGGCTTCACTACTTGCTCAAGGATATCTTCCTGGTAGTTTCTGGCCCGAGTTTTAACTCCTTGTTCACAAAAATGGAGCTTTGTGGTGCCATCAAAGCAGACTCCCCACCAAACCATCACTGAGGCAGGATGGTGGCCTCGTTCGACCCTCCCAATTTTTTCTTGAGCCTCCCGAGAGCTACGAGCATAAACCCAGTCGTTTTGGCGGTTGAACTTTTGTTCAATTGTGAAAATCTTTTCATCTGTGAACAAAATGTTGCGATGACCACCGTTAGCGTACCTGCTCAGCAGTGCTTTGGCTCTTTCAACTCTGATCTTCTTCAAACCCACTGTGAGTCTTTGCCCAGTCATTCTTCGAAAGGCACCCATCATGAGGTCATGTTTGATGAGCCGGGACATGGCTCGGGGAAAAATATCCATCTCCCTAGCCATGATTTTATGCTTCCGAAGTGGATTTCTTCGAATTCTGTTTTCGACTGCTTTGATGGCTTTCTTCGTCCTTACAGAGCGAGGATGGACGTGTAACGATCAATAGTCCGCCACACAAACATTCGATTGATATTCGACGATTTAAGCGTTTGGAAAATCTCAGAATTTGATTTACCTGCCTTATGAAGGGCTATGACAGCATGACGATTTTGTTCGCGTTCACTCTCCATCTCACCAATGTGAATAATAAATAAGAACTGAGCGGTGATTTCTAGCCCCATACCTAAGATAAACACCGAGTCCAAAGGCAGGTCTCACCGTGCACTCGTTCGAGCTACACGGTTCATCGAATGATTGTAACAGAACTTATGGCAGGACTAGGTATATTTGGGCTTCCTGGCCTTAACATTGGTTGCTGTGAAGGAGAGAAACTACAAAAAGAATAAAAGACGGTGGTCTAAGGACTGGTATAAAATGAGGAACCGCTTCACTCATCAACATCTCTTTAACTTTCTGAGTGGTTCTGAACTAGAGGATTATAGGAACTTTCTACGCATGGACCAAGAAAGTTT
This sequence comes from Adelphocoris suturalis, assembly GCA_030762985.1. Classification (NCBI taxonomy): domain Eukaryota; kingdom Metazoa; phylum Arthropoda; class Insecta; order Hemiptera; family Miridae; genus Adelphocoris; species Adelphocoris suturalis. Next base: position 7,652,933 of record JAUMHS010000014.1, on the reverse strand, counting down.
CGATAATCTACTCGATTTAGTCCACCAAGACATGGAGAAGAAGGACACGAAAATGTGTGAGGCGATTCCTGCAAGTCAGAGATTCTCTGTCACGTTGAGGTACATCTGGCACGAATTTAGAATACCTGAAATTCCATGGACGCCATGCCTTCCACTGCTTGACTGACGCAATGCTTGGTGAAAATTGCTCTAGACTATTGAGCGGCTTGACCATCCGCTTGAGTCATTCAAACTTTTTATCAATCGTCGTCAATGCTTGCTTCAAGCGTCAAACAGGTTTCTAAACTATACAATCAATTTGCTCTAGCGTTTGATCAAGCCGCTTGATAGTCTAGGATCTACTTAACAACTCTACATGCAGATACATTTCAACATGGAATCTTTGGCTCCTCTGATTACTAAATCACCTATTAATAAACCATATGTGAGAAAAATCAACAGAGTATTGAACTAGGGAGCAAACTGTATGCATTGAAGATTAGAGTAGTACGGAATTCATGTGTGGTTTCTTTGATTTCAGTCGATGTTCATGTCGTTCAGAGCTGTAATGGGCGTTGCGGAGAATATGGAGCGTCTGAGGCGAGTCGTTCTTGACCTGTTTGGAGGCATCGCCATCGTCAAATCAGTCGTCTGGTTTTTCAAGAAAATCCTTTACATCTTGGGTCTGGTAAGTGTCTTGCCTGATAATAATAATGAGCTATATTTCCATAGATCACAACTGTGTGTGAGTAGAAAGCGTCGTACAATGTATAATATTATTTTAAACAAAGAACATTATTACAAAAAAGTGTATATATAGATATACCAAAACAACAAAGCACAATATTAACAAAAATGGAGAACAAATCAATGGTTAAAAAATTCACTAAGAGGAACTCTTTGTCCACGAGAAACAACTTCACATTTTTCTTAAATGTAGAAAGCGAGCTACCCCCAATTTGGAAATCCATGATTTATTGTGAACTTTCACAATCTGGTACAGTGAGCTTTCTTGAAATAGAGAGAGACTGTGCTGTGAAAGTCGAAGAAGCCCAACACTGGGGGTAGAGTAGGTGTGGTAAAATTTAAATTGCTCGAAATAGGAGGAGTATTTTCTGCAGAAAATCAGGCATTGCATGATGAATGCTGATGGTATTGTTTGTAAACCTGCATTTCTGCATGGTCCTCTAAGAAGAAAATGGTTTTAGACCTAGGACATTACCTTTTGAAGCAATAGTTTTCAGTAGCTTAGCAGCAGCTGCCAAGCTGTTTACAAACCACTAATACATGATCATCAAATTTCATATTGCAGAAACCTTGTGACAGAAACTACCGCGATGCTAATGTCATCCAGCTGCAATGAAGCTGAGGAATTCAAATGATAGCATAGAGAACGGAATAACATGCATTGGGTTTTAGCATCATTAAGGGACAAACCGTTCATTCTTAACCATTCTCGAATTCTACGAAGGAGTATGAGTGAAGAATCAATTGCTTCAGAAAATAGAGAATATATTCTTGACTATAACCGCATTTGTGTCATCAGCGTATTCCACGATTCTTATACTAGGGTCAGAGGTGGGCACAAATTCAGGAAAGTCATTTGCAAATTATAGGAATGCCAATGGTCCAAGGATACTGCCTCGTGATACACCTCATTGCTGAGTTCTCTCATCCGATAATTCAATCCCACCTGAGGCAAAAACTCCAACTTGACTCATACTGTCCCAAGTATGATTTAAACCATTCAAAAGCTACACCCCTCACACCGTAGACTTCAAACTATTTAAAAAGCAAGTTGTGGGCCTCTTTTCCAGCATTCACCCAAGGTTTTCAGTTAACCTTTATCCTTTATCTCCGAATCCTGCATTATTGCATAATAGTTTTAAGCTTTCTGCTGCCAATACCCACCTTTTTGGTTCTGGAACCACAGTGTTACCAACGGAAACAGGTTTTAAAGCTTGTGACAAGGATTTCACATTTCGCCCTCGCACTGCAGCCGCTAATGATACAATAGTTTTGATGAGGGATGATTATAAATAACTTTTCCCCGTCTATCGTCTGAGTTTGAGAGTGATCGTACAAAGAGGCCACGATAAATTAACACATGACAGATTTTTTGTTTGCCCATGCACAGAGTGAGGTATAGATTATTTAGCAGTTAAAGTATCCTTAGAGATAACCTTCCACTCAATTCGAAATCAGTACAATCGAGTGGGATTGTTCATGTTTGGTGATGTAAATTGTCCAGTTAAGTTTTCTTCTATATCATGCTTGTTTATATTTGCTTTATCAAAGGAATTAAAACAGCTTGCCTAAACTCCACATTCCCTAAAAATGTCTTCATAATCTGGTGGAAACTGTAGTAATTGAGGTTGTTACAAGGATTTGTTGACACACAAACTGACATATGCACACAAAGACATTACAGACACCTTTCTTTCAGGTCTACACCAGGCTATGTAATAAGAAATGAGATAGGTGTTGCCCCACTTGGTGGTATAGTACTGAAATTGACCTTGGAGTGGTGGGTGAGGATTCTGAAAACTGTTATCCATCGTGTACCTAAGCTCTGCAACCAACAACTACTCAAACTGAATAACCTGTGTTGTTGTTTGTAACCTCACTCAACTCTTGTTACCTTCTGTTACTCCTTTTCAGAATATTTTTAATGCCCGCGAATATATTACTTATTATGCCCGTGAATACTACTTAAATATTACTCCACGATGTAGACGAGATCCGATTATAACTTCAATCCCGTCCTCATCATTTACAAACCAAACACCATTGTTGAAACTATCGCTTTCTGAACTTGACGAGCAAGTTGACATTTCGATCATAGAATAGGTATTTATACTAACGTATAGAGATCAAAGTATGATAAAGGACGATTTTGATTAAGAAGAAAAGAGTTGTTTACACCACGAGATCCAAAAAATTGCGAAATGTGCATGCATTAACTACGTCCTCGCGTTCGAGTTCTGACAGTTCCGAAAAAAAAACGGGAATTGTTAGAACCGTTCGGAACTGGCAGAAGGCACACTATGAACGAAGCTATAATGTCATGTATTTATTGTAACACTTTTGATAAAAGTTACATAAAGTTTGTTACTTCATAAATGTTCAAGCCTGTAGAAGTTTTAATTGAAGGAGTTAATGCAGATAACTATACCTACACACTCTATAATATTCTTATTAAATAATTTTGTGTACTTACATATTAAGTTTTGTAAGGGCTGCCACCCCTGTAATGTCAAACAGTACAGGTTACAATATCAAGTTTGAATGAGAAACTTTATTTGTGTGACAGATAAGGAACAACCCTTCAGGAGAGCGCCTGTGGGAAGCTGCTGCTGCTGAAGTCGTTACAGGAGCGAACAACGGCACGCCAGCTCCAACCCGCAGGACTTGGCCTCTCGTTGCTTTCTTCGGGCTCATGCTCGGCGGCCCCTACGTCCTCTACAAACTCATCCAGCCTCCGGAGGATCCGCAGAGATGGGATTTCAAGAAAGACGGGGTCAAGTGCGTGGCCCTATATGATTTTGACACCAACCAACGAGGTAAGGAATGAGTGAATAGGTTTTATTGTAATAACACTTGGTTTTTTACTATATATAGGAATAACAGTAAATAGTGCCAAAGTATGATCGAGCGGCTGAGGACTGTCGGGGTTCTTTCACCCCCTTGGTTTGCTCGTGCGACGGCGCCATGGCAAAAGAGTTCACTGTCTTTGTAAAGCGTACTGCCCACGTACTCGCGAACAAGTGGAATAAGCCATTTTCCAACCTTGTGGGATGGGTGAAAGTAAAGGTACAATTCGCCATAATTAGAGCGGTTTCCCTTCGGATACGAGGTGCCCGGAGGAAAGTGCGGCCAATGGAATTGGAGGATGGGGCGGCCATTCCTATGTTGGAGGAACATAGGTTCTGAAAACAACTTATACGATGACTACTGCACTAGCTCAAGTATGAGAAGATCGAAGACACCATCACAGTTTAAATCACAATGAAAATCTCCTGCAATCTTGCACGGAATAAAAACGTTCTTTACCTATTGTAAATAGTGCCAAACAATTGAGATTGGTTTGTACATTATGTTAGTTTTCTCGACCACTTGTATAATAATGAAGTTGAGGGTTAGCAAGGATTGGTCAATAATTCAAAACCTCTTCAACACCGACGTTTCGCTATATTTGTATAGCATCCTTAGGGCTACAGTACAATAGAGGATAACAACTGGTACAGTATGGCACATAGACTATAAAGATAGCAAAACTGATATAATATAGTTACATAATGCGAACTTAATTACTAAAAATGTTATGCAAAATCTGATACATGAATTAATGTGAAATAATGTGGCTGCTTATAATGGAACGTTTGACTAATTATGACACTGAAACTAGAAAATGTTTTAAGTAAAATAATGAATAACAAAGTTGGTAAGTACCTTAGTAGTGGAGAAGGAAAAATGTTAGGTCCTCATTGCACGTTATACAATCCTTGCTGGACACGTTGCACTTGTACACTATTTTCATAAATGTTAACTGGAGACTGTTTATAATTATAGAAACTTGATAATTATGATGAAAATTATTAAAGAGGATACATATTGCATAGAAAAATGCACGTGGGCTTGTTTGTCTGATAACACTGATAATGGTGTTGTTTTCCTAACACTTTTACTAGATGACATGAAGACGGAATGATTGGAAATGGAATATAAATTAAACTGTGAGTAGAACTTCAAGTATGGTGAATAGATGACTCCTTCTTTGGAGGAGATAGGGGGGGATTTGTGTGTTGGGACTGCCTTTGACATTGAATTATAAACAGATCCCTCTATGTGCCTAATGCTTAGTGAAGGGGTTACATTCTAATTATATCACTATATATTTGACTCAAATTTCTGGTGTCCCTCCTAAAATTGCAGGTGTTAGGGGTCATTCGAATGCATACACTTTCTTTAATGAGTCTCTTCCCCAAATTAACTTCTAAGTCAAGAATTTTAGCCAGGCAATTGTATAACGTGCAATGAGGACCCAAAATTTTTCCTGCTCCACTACTAAGGTACTTACCTACTTTGTTATTCATTATTTTACTTAAAAAATTTTCTAGTTTCAGTGTCATAATTCTGGACCTTGGTGCAACACCATCAATTTTTGGCGAAAATTGGTTTATGCCTTCAAATGAAAGGTCCAAGTGTCATGTTTCAGTACCGCGAACAATCAATGTCGCATTGTTACTAGGTAACAAGAAAACTTGAATGGCCAATACTATGTCAGTCGCCAGATGTGAAAAATATTACTGCAACAAGGTACTATATAGAGGTAGGATTTTGTTGCACCAGTAATATTGGTCGTCGGGGTGATAAATATGTGTTCAATGTGAGTTCAACAAGATACCAACTCTACATAGTATTTCGTAGCACCCATAATTGGGTGCGTCAGTGGCCTATTTTTTAGTGTAAAGTAATAAATATTATGTCTCTCCAGTTAACCATTGGCGGATATTATTGCTGTGCCAATTACAGTATTCATTTTAGCGAATTTTTGAAGAAAATTAAGCTATTGCTCTCGCCTCAAAATTTGTAGAATGTGAATTTTTGAAAAACTTTTATGCAGAAATCCGTTTCAGGCTATTCTGAATCATATTCTGAAGTTTAACGCATTTTTTTATGTATGTATGTATGTATGTATGTATATATGTACGTATGTATATATGTATGTATGTATGTATGTGTCATTCCAGACGATAACTGTCCGTAGAATTGTGCTAGAAACTTCAAACAAATTTTAAAATGTTAAGGACACAAAACGAAAGTTCAAGTTCGTTGGCCAGCATGATCGGATTACATCTTCGGGTTGAAATTTTCAAAAATGTAGTCCAAAATTTCAAAATAGCCTGTTTTTTGCGATTTGTTGTGCGAAATAATTTTTTCAGCATACTAACATGTGGTATATTCGGAATCAGCGTAAAATTTCCTATAAGAATATGTATCAAGTTTTCAAAAATTTCAAAGTTGAAAAGTCAGTCAAAAATCGAAATAATACCGTTCGCTAGTTGTAAAAATCGGTAATATTTGCATGAAACATTGTCCAAATTCAGATTGAAATACTCTTATGAAAGTATCCCTGTATAAGCAATTTTAGAACCATGCTGTTTAAAACGTAGGTAGTAGGTGCTTTAAAAAAAAAAAAAAAAATGTAATCACAACTGATGAGTTTACTCTGTGCATGTGTTAATAATTTGATTCCATGTTCGTCTATCAAAATCATAAACTAAAATTTCTCAACACGATCAATGGCGACTGAAATGTCGAAGATTTCTTCAAAAATTCGCTCATGGGGTCATGCTGCATGACTTTTTCACGTCCGACCGACATTTTTCACTTATCCTGCGTGTTCACTTTTCAGTTTATCTACCTTTTACTGTTAATAGCTAGCTGTATATTCTTGCATTAATTTGGAGAATTTTGAGATATTTTAATTTTATTTATTTATTTATTTTTTATTTTTTTGGATAAAGTCAATGTTGTTTAGTTCCTGCTATAGTTGTCGACGAGATTTTAAACAAAACAATAGTTTTTCAAATATTTCAGTTGTATGCTAAGTCAGATATCCCATAATGTAACAAAATACTATGTCAAGTTTTCCCGGGAAAATGAGGGTCAGAAAATCATGAGAAAAATGTCTTAGGAACAGGGATTAATGGTAATTTATTTGCAGTAGTTACTTTCTCTGTAGAACTTTGGACAGCCGCACACGGTAAGGTCACATTTTTGATCAAAACTTCAAACGCGATTTTCTCAGAATGGCGTTTTTTGACATAGTATGGTGTTGCACCAAGGTACAGAATTAGTAGCCACATTAATTCATGTATCAGATTTTGCATAAACATTTTAGTAATTAGGTTAACATTATGTACCTATGTTATATCATTATTGCTGCCTTTATAGTCTATATGCCAGAATGAAACGTTTGTTATCCTCTGTTGTACTGTAGCCCTGAAGATGCTATACAAATATAGCGAAACGTCGGCGTAGAAGAGTTTGACTTATTGACCAACCCTCAACTTCATTATTGGTACGTACGTTATACCTACCCACAATAAGACTAAAAATACACTACCGGAATGCTTAATTAAAACTTAGCAGTGGACTCACTCTGAATAGTTGCACATTTTGACAGCTAGGATACCTACTTAATATTTAACTTACAGACAAATTATATATTGTTACTTCTTTTGATATAAATAGCAAGAATTAAAAGCACCGATCTTCGGTCAAGATATAGGAGGAGCAGTGTGAGCTGATATTATGATTTTTAAAAATCCAGTTTCTATGCTATTTATCCTACAAAGCTGAAATTTGGAATGATAGGATAGGATTTTATCTGGCCGAACCACCTCTGAGTGGGTGCTTTATGCTCATTTCTATGCAATTTATCATACGACTGAACTTTGGAATGGGACCTTTGTGAGACAGGTAGAATAGGATTTTAACTTATTGAACCACCCCAATCAGCTGTCTTAACGCTAATTTCTATGCAATCTATCGTACGAAGCTGAAATCTGGATCGGAGCCTCCTATCGACGAAGTAATAATTTGACTGCACCAAAATCCCCTTTAACCAATACACAGTGTCAACGAAAAACCTTGAAATCCTGGAAACTCATGAGTGTTACTGTCCCCTCCTACTTAACATGTAAGTAGAAATTTGGTAGTTACGAAACAATGACAATCTAGAACTGGCCAGGGTTACTAGCTGCAGTAAGTTGGTTCCTCTTTATTTAGAGTAAGGATTTACATTTTTAAGATTTTTCCCAACCCGTGAAAAACTAGTTTTTCAGTCAGTCCCCCATATCTCTTCTCAATGGGACCTCAGGAGTGTTATCATTTTTGTGAACAAGAAAGCCGATGGAAAATGGCAGGAAACAGTCAGTGTGAAGGTTATATTGTCGTCCAGTTGAAGATGTGAGACTGTAGTGGAGTGCTTGGAGTTGCAGCAGTTTTTACAGTGAATGAAGCCTAAAAACAAGTTGAGTATTTTTATTTTCAATCATGATGTTACACTAATTACGAGTGTTGTTAGTGCTTAAACAAAATAATCCGATATCAACAACTGTACTGCTTGGTGACAGGTTTCAAACAGTAGCCATCCCCGAGTTTTGTCACTTCATCATCCTGTGTGACGCCATTTTTACTGGAAATTCTCATGAGTGTTAGGTACCTCTCAGGAGTGTGACCAAGGCTGGGTAACACTCCTGATAATACGGTAACACTAATAATGTAACACTCCTGAGATTTAAGCTCAATTACACTGCCTTCAACATGAATTCCGTAAAATCTGAATATTACGTTTGAATGTGATTCTTTTGTACTTACTTGAGCCCCGACAACAATTTTGCCAAAGTCATCCATTTTACAGAAATCAATTTTTGAAATCTGGTAACACTCATGAGTTGATATCAGGTTTTTTAATACAAAAACATGTATAAAATACATCAATGAAAAACTCACTGTTCATCTATGGAACACAAATCTGCAATGTACAATGAGTATTATTTGCCGATGAAACCTCATTTTCGGGCAATTTCATATTTCACGTCACTGAGGTTCTCAAACGTCCCAAAGCGGCAAATGAAATGAGAATGACCCACGTGCAACATAAAGTCAACTCCATCTGGCATGAGCAATGGCAGGGTGAGGTCACTGGTCTGCGTGGTGTCCTTCAGGACTTGAGCACGGTGGGCCCTTTCCTAACCCTACTTCCAAGGAGGGATCGGATAGTGGTCAACCGGGTTGCCACTGGCCATACCCGTCTTACTCACAGACACCTGCTTAGTGCAGAAGCTCGAGATGTTGTGTGTGGGAGGTGTGGGGGTGGTCTGTCCATCCTCCACTTTCTGGAGGACTATCCAGCCCTTTTGGACCTCCGAGTCCAGCATCAGCCCCCTCTGTGGGTTGATGTTTTATCCGGACAAGACAAGGTCCGATCCCTGCTGTTGTACCTGAGAGCCCTGAGCTCTACTACGAACTGTGATAGTTGATCTGTGATATATTTGTATACATCTAGTCTTATTTTTATTTCACTTTGCCGATTGTATGTAACAGCATCTACATAATTATTAGCCTATTTTACATCTAGTCTTAGTTGAATACTTTATTTTTGGGTTTTTTAAATCCACTACAATTACTATAACCAAGATTAACTTCTCAACCAAGTGACAACAAAACAAGCGGCATTGTTTACTATACCCATTCATAACATAAATAAATATAAAACTACGACATAAATTAAATCGAGAGCTTTCCAATGAATGGAGAACGATTTTTTTGTGGTGAAAACTAAAGAAGTTTAATTTCCCCAGCAACGGCTAGGTTGTGCGTGAAAATCATAAGGAAATTTCGTGACACTTGTGTCACCCATCTCGCGTATCGTTTTTGGGCAGTTAGCTCAAGGCTAAAGCATGTTCCATGTTGAAAAACTTCTCTATCTCATAATCCTTATAATATTAACTATACTAAGAATAATTAAGATCTGTGTATTTATTTTAATAATAATAACACTGCTCCGCTCAAGCGTTGGATGTCCAGCCAAAATTCTTATTTCATCATTCCTTTTTTAAACACTAATCTACTTAAAAGAAAATACGCTTAACTTCGTGACTACTTATCGTTATTTTTTATTTTTGCAACGAAATGAGTTGTGTCTCGCAAATAAATGAATTACTTATTTTATCGTCTTTCCAGGTGAATTGCCGTTCAGGCGTGGGGAGGTGCTTGTGAGACAGCGAGCTGCGCAGGGCGGCTGGGCGCTGGCAGTTAAAATGAACAGACAGACAGGATACGTCCCTGTGGACTGGTTAAAACCGAGTAAGTGGATATGCAATTATGTGAAGAACAAGTAGACATTATGGACCTTTGCTGATATCCGATATTATATTCAGTTTTATTATTATTACTAGCCGCTCCAAAATAAATCCTACATCAATGCTTTTGGTGAAATACGATTAATTGGACTAATAGATCAAAATTACTTTAAATTTACTGCTTCCCCGGAAAAAAATCATGCATAGATATGTCTTTGGACAATTATTTATTTGTTTTCCTTTCTGCAATCATTTTGACATTTTCATGTCTTTGCCCTGGCACATTGCACAAAAAACTGTCACATAACGAAATTGTGTTACAGTGCCTTTATAATTATTTCCGCTGACAACGACCCCGTTGTTAGGTTTGTTCATTTTCTACACTTTTTAACCCACAAAAATCGTTCACCACTCGTTGGAAAGCTCTCGATTTAACGAACATTTTCATGTTCTCCATAACATATTGACTATACGAATAGCGGAGCTATGGGCATAACTGTTCTCATATTTTGTTTACAAACTCTTTACATGGTACCTACCTCTCCTATTAACTGTTGGTAGTTGAGATTTGGTATGTAGCCTCTGCAGTTTACCCTGGCACATAGCAACAAAAAACATCACGAAATTGTGTCAATTTGTAACATAATATATCTACACTCTTTCGTAGTAAAAAGACAGTGCCACCTATAATAGTATTCGACTTAGATACTTTGCCAGTAATTTACGCTCTTCGGCCAGTTTTTTGCATAATTCGTCTACTTTTTTCATTTGCAGAGCAGCCATGCCTTTACTTTGCTTCCTTACTTTGCAGTTCCAAATGTTTAATTGTGTCGGTAATTGTAGATGTTTTCACAAGCTGTAAAGGGGAACAATGCTATAGAGGACAGTAACACATTTATTAATGAACAATTTCAACATAATTTCGATAAAGCTATAGAGGACAACTTTATATAGCCTAATGGTGACAGAAAGAACAATTCAATTTCATTATAAAAACAATATTTTATGAAGATAACAAGGCAAGACTTACCTTCTTATCAACCCAATTGCTTGATAGCGTTGCATCTAGAAAAACCGAGGAATCTACATCTTCATATTGAAATGATTCGGATCCGCCTTGTTGAGGAAGTTGGCCATCCGGCTCTATATTTTTCCTTTTTAGCGAAGACATATTGTCCAACTTGTCTTCCGACATTTCACTCTTCTGTCAAATCTTTGGCAACATAGGTACATGTGATGTTCTATAATTTCGGTAAACAGCCAGTGAGATAAAAGCTAAGTAGAGTAGACAACAGCAACGCATTGTGAGGTTTGAAAAATACAACAAATAGCTATAGATAGTTATGTTAATGATTCGTTTCACATTCTGACAACAACGGAGGGTAGTTTATAAAATCCTACAGTGAGGTAAAAAGTTCCAGTCATGCAGCATGATCGTATGAGCGAATTTTCATAAACTATTTATCGTACTATAGTATGTTAAAGTGCATTGAAATTGGAGCAATTTTAGTTGACAGAAATGGTTAAAAACCAATTTTATGGCAAAAAACTTATTCTAAATAAAATTCCACTGATTCAAAAGGGATTTTTGATTTTTAATTTTTTTGCAGTTTTCATAGATATTTTAGCAAATTTTAATGACATTTAAGTACGTTTTTCATCATAATTTTGAGCAAAAATTTTTAATGTCCTAGTTAATCGTTGAAAATTTAGTTTTGACTAAAATTCTGCAAAAAAATAGAAATTTAACGATTTTTGGCCGTTTTTAGCCATTTTTAGTGATTTTTTGGGTACATTTTTCGAAATTTGACCAATTTAATGTGCTCAAAAATTGTTGTCCAACGAACTCATCCTTTCTTTTGAAATGCTTGATTTTTTGGCGAAAGAACGAAGTTTTTATCTCAATTCTATCGAGAGTTATCGTCTGGAATGACACATACATATATATATATATACATATATATATACATATATATATATATACATATAAAAAAGCGTTAAAATCCAGGAATCATTTCAGAATGCGTCAAAACAGATTTCGACGAAGAAAATGTTTGAAAATTTTTATTTTAAAATTTTTGGAGCCATTGCAATAGCTTTATTTTCTAAGAAAATTCGCTAAAAGCAATAGGTAAACACATGAAAATGTCCCAATGCGTTGCTGACTCGTATGCAAGCGTTTTTATGTTTTTTTTTCAATGTGATCAACACGGGAAGAATTTTTTAAAAAAAGTTCTAGGAACAGCCGTTTTCATGGTATCAACTAGTTTTGGGCTAAGATTAGGATAATGAGAGACGGTTCATTTGAGATTCGCTAGAGGTTCTAAACAATATATGGTGATGTGCCTTTGAATTTTCGTTTTTTCTGACGTAATGCTAATAAAAAATGTTGTCAGCAGAAGCGGAACCTGCAAAAAAGAGTGATTTCCATTTCGTAGGACCCCTTATGCTACTTAACTTGTAGGTAAGATAAGAAACAGTAGGTGAAATCACTTGAATTAAAAATGAATTGTTTTGTTGTTGTTTCGTTAATTGCTAAGAAATAGTGACTTCCTCATTTTCTGGATAGAGTAGCGTGATTAGTAATGAAAGTAGGTAACAACCTAGTTACCCATTACATTTTGTGATCACGATCACGCTTATTTTGTCATGACCCCCAGCCAAAAGACATATCTATGTCAAAGTATGTTTTGGGGTTGAAATACTACGCTAAAATTTTGGTGCTACGCTGGAATTGAACCTAAGACCCTCAGCTCAACAGCCTCCAATGCTAACCACTTGACCTTGGTGGATGTTATCAAATTATGAACAATTACAGTTGTACGCAATGTTCGACACTCACCATAGAGTTAATACAGGGTGATTCTCTCGCAGATGCAAAAAAAAATTTGGGTGAAACTACATTAAAAATGGAGTAAAATGCCGCCAACTGCATATTTTTATCTCAATCCGTTCTCGAGATATGATTTTTTAAAGGATTTTTCAGGAAAACCGTATTTTTTTCCTTTTAAACTCAAATCTCTCCACTTTACTTCATTCAATTTTAACTTTTGACTACATTTTCGGAATCAACATTAAATTTGCTATAAGAATAATGTACTTGGGTTCTTAAAAAGTACCATCCAAAGGCCCTCACATCAGCTCAAACATTGACGATTTTGAAAAAATAATATTTCTGAAAATCTTTAAACCTTTACTACTCTTCCAAAACGAATCCTGGAAACTGGCAAATCTCATGAAAACTGCTTCGTCTAATTCTCTTTCCAACGGTATAATCAAGTTTACTTTTATTTTGTTATTTAGTGGAGAAAATTATGTTTTAATGTTAAAAAATGTGGGTTTTTCAATGAAATTGTTGGTTTTCTCGAAAGATGACCCTCCATGAACCTACGAGTATGGGGTCGGTGTCTATGTATTTTTCACGCTGTATCGATTTGTAGATCTCTCCAACTCCATTATAACCGAGTTTTACACTTAAAATCGCAAATGTTTTGTTTGTTACGATTAAATGTATGTGTGTTATGGGGTAAAACTAGTTAATTAAAGTGTAAAACTCGATTATAACGTAGTTGAGAGATCTGCAAGATTTTCCATTCGATCCAGCGAGAAAAAATACATAGAAACCGACCCCATACTCGTTGGTTCATGGAGGGTCATCTTCCGAGAAAACCAACATTTTCATAGAAAAAAGCACGTTTTTTAACATACAAACGTACTTTTCTCCCCTAAATAACAAAGTAAAAGTAAAATTATATCGTTGGAAAGAGTATTAGATGAAGCAGTTTTCATAAGATTTGCCAGTTTCCAGAATTCTTTTTAAAAGAGTAGTAAAGTTTTAAAGATTTTCAGAAATATTATTTTTTCAAAATCGTCAATGTTTGAGCTGATGTGAGGGTCTTCGGATGGTATTTTTTAAGAACCCAAGTACACTATTCTTATAGGAAATTTAATGCTGATACCGAAAATGAGGTTGAAAGTTAAAATTAAATGAGGCAAAGTGGAGAAATCCGAGTTTAAAATGAAAAAACACGGTATTCCTGAAAAAACCTTTAAAAAATCATATCTCGAGTACGGATTGAAATAAAAATATGCGGTTGGCGGCATTTTACTCCATTTTTGATGTAGTTTCACCCAAAAATTTTTTTGCATCTGCGAGGGAATCACCCTGTATATTTGCCTAGCATTTCTTACAAAATTGATTGGAAAGATACAGTTGTGATAGTTCATGGTGATTTATTAATGGGTAATGGATGTTTTCGTGTCTTTGCAGTATCTGCAGTGCAGCAAAAGGCAGCGTCGAAACCAAGGGGCAGTCGGCCTCCACAGGTGTACCAACCTCCGGCAGATGGCGGACAATTCGAAAACCCTTCAGGCCTCCCGCCACCCCCAGCGTACCACCATGATGGTGGACGGTACGGGAATCGCGCGGGTCCCCACAACATCAGACCGAACAACCTGTATGTCCAGGTCCCTACGCGTCTCCCTGTGATAGACTCGGCGTCCACAAGCAACGATGTCGTCCAGCCGAATGAGGAAGTTGTCCAGCCGAACGAGGATGTCGTTCAGCCGAACCAGGATGTTGTCCAGCCAGAGAACAACGCGATGGTACCATCCAACTCCTCCGAAGACCCTACGGATCCAGTAGACGAATCATAAACTGTTCACCAAGCCACTCAGCCCGGCATGGCGACCTCCTCCTTTTATATATCAAACCAATGAGACTACCAACGACAAGAAATACTTCAGCTTTGATATACATTCACCCCGCATAGCTTGAGACAAGTGAAATTTGACAATAGTCACAATGCTGGAAATGTTACGTTTGCCATTCTCAAGAAAGACAGCATATTAAACCTACATTACTTACGTCATACAACATTGACCGTTCTTGTACCTCCATACTATCCCAGAATCAACAGCCGCAGCAGCAGGCAGCAGCAGTGCATCAGCATGGGGGGAGGGGGGTGCTGCAGTTTCTTCCATTTACAATACTTTCTGGCACTTTTTGTATGTTAGAATCGATGTTTGGTGCCATAGATGTTATTTATCTTGAAAACTGGTGTAAAATGTATCTTAAAGAGCCACAACTTCACGCTTATACATCAAATATACGGTTGGAGTAGTAAAGAGTAAAATAACTAATATGATAGCAGTACCTTCCTAATTTCGATAAATTGGATAAAAATCAATATTCATACCGTTTTAAATCTTCTCAAATAGCTGCTGTAAATGCTTCTCAAAAAACCGTATGCCTAGAATACCTAGAAATGTAGGAATCTAGAATTTCATTTTTTTCTCAGAATAATGTTAATTGAAGATTCGGCTGTCTTTCTTGAGATGTCGCAAGCCTAACGTACCTATTGTAACATGCTGATAATCAGCTAGTTATTCAGCAATCGCCAATACCCATCAGCACAATCATCAAGCTCCCCTGTAGGACGAAGAACGTTGCTGATTCAGCAATCTGATCCCCTGACATCAGCCACCTTGATTTCTTCAGCCTTTAAATGTTTTTTGAACTCAAAAATGTGTTATGTGTGTTTTGTGTTATCGCAGTTCGCCTACCGTACGTCGTAAAGCCCCTGTTTTCATAGTTATGTCATCCTAAATTGTTGTACCCTTCTACTTTTCATTAAATTTCGATAATTTTAATTAAAATCAATACTCATACCATTTTAATTATTCTCAAATCGCAGCTGCTTCTCAAGTTTGTATCTGCTGCTGTTGAAGGTTTGCACAAGAAATGTAGGAATCTATAATTTCGTCTTTTTATGTGAATTCAAGATAGGGATGTCTTTCTTGGGAGGTCAGCAAGCCTAACTCACTTACTTGTAACAGGTAGGGAACCTTCCTTTTTCCTCATGCTGATAAATATCCATCAGTACAATCATCTTTGTTCCCCTCTAGGACAACGAACGTTGCTGATCCAGCAATCCAGACACCAACCTGACTCACTGACATCAGTAAAAACTTCATCATCATAAATTTTTGTACCGTCTGTCTACATTTCATTGAACACCCAACGTTTTATCCAAATTTGAAACATATTTTTAGTTTTTGGTAATCTTCATTAATTTTCAATGAGTCACGCTTCCATTTTATTGTTAATATTGCATTTAAATTTACATACCTCGAGCCTATACACAAAATATACGGGTGGAGTAGGAATGAGGTAAATGACTTGATTTGACGGCCATTCTTTCCAAATTTTGATAATTTTAATAAAGATCAATACTCGTGCAAGAAATACAGAAGAAGCTTGTCTAGAATTTCTAGAAATTTATGAATCTAAAATTTAGTTCTTTTCTGAGTATTATCTGACATAGGCACTTATAACAGGCAGGAAACCTACAATTTCATTTCGCAGCAAATCAGCTAATTATTCAGCAATTTCAACGCAATCATCAAACTCCCCTGTAGGACAACGAATAAGTTGCTGATTCAGTCACCAATCTGTTCCACTGACATCAGCAACTTTGATGGCTTCAACCTTTAAATGTTTTTGAGATCTCAAGTTTGATATTGCAGGATCGTCCACCGTGTCTTGTCAAATTTGTGAGCGTCATAATTTCATCCTGAATATTTGTACTGTCTAAATTTCATTAAATGCCAAATATTTCAATCAAATTTGAAACTCTTTTTTTATCTGTCATATTATTATTATTTTTGATTTTTTTCAATTAATGGATTGTGTTATTTAGTCGTGACTACTGTGATGTATTTAAAGTTGTTATAAGGAAGTCTTGTTCCTGGAGGTTAACGATATTAATTATATCGAAGTGGCGACGAGGATGGGTGTATCAGAATTAAAACGCACTATTAAAGATAGAGGTTGAAAGGCGTATTTCGAATAATCGAACAACAGGTGTGAGTCTAAATATGATGATAATGATAAGGCAGGTTAGCCAACTTCGATATAATTAATATTGTAATGTAAACCTCCAGGAACAAGATTTCTTTATAAAAACTTTAAATTCACCACAACTACTCAGAAGTTCCACTATCTTATTGTTACTATTGCATTTAGATTTAGCCTATTTTCTCTTAAATTTGGGATTTGTGCACTTTTTTGTTGATCAAATCACCAGGACTGGTATTATTTGATGGGGTTTTCTTTTAAATTCACCCTCCACATGCGTCGGTTTTGATTTTCATACATGTATGTGATTTTTGTAGGAATTTAAAACTAGTGGTTAAATACTGAATAGACTCCATACCAATGGTTACTGCTTAGGTTAAGTTCTACACTTAAGTTAAAATATTTTTAGTTCTTTTAGGTGTTTGATAGGGCTTCGCCTGAATTTGGATATTAAAATGATAAAGCATCATGAAATGGTGCTAGGAAATCATCACGTTTTTAGCCCATGAAAATTACTTTATATGTCGATTGAACAAAAAAATATACGTTAATGTGTTTTAGTTATGCAACGTTGTGATAATTTAATAAACGATGATAAAATGGATTGTTGTTGTCAGTTTAATTGCTTCCCTTTTAGTCCAATAAGGCCAAAAAATCATCTCTTGGTGGACTACGAAATGACAGCCTCATAAACATGACTCAATTTACCCATTTTCAAGTTTTTCTCTAATAATTTCTAGTGGTAGATTTTGAAAATTTATGAAGAAGAAAACGAATATGATTTTCATGAATCGTGAATACCAAAAAGAAATGAATATCACTGTTATCGATGTGTAAGGTTACTTTGCGATTGGGAGGACGAGATGAGATAGGTAGGTTTGGGATAAAGCATCTTATGTATAGCCCATATTCTCGTGGCGTCACGCCTGGAGTAGGTTTGAGTTTCTTCCAAGTTTGAGTTTCTTCCATGACGTAGTCGATGTTACTAAATCGCAACTCAACTAACCTATTTTTGACATTTTCATGTCTTTGCTTTGGCACAAACTGAAAAATCGTCACGAAAACTTGCTCACGCGATACCAATAAATAAAATAGACTCACCGTGTTGCGTAGAGAACAATCAACTGTTTTCTTTATGTCTTTGCTATGGCACATAAACTAAAAAAACGTCACGGAAAATTGCTCACGAAAATATTTTGATGATTTCCGCTTACAACCGAGTCGTTGCTAGGGAAATGGTACTTCGTCGTTTTTCATCCCACAAAATTCGTTGACCATTCGTTCGAAACCTCTCGATTTATCCAACAAGCTGAGTTATGAGCATGGTTATTTGAATAATTGTGTACACTCAGGTGATCATTCTCAATAATTGATATTGTGAACATGATTGCCACCGCTTGTTAATTTCTGATGATTTCATTGAGCTGTTGTTTCATAGCAGGTGATCCAAATATTGCGAGAACGGTTTGATTTGTGAAGCGGTGGTTAAATCATTTTAATAGGTAATTTCTATGCTTTACACTCTAGGAAGCTGTAATTTCTTATGTAGCCTCTTCAGGACATTTACTTGACGATGCCCAGGGTCCGGATCAGATGAGTGGCTCTTGAAGCTTGCATACGAGTCTGCAGGGGGGTAGGTGATGTAGCCTGGCTCGAATTCAATAAAGTACCCACGGGTGTCGGAACAAGGAGTCAACGCGATCGCGAATTCAATTAAGTACACCCACGGGTGGGCGGTTTCTCTTATGGCCCATTTAATTGATCTGTACGCCCCGCCTTGCAATGCACGGGTGAGATCTGCCTAGTAATAAATTCAATAAGAAAACACACATGAAAATGTCCCAATGTGTTGCAGACTCGTATGCAAGCATTTTGAATGAATTGTACTAATTTGGGTATGACCACTATTACGTAAGATTCATAGCAGATGCCTCAACTAACAACATATCCCATCCTCGTTGCCAATTAGAAGTGTTTTCTCTAGAAGTCTGCCATTGTTTGTCAATCTACTACATTGTAATAAAGACATTTTTCAACAGTTTTGTTTTGCAAAGGTAATATTGTAGTAATATAAAGTTTCAATTCAACTAAATGTTCACAGTAATCATGCCAGACAGCGCGATTTTGATTGTAGATAATGATGCCGATCTAGTGGTGATCGAATTTTCATTTGGACTAGGGAGTAACTATTATGGTTAATCAGTGTCCGAGAACTTCATTCGTTTAGACTGAATAAATAACTTGAAAATTAAGGAAATATATACATACATACCTTATATATAATATATAACCCGTCCGTCCTCAATTTTTGCTTTGATTCGAATTTCGAAATCTACTTACCTTGAAATGTAAAGCAACGAATTGAGGGGGGGGGTAAACATTTTGTGCGTTGTTCATTGACCCATAGATTCCACACCTCGTTTCAAGTTTTTCTGTGGTCCTAATTGATTAAACTTTTTTCGAAATTCGTAACTATACATTGCTTACAAATTATTCCTACTTATTGAATTGAATAATGAGTAATGGATGCCACATGTTAATCATTAGTTTCTACATATTTTTTCTCTCTGTTTTAGCAATTGGTTTTTTGTCTTGTGCATCTTATCTTTGGCCCTTTAAAATTGCTAACCAAAATATTGTTCCTCTATACTATTTCTCCAAATGAAACTATTTTGGCTCTTGCCATTTTAAGAGGTTTATAAAACCTCCTGTTTTTGACACTGTCCTCTTTGAAGGCAAAGCTTTCAACTTATCTGATGATGGTCACAGAATGGTTGACCGAAACGTCATTACAATGATTACAAGGATTTTATAATTATTTCTTTCTCCTTGGGCCGAATCCCGATTATATACAACTACGATACTACGAACAACATCACGGCCGACATCACCTCTATCGCAATTTCAGTCTAGTTGTTGCAACAAACCTAGGAAATTTCGGATTTGCTGTTGATGTTGTCAAGCGCTGATCAAGATTCTTATTTCGTTCCATTATGAATTCGATATAGTTTTTGAAAGTTTGTCAGGATTTTCAAATTTCATCAAGAGAGGGGGTGAATGGAGGAGGTAAGTAATATTAATATACCATGATGTTTTCACTATTCATGTCCGATTTTCGTGATTCTTTTTTTGTTCAACTTTGAATTTGGTCTAGTTTTGGAATATGTAACAGGAGTTTTAAATTTCGTGATGGAAATGGGTGGCTGGAGGGGTTAAAACGATAAATCGTAATATTTTTATTACATTCATCAGACTTTTCGCTACTGTTTTTATTGTTTGTTCGATCCAAATTTTAGTCCAGTTATCCCTCGAAAATTTTCAAATTTACCGTCGGTGAAGGGGTGAAATGGTTTGAGGGGGGGGGGGGTGCATTCCAATACATCATAAAAATACTTTTTTTAGCGAATTTTTGAAGAAAATTAAGCTATTGCTCTCGCCTCAAAATTTGTAGAATGTGAATTTTTGAAAAAAAAATTATGCAGAAATCCGTTTCAGGCTATTCTGAATCATATTCTGAAGTTTAACGCATTTTTTTATGTATGTATGTATGTATATATGTATGTACTCGTATGTATGTATGTGTCATTCCAGACGATAACTGTCCGTAGAATTGTGCTAGAAACTTCAAACAAATTTTAAAATGTTAAGGGCACAAAACGAAAGTTCAAGTTCGTTGGCCAGCTTGATCGGATTACATCTTCGGGTTGAAATTTTCAAAAATGTAGTCAAAAATTTCAAAATAGCCTGTTTTTTGCGATTTGTCGTGCGAAATAATTTTTTCAGCATACTAACATGTGGTATATTCGGAATCAGCGTAAAATTTCCTCTATGTATCAAGTTTTCAAAAATTTTAAAGTTGAAAAATCAGTCAAAAATCGAAATAATGCCGTTCGCTAGTTGTAAAAATCGGTAATATTTGCATGACACATCTTCAAACATTCGCTCATGGGGTCATGCTGCATGACTGGACTTTTTTTTTGCTCAACTTTGAATTTGGTCTAGTTTTGGAATATGTAACAGGAGTTTTAAATTTCGTGATGGAAATGGGTGGCTGGAGGGGTTAATAATGATAAATCGTAATATTTTTATTATATTCTTCAGAATTTTCGGGACTGTTTCTATTGTTTGTTCTATCCAAATTTCTTCAGTCCAGTTATCCCTCGAAAATTTCAAATTTACCGTCGGTGAAGGGGTGAAATGGTTTGGGGAGGGGGGGGGGGGGTTTTACCAGAAATCATGATACTATCGTTTTTTTCTGTAATTTTAATTCTCACCAAAATTATAATAATCCATTCATAGGGACGCACCTGTAATGCATGCATTACTTACCAATATGTGTTTTTCTTCCGAGTCTACCCAAAGGTAGCGGAAGCTTTGTTTTCACTTTCATTTGTTTCTTTGAATTGTTTCTACTTAGTTGGCCAACACTTTTTGATCACATTAAATTGGTCAAATTCAAAAAATGTGCTCAAAAACTCACTAAAAATGACTAAAATCGTCTTAAAATTGTTAAATTTATGTTGTTATAAAAATTTTAGTCAAAAAAAGTTTATCAACGATGAACCAGAACATTAAAAAATTTATTCACAAAACGATTGTGAAAAACGTAGGTAGGTACATAAATTTCATTAATTGCTGAAAAATCGATTTGAAAAATTGCTAAACATCCTAAATGTTTTGAATCGTAGAATATGATATTATCATGTGTATATTTGCCATAAAATTAGTGGTTAGCAATTTTTTTGCTCTTGAAGTTCTCAAATTTCAAAACAAAATAACATAAACGTCATCCAAGTTGTGTGTGGCACATAGCTTCCTCCTTTACCTATCATCTTCTTCCAGCTATCATCCAGATTTAAGCGAAATCGCACGACTAGAGAGTGAAAAGATGAAACATGATGGAATATACGTTTGCGCATGCGGAGAATGAAGTTTTGATTTGGCAACAGTGATACTGATAGGGGACCATCTAAACCTAACCCATGCAGTCTGACAATTTCATCAAAATCGGATGAATACAGTGGAAATTAAGGTCGTTACAAGGATTTCACATAGGCGCATGCGCAGTAGCTATTCATGATACAATAATGTTGAAATTGATATGGGATGCTCAAATCCTCATCTCCCAACAATCATCCAATTTGAGTGAGGTCGGACGACTAGGGAGTGAAAAAATGGAGCATATTGGTGTGCACATGAACACAAGTGGTGTGCACATGCGCAGAGTGGTGTATCGATTTCGCAACAATGAAACTGATAGGGAACCGTCTACACCCTAACTCACACATTCCCTAAAAACTTCATCCAGATCGGAAGAAAACTGAAAAGTCCAGCCATGCAGCATGACCCCATGAGCGAATTTTTGAAGATGTTTCATGCAGCTATTACCGATTTTTACAACTAGCGAACGGCATTATTTCGATTTTTGACTGATTTTTCAACTTTGAAACTTTTTAAAAACTTGATACATATTCTTATAGGAAATTTTACGCTGATTCCGAATATACCACATGTTAGTATGCTGAAAAAATTATTTCGCACAACAAATCGCAAAAAACAGGCTATTTTGAAATTTTTGACTACATTTTTGAAAATTTCAACCCGAAGATGTAATCCGATCAAGCTGGCCAACGAACTTGAACTTTCGTTTTGTGCCCTCAACATTTTAAAATTTGTTTGAAGTTTCTAGCACAATTCTACGGACAGTTATCGTCTGGAATGACACATACATACATACATACATATATACATACATACATATATACATACATATATACATACATACATATATACATACATAAAAAAATGCGTTAAACTTCAGAATATGATTCAGAATAGCCTGAAACGGATTTCTGCATAATTTTTTTTTCAAAAATTCACATTCTACAAATTTTGAGGCGAGAGCAATAGCTTAATTTTCTTCAAAAATTCGCTAAAAATGGAGCTTATTGGAATTTACATTTGCACATGCGCAGAGTGGTGTATTGATTTCGCAACAATGAAACTGTTAGGGAACCGTCTACACCGTAGCCCGCACATTCCCTAAAAATTTCATCCAGATCGGGAAAAAACTGGAAAATAAGCTTGTTACAAAGATTTTATATTGGTTCATGCGCAGTAGTTGTTAATTACAAATCATATATAATCAATCATGATCATAGATGATTTTACAAATGTCTTGAAATGGTCTCATGATTACAAATTGACAGTTAATCAGAGAAAAACTAAACTTATGTGTATACATTCTCCCTCATTACCGGCCAACTTCAAATTCGTTATCACTCAATTGAATGCCTGCATGGATTAAAACTGTGTAGTTACGATCATTGTATAGCCATTGAGTTGGTAGACAAATTTAGATATCGTGGAGTGATTATGGACAATAAATTCAGCTGGAAGGAACACATAACAGAACTGTGCAAAAAACGTCGATGTTGTGCAGCTCAGGTTTATCTGATTAGGCTTAACATGTCAGCGGATGTGGCAAAAATAGTGTATCAGGCTTTGTTTGAGTCACATATTCGGTATGGAATAAGGGTTTATGGTCATGCTTCTCATTATCTGTTGAATAGGATTGAAGGTATCCAGGCCAAGACTTTGAAACGCCTGTTAGCCAAAAGATACGGTAATTTACCTAGAAAAGAAAGATTTGAAATTTTAAATTGTCTCACAGTAACAAAATTATTTGATTGTGTAACTATAGTGGATCACTTCTTTTCAGATAAGTACAAACACGTCAAGTACAATAAATATCCAGTTAGGCGAAATCTGTACCAGGTGAAGAGAACTAATAAGAAGTATGGTGACAGGGGGGTCTTAGTCCCAAAACTGTTGAACGATCTTCCTGACGCCTTTAAAGATGGTACAATTAAAATCTTCAAGGTACTTAAACAGAATCTGCGAGTCCACCTGTTAAAGAAAAAAAATTCCAGTCATGCAGCATGACCCCATGAGCGAATTTTTGAAGAATATTACCGATTTTTACAACCAGCGAACGGCATTATTTCGATTTTTGACTGATTTTTCAACTTTGAAATTTTTGAAAACTTGATACATATTCTTATAGGAAATTTTACGCTGATTCCGAATATACCACATGTTAGTATGCTGAAAAAATTATTTCGCACAACAAATCGCAAAAAACAGGCTATTTTGAAATTTTTGACTACATTTTTGAAAATTTTAACCCGAAGATGTAATCCGATCATGCTGGCCAACGAACTTGAACTTTCGTTTTGTGTCCTTAACATTTTAAAATTTGTTTGAAGTTTCTAGCACAATTCTACGGACAGTTATCGTCTGGAATGACACATACATATATACATACATACATAAAAAAAAGTTCCAGTCATGCAGCATGATCGTATGAGCGAATTTTCATAAACTATCTATCGTACTATAGTATGTTAAAGTGCATTGAAATTGGAGCAATTTTAGTTGACAGAAATGGTTAAAACCAATTTTATGGCAAAAAACTTATTCTAAATAAAATTCCACTGATTCAAAAGGGATTTTTGATTTTTAAATTTTTTTGCAGTTTTCATAGATATTTTAGCAAATTTTAATGACATTTAAGAACGTTTTTCATCATAATTTTGAGCAAAAATTTTTTATGTCCTAGTTAATCGTTGAAAATTTAGTTTTGACTAAAATTCTGCAAAAAAAAATGAAATTTAACGATTTTGGCCGTTTTTAGCCATTTTTAGTGATTTTTTGGGTACATTTTTCGAAATTTGACCAATTTAATGTGCTCAAAAATTGTTGTCCAACGAACTCATCCTTTTTTTTGAAATGCTTGATTTTTTGGCGAAAGAACGAAGTTTTTATCTCAATTCTATCGAGAGTTATCGTCTGGAATGACACATACATATATATATATATATATATATATATATATATATATATATATATATATATATATATATATATATATATATATATATATATATATACATATAAAAAAGCGTTAAAATCCAGGAATCATTTCAGAATGCCTCAAAACAGATTTCGATGAAGAAAATTTTTGAAAATTTTTATTTTAAAATAAAATTTTTGGAGCCATTGCAATAGGTTCATTTTCTAAGAAAATTCGCTAAAAATACGTTAAACTTCAGAATATGATTCAGAATAGCCTGAAACGGATTTCTGCATAAACATTTTTCAAAAATTCACATTCTACAAATTTTGAGGCGAGAGCAACAGCTTAATTTTCTTCAAAAATTCGCTAAAATAAGCTTGTTACAAGGATTTTATATTGGCGCAGTAGCTATTGATGATATAATCATGTTGGAATTGATATAAGATGATCAAATTGTCATCCCCTCAACTATCATCCAAATTTGAGCGAGAAAACCCGACTAGGGCGTGAGAAAATTATGCTTGGTAGAATTTACGTTTACGCATGCGCAGAGTGAGGTATTAAGTCAAGAACGATGAAACTGATAGGGGACCGTCTACCCACTATCCCGCACATTCTCTGAAAATTTCATCCACATCTGATGAAAACTGTGGAAATAAGCTTGATACTAGGATTTGAGGACACACGCACAGACAGACACGGAACCAAAGTGGTTCAGAATGGTCTAAAACGTAAAATGTGAGTGGAAATTTTGATTTTGGAAACCAACAATTTTTTTCTCCCGAAAACAATGATTCCGCGACCTTTATTTAGGTAGACTCAACGCAATATAATACGATAATATACGAAAATTCGCTAATACAATCATGCTGTTCGACTGGAACTGTTTTCGTTTCTTAATTGACCAATTATGACATTTCTCGCTACTTCTTGATTTAGTTTTTTCCGCTATGGAATTTTTCAAGATCATTTAAAACCTTTCAACGATATATACATTCATGATAGGAAGCTACGAGGAAGCTATGTGCCACACCCACCTTGGCAGACGTTTTAGCATGGAACATGCTTTAGCCGTGGACTAACTAGCAAAAAACGTTACGCGGATGTGTCACAAAAGTTTTTCTTTTAGCGAATTTTTGAAGAAAAATAAGCTATTGCTCTCGCCTCGAAATTTGTAGAATGTGAATTTTTGAAAAAATTTTATGCAGAAATCCGTTTCAGGCTATTTTGAATCATATTCTGAAGTTTAACGCATTTTTTTATGTATGTATGTATGTGTGTCATTCCAGTCGATAACTGCCCGTAGAATTGTGCTAGAAACTTCAAACAAATTGTAAAATGTTAAGGACACAAAACGAAAGTTCAAGTTCGTTGGCCAGCATGATCGGATTACATCTTCGGGTTGAAATTTTCAAAAATGTAGTCAACAATTTCAAAGTAGCCTGTTTTTTGCGATTTGTTGTGCGAAATAATTTTTTCAGCATTCTAACATTTGGTACCTATATTCGGAATCAGCGTAAAATTTCCTATAAGAATATGTATCAAGTTTTCAAAAATTTCAAAGTTGAAAAATCAGTCAAAAATCGAAATAATGCCGTTCGCTACACAATCAATAGCGACTGAAATGTCGAAGATTTCTTCAAAAATTCGCTCATGGGGTCATGCTGCATGACTGGACTTTTTGTTACTTGGTCAGTTCTGCCAGGCATGTTCCATGTTTCTTGACTTTTAGCCACGGGCTCTAAGTAATAACATCCGGGGGGGGTCTACCCCAGCGGGGTCAAGGGCGGAGTCCCTTGCAAGGCCCAAAGGGCCGTTTTTGACATGGATAGGTATGTCTTTTGGCTGGGGGTCAAGGAATTTTTCGCGACACCTTTTTTTCTCCACACAAAATGCAACGCTCCGGCACTTTAGATAATTATTAACTCAAAAAGTGAAGGCTAGGTAGAATTTCTATTGATTTTTCACGTAACAACCAAGGCGTTACTAGGGAAGATTAACACCCATAGTTTTCATAGCAGGAAAATCGTTCGCCACTTTTTGGAATGCTCTCATTTCATCACAACATCTCATGACCTCTAAGCCATTGTAGTGTCAAGGAATGCTGATTTATTACTCTAAGTTATAAACTAATATTGTTTTGTAACCATAATAGAATAATCTTGTGATAAGAAGGCACTACATGGTTGGTATACAATATTGGGTAGTACGTACCTACTGGTAAGCTGTAGGTACTAGACATATCCATGATCTTTTGTTTTCCTAATCAAGGGAGAAATTGAATTTCACTAGAAGTTTGCCGTCGTTTTTTCTTTCTTTTTCTGATTCCAAAAATCATTTAGTAATCCAAACTTTTCTTTTTTTGGAGCACCCATTTACCCCCATCCCCCCTTCCCCTCATCACCTGCTCAAATTAGTTCGGATTATCTAGATTTCACTGTTCGCTCGTAACTTCGGAATGTTTGATAAATTAAAGATAGCTCCTACCTCACCTAACAATTATCCGGATAGCTATCTGGGCGAAAGAAGTAGCTACATAACAAAGAGGTATCAGACGGGGTTCCTGAGGGGAAATTAGGTACTAATTGCTAAGGAGGGATGCGAAATGATGTAAGAAAAATGTTGGATAAACGGATATTAACCGCTAGTTGAGCCTAGACAAACATGACTACCACTGGATTTTTCCTTCCTCATTACTAAAAGTACGGAAACTCGACGTTTCTCCAAGAATTTGAACAAATTTGTAGCCTCAAAAATTAAAAATTTTCACTAGATTGATGCATTTAGCCAATTGTCGTAAAAAATGAAGTTATTGCAATGGATCGGAAAATTATAAAATCGACATTTTTGAAAAAATTCTTCATTGACTCCGTTTTGAGGCATCCTGAACGTATTCCTGAAGTTTGCGCTTATTCATATACAGTAAAATGCCGCCAACTGCATATTTTTATCTCAATCCGTTCTCGAGATATGATTTTTTAAAGGTTTTTTTTTCAGGAAAACCGTGTTTTTTTCCTTTTAAACTCAAATTTCTCCACTTTACTTCATTCAATTTCAACTTTTGACCACATTTTCGAAATCAGCATTAAATTTACTATAAGAATAGTGTACTTGGGTACTTAAAAAGTACCATCCAAAGGCCCTCACATCAGCTCAAACATTGACGATTTTGAAAAAAGAATATTTCTGAAAATCTTTAAAACTTTACTACTCTTTCAAAACGAATCCTGGAAACTGGCAAATCTCATGAAAACTGCTTCGTCTAATACTCTTTCCAACGATATAATCAAGTTTACTTTTATTTTGTTATTTAGTGGAGAAAATTATGTTTTAATGTTAAAAGATGTGGGTTTTTCAATGAAATTGTTGGTTTTCTCGAAATATGACCCTCCATGAACCTACGAGTATGGGGTCGGTTTCTATGTATTTTTTCACGCAGTATCGAATGTTAACATTAGTAGATCTCTCCTACTCCGTTATAACCGAGTTTTACACTTAAAATCGCAAATGTTTAGTTTGTTTGTTACGATTAAATGAATGTGTGTTATGGGGTAAAACTAGTTAATTGAAGTGTAAAACTCGATTATAACGTAGTTGAGAGATCTGCAAGAGTTTCCATTCGATCCATCGAGAAAAAATACATAGAAACCGACCCCATACTCGATGGTTCATGGAGGGTCATCTTCCGAGAAAACCAACAATTTCATTGAAAAACCTACATTTTTTAACATTAAAATATTATTTTCTCCCCTAAATACCAAAATAAAAGTAAACTTGATTATACCGTTGGAAAGATTATTAGACGAAGCAGTTTTCATGAGATTTGCCAGTTTCCAGGATTCTTTTTAAAGGAGTAGTAAAGTTTGAAAGATTTTCAGAAATATTATTTTTTCAAAATCGTCAATGTTTGAGCTGATGTGAGGGCCTTTGGATGGTACTTTTTAAGAACCCAAGTACTCTATTCTTATAGTAAATTTCGTGCTCATTCCGAAAATGTGGTCAAAAGTTAAAATTGAATGAAGTAAAGTGGAGAAAGTTGAGTTCAAAAGGAAAAAAACACGGTTTTCCTGAAAAAACATTTTAAAAATCATATCTCGACAACGGATTGAGATAAAAATATGCAGTTGGCGGCATTTTACTCCATTTTTGATGTAGTTTCACCCAAATTTTTTTTTTTTTTTTGCATCTGCGAGGGAATCACCCTGCATACTGGTGATCCATGTCAATTAATGTTGTAAACATAATTGCAACCACTGACTGTCAACGGGGATCCGCTGAGACTGTCATCCATTTTGCCTTATTTTAATGAGACTGGCAAAATACAGAATGTTCCAGGGCGATTTTTCCAGAGTTTTTCCGAGATTTTCCGGGATGTTTTGGTATCAAAATTTTCACCTCGGCGTGTAAAATCTATAGCCGCTGAGACTGGCATCGATTTTCCCTTATTAGCGAATTTTTGAAGAAAATTAAGCTATTGCTCTCGCCTCAAAATTTGTAGAATGTGAATTTTTGAAAAATTTTTATGCAGAAATCCTTTTCAGGCTATTCTGAAACATATTCTGAAGTTTAACGCATTTTTTTATGTATGTATATATGTATATATGTATGTATATATGTATGTATGTATATATGTATGTATGTATATATGTGTCATTCCAGACGATAACTGTCCGTAGAATTGTGCTAGAAACTTCAAACAAATTTTAAAATGTTAAGGACACAAAACGAAAGTTCAAGTTCGTTGGCCAGCATGATCGGATTTCATCTTCGGGTTGAAATTTTCAAAAATGTAGTCAAAAATTTCAAAATAGCCCGTTTTTTGCGATTTGTTGTGCGAAATAATTTTTTTCAGCATACTAACATGTGGTATATTCGGATCAGCGTAAAATTTCCTATAAGAATATGTATCAAGTTTTCAAAAATTTCAAAGTTGAAAAATCAGTCAAAAATTGAAATAATGCCGTTCGCTAGTTGTAAAAATCGGTAAAATTTGCATGAAACATTGTCCAAATTCAGATTGAACTACTCTTATGGAAGTATCCCTGTATAACCAATCCTAGAACCATGCTGTTTAAAACGCAGGTAGTAGGTGCTTGTAAAAAAAAAAGAAAAAAAAAAGTAATCACAACTGATGAGTTTACTCTGAAATATTCCGTCCTTCGATTCTCCCGGTCGCTCTCTTTAATGTTTTACGCTCAACTGTTTTAGGACTTGATGTAGCTTTAATACTGACTGTGGCTTAGAAAATATCAGCCACGAAATTATGAAGAAGTTCTATTTATGTACATACTAGAACGCAGACCCAAGGCCTCGCTCCGCTAAAAATGTCAAAGATTTCTTCAAAAATTCGCTCATGGGGTCATGCTGCATGACTGGACTTTTTTAATAAGAATGGCAAAATACAGAATGTTCCAGGGCGATTTTTCCAGAGTTTTTCCGAGATTTTCCGGGATGTTTTGGTATCAAAATTTTTAGCTCGGCGTGTAAAATCTATAGCCGCTGAGACTGGTATCGATTTCGCCTTATTTTAATGAGACTGGCAAAATACAGAATGTTCCAGGGCGATTTTTCCAGAGTTTTTCCGAGATTTTCCGGGATGTTTTGGTATCAAAATTCTTAGCTCGGCGTGTAGAATCTATAGCCGCTGAGACTGGCATCGATTTCGTCTTGTTTTTATGAGACTGGCGAAATGCTCGGGACTGGCAAATTAGGGAGACCCCAATTCGGATTTTTAGTTTGAATGAACATACTCGTGACCTAATGCTTTTCGCAGTAAGGGGAAAGTTTACGATTCTGATAGTTTTTCACATTTCATGCTGAAAAAACCTAATTTTCATTAATTTTTTACCCTCAAAAATTAAAATTTCCACCAGATTTCTGCTTTTAGCGAATTTTTGAAAAAATTCTTCATTGAATCCGTTTTGAGGCATTCTGAAACGATTTGCTAAAAACGGCCAAAAATTGTTAAATTTATACTTTTATAATGAATTGAATTTCAGTCGAAACAAGTATCAACAATAATTCATGAAAAATAATGTTTGGAAAAAATTTCGCTGAAAAACGTAGGTACTTAAACTTCATTGGTGTTTGCTGAAAAATTCTGTAAACAAATTGAATAACCAAAATGTTTTGTGAATCGCCGAATTTTATGTAGTATGAGATATTTTGTCCTAAAATTGGTTTTAACAATTTTTTTGTGCTCAGCTTCATTACAATATCTACGATAGGTAATCTAGAAAATTCGCTCATGCGATCTTTCTGCATGGAACTTTTGGATTCTACGCATTTTGAAAATTTGACCAACAAATTTTGAGAGGGAGGGGGATTGGGGTTAAAAAATGTTGCTTGGTCGATTACAAAAGGTCATTATTGAAAACAATTAACCAAAGTCACTAGACGCCTACCACCAGTTGCGTCTGTGTTCACAGCAGTGACTCTGGCTGTTCGACACTGCCATTTATTGGGAGTTAGGAATTATGTGATCTTTAGCGATTCACTAAGTACCATCGAGGCGTTTAGGGACTCGTATTCTGAAGATCCCCTAATACAAAGCCTAGGTGTATCGCTACACCAAGCCCCAAAATCGGGCTCAACCATAACTTTCATGGGTATTCATGGCAACGAGTGTGCTGATGCCCTTGAGAGAAGAGTCATTGGTGATAACTCGATCGATATGCTGCCTATACGCATAGAGGATCAAATCTCCTACATGCAACATAAAGCCAATTCCATCTGGCAGGGTGAGGTCACTGGTCTGCGTGGTGTCCTTCAGGACTTGTGCCCAGAGGACCTATTCTAACCCAGCTTCCAAGGAGGGACCTGATAGTGGTCAACCGGGTTGCCACTGGCCATACCCGTCTTACTCACAGGCACCTGCTTAGTGCAGAAGCTCGAGATGCTGTGTGTGAGAGTGATCTGTCCATCCGCCACTTTCTGGAGGACTGCCCAGCCCTTGTGGACCTCCGAATCCAGCATCAGCCCTCTCAGTGGGTTGATGTATTATCCACACCAGACAAGTTCTGATCCCTGTTGTTGTACTTGAGAGCCGCTGAGCTCTACAACGGACTGTGATATCTGATCTGTGATATATTTAAATAGTCATAGTTTTATATCACTTTTTGCTGATTGTACATAGTAGCATGTACATAGTTATTAGCCTATTTTACATCTAGTCTTAGTTGTATTATTTTATGTTTGGTTTTTTTTTATCCACTTGAGGGGCTGAACAGTGGTCATTACTGTACCCCTCATCCCCCCCCCCCCCCCTTCCGATATGCCAGTGGACTCCATGATGGCGCTCCTTTTTAGTCAAGGATGGCAACATGGCTTCCCTTAGAATCGAGCCACTTCCAGTGCCCCTTTTGACACCTTATTCAATGCCGCTAATGACCCTTCTGTTTGAGGTGCGGCTTAAACCTTTAAAAATTAAAAATAAACCAAAAATACGTCCTCTGTATTTCAATTGTAACAATACGTTCCTTCCTGTTACCTACCTACTATGATTCATACTAGCTTGGACAGATCCCAGTGAAGGACAGCTATAAATTTTACGAGGGGGCTATCAGATTACGGATTCGTCACGTGAAAAATTCTCAGAAAGAATATAAAAACAAAGCATTGTCGTAAAGTGTCAGAAAATAAATAAAGATGAGAAAATATGACTCCAGGTTAAATACGTCTTCCCCTGATATTTTATTTTTCCGATTACCAATGGGAGAAATGACGTGTGCAATTGCGACTACTTGCTGACTTTCCCATTTGTCATCACACATAAGTGCATAACAATAGTCAAAAGTCCACTCATGCAGCATGACCCCATGAGCGAATTTGTGAAGAAATCTTCGACATTTCAGTCGCTATTGATCGTGTAGAGAAATTTACAACTAGCGAACGTCATTATTTCGATTTTTGACTGATTTTTCAACTTTGAAATTTTTGAAAACTTGATACATATTCTGATAGGAAATTTTACGCTGATTCCGAATATACCACATGTTAGAATGCTGAAAAAATTATTTCGCACAATAAATCGCAAAAAACAGGCTATTTTGAAAATTTTGACTACATTTTTGAAAATTTCAACCCGGAGATGTAATCCGATCATGCTGGCCAACGAAATTAAACTTTCGTTTTGTGTCCTTAACATTTTAAAATTTGTTTGAAGTTTCTAGCACAATTCTACGGACAGTTATCGTCTGGAATGACACATACATACATACATAAAAAAGTTCCAGTCATGCAGCATGATCGTATGAGCGAATTTTCGTAAATTATCGTATTGTATAATGTTGAATTATTTTGAAATTTGAGCTTTTTGAGTGCAAGGAAATCGTTAACCATTAATTTTATGGAAAAAACTTATTCTAAATAATAACCTGCTATTCAAATAGAGGTTATGAATTTTTAGCTTTTTTGCAGTTTTTATCGATTTTTTAGCAAATTTTGATGAATTTTAAATACATTTTTCAGCATAATTGTGTAAATACATTTTTGGATGTTCTATTTTATAGTTAATAAACTTTATTTGAGCAATATTCTACCAAAAAATATAAAATGAACGATTTTTAGCCGTTTTTAGCAATTAGTAGAGATTTTTTGAGTACATTTTTTGAAATTTGACCAATTTAATGTGCTCAAAAAGTGTTGTCCAACGAACTCATCCTTTCTTTTGAAATACTTGATTTTTTGGCGAAAGAACGAAGTTTTTATCTCAATTCTATCGAGAGTTATCGTCTGGAATGACACATACACACACATATCGAAACACCAGCTCAATGAAATCATCAGACATTAACAAGTGGTGGCAATCATGTTCACAATATCAATTATTGAGAATGATCACCTGAGTGTACACAATTATTCAAATAACCTTGCTCATAACTCAGCTTGTTCGCCACGCACTTCGCAGTAGTTAACATAATATGGTTGGATAAATCGAGAGCTTTCGAACGAATGGTCAACGAATTTTGTGGGATGAAAAACGACGAAGTACCATTTCCCTAGCAACGACTCGGTTGTAAGTGGAAATCATCAAAATATTTTCGTGAGCAATTTCCCGTGACGTTTTTTTAGTTTATGTGCCATAGCAAAGACATAAAATGTCAATAAGCTATTTGTAAATGAAAATGTAAGTAAGTGTAAAAAAAGTGTAAAATGTCAGTAAGCTATTTGAAATTCAACAGCAATGCTTCTAATCTTATCACAGTTCATCTCAAAGCTAGCTCGAGTACTCTTTAAAAAAATTCCTCGGCTGCTGACATAAAATTCACAATGGCTACAAGTTAACCCAGAAATTAACAATATACAAACGAAGATAATAAGTACGGAGACAACACTTCGTCAGTCTTACATACAATGTTCAAAAGCAAAAATCACTTTAAAATTATAAGGTGCTAAGTTGCAAAGAAATTTGGAGATAGGATTTCTAAATTGCTTTGATGGGAGTGAGCGAATATTTGACGGGACGAATTGAAAACTTGTATTGCCCACCAATTATATGAATTTCTGGATGCATACGCTCTATGAAATGGCAATGATGAATCATCCGAGTGTCGCGTTTGGTACGTAGGAGAAATATTTTCGTATCTGTCAGAGTGATTCACAAAAAGCAAACATTCACGTGTGTAAATTTCTGGTACCGTTAAAATCAGGTTTACAGTCAGCCCTATATCCTAGCCCAAAAATTGCTCTAATTGCAGCCAAAAACTAAAGAGGAACTTGCTGTGTGCCCCCAGCACAAAATAGCTTACGATAATTTACTTTGAAAAACAGCATGAAAAGCTGATAACACAGCAAAATCCGGCAATCTTTGAGCTTACGGAGCGAAAATGTTGTAGGTACTATTTAGAGTTTTGCCCAACTGTTCACAGTGCGACTTCCAGTTTAACTTAGGATCAATATTAAATCCAAGAATTTTCGTGTTAGGTGGGTTGAATTCAATTGAAGAAATGTCCCCGAGTCCAAAAAACATAGAATGGGTTTTTGATTCATCAACAGATAAGCCATTGTAACCTCACTAATTGATTCGAATTTCCTTTAAGTTCTCCAAAGAGTTGCTTCAATAAACAATTGTTGAATCGTCTGCAAAAATGACCATTGGATTGGACCAAAGAAATTGAGAGGACGTAACAATACCTACAATTGTGCTGATAAAGGTAGAGCTGTCATTTCATTTTTCTCATCTTGTACAGCAGAGACTCCTTAAGAAATTTTTTATGGTGAATAGGAGAGAATTGAGCTCACTCAGCTGAGCAAGAAAGAGCCCATCATTCAAATTGTCTCTTGATTACAAGGTTACATTCGAACGCTCATTAAATTGACGTCATCATCCTGGCGCTGTTTTTTTCGCATAAAAACGCACGAAAATAACTGAAATATGGTTGATTTTAAGCTCCAAACCGGCCTATCCTGAAGCTGTTAGCTTGGAAACGCACTCACACAGTAAAATTACATGATGCCTGCTTCAAAATGCATTAATTTGGCGCGCACTGGTGGTGTGGCCAGTTTGCTGGCCTGGATGATGGCGTCAATTTTAATGAGCGTTCGAATGTAAGTGTACAGGTTTACCCTACTGAGGTTCCTTGTCAAATTTAAATTTCTTATTGTGAATACGAGAGTATTTAGCTCTAAGCTGATCAGAATGGAGTCCGTCATTTCAATCGTCTCTCAATGTCCCCGAGAAGCTCTCGACCAAATTGCACACTTCAAGGGAGAAAAGAAGTGAATTGAGCTCAATCAGCAGACTGAGGTATTCATTGATGAATCAGGTCAGTGGTGTAACCGATGGCGACTAAAGGTAAACCAAGTCATGTACTGTCTCCTTTACAAATCATATACAAAAGGTAATACACTAATGTACCTCTTACTTTTATGGGCCAAACGATACCAATAGCAGAATCTCACAAATATTTAGGAGTAACACTTGACAGAAGGCTCACCTTTGCTCAACATATCAAGGATCTACTGAAGAGATGCACATCGAGAACGTCCCAGTTGAAGTACCTGCTACGAAATCCAGTTATGTCAATTGAAAATAAACTATTGATTTATAAAGTATTTATCAGGCCCATTTGGAGTTATGCTGTTCTTATATGGGGAACCTGTTCCAATTCTCAATTTCGATGGCTGGAGCAGCAGCTAAATCGGATATTGCAAAGAGAAATTGTACAAGCTCCGTCATTCGTAAGGAACACGCCAATTTACCACGATTTTGATATCGAGGCTCCACAGGAATATCGTGAGGCTGCAATGCGACGATTTTTTGTTAATAATTCAACAACCTTGTATGTGAAGGGTTTCTTCAACCACAAGACCCAAGGCTCCAAAGACCTCGCCACATCCTGGACATTATCGATATGTAACGACGTGTACATGTAACATTAATTATTTCAATACAAAATATCATTCAAGTACCTTTTCCATGTTAGAAAGTACTTTGTATTGTGAAGTTAAATCAGTGTGATAATCTGTCAATGAGGTATATTTATTTTAATGAAATGGTCTCAATAAAATATTTGACAAAAAAAGTTAAACTTAGAATATCAGGATGATCTTGCCTAAATTTTAAGGATAGTTAGGAGAAGACGATTTGATCATCCCACATCAATTTCAACACGATTGTATCATCCTCCTGCGTGTGTGTTAATGTGAAACCCTTGTAACAAGCCTAATTTGTATTGTTTTCATCCGATTTTGATGACATTTTTGTGGAATGTGCGGGCTAGGTTGTAGACGGTCCCCTATCAGTTTCATTGTTCCCAAATCAATACTTCACTCTACGCAACCTCTAACGTAAAATTGCTTAGGTACTTCAAGCATCATGTTCTGGTTTACTAAATTGACCGATTTTGACGTTCAGCTATTTTAACAAGGTAGTAGTTCAACTAGTTTTTCAAGATCATAATTAATACATTTCATTGGTCTTCTCATTCGTGTGTTGGGACTGTGGTAGGTCCTATTTTATTTATAATAAATATAAATGAATTGTTGAATCTTAAAATAGATGGTACTATGTTGGGTTTTGCTGACGACACTGCAATTTTAATTTATGGAAAAGATCTTCCAGGGTTACTTACCACAATAAATTAATTATAATTTGTTTCTTGTCAAGACCTGGATGGATATAAATTGTTTGAATCTCAATATAGGTAAGACCTCGTTAATTAGATTTTTCTTTTCTAATTGCAATTGCTCTGGCCTCTCTGGTTGCTTTTTTTCGTGCTTTCACAATACAGATTCTTGTCATTGTGATCTTTGGCTGAAACATATAAATACCTAGGAGTTATATTTGGTCATAACTTGAAATTCAATTTCCATATTGAGGCTTTGGTTTCAAAACTGAGAAAATTATTGCATGTTTCTAAGGAAGCTCGAAATTTTCTATCTGTTGAGCAATTGAGAACCAACAACACAACAAAACAACACATTGGCACAGAACATTGGCTTAGTTTTGTTCTTAGATAAGATATGGTATTTTCGTATGAGGAAGTGCTGGTAAATCAATATTAGGATTCTAGCAGGTTGCACAGAATATTATTCTTAAAATAGCCCTTCGGAAGAGTCCACGTTATCCACTATACTCCTTCACCGAGAGTTAGATGTACTCAACAGGAGGCAATTATTTTTATTTCAATCGTGCTTAATCTTTCATCTTCTATATATATAGGGTGATTCCCTCGCAAATGCAAACAAAAAATTTGGGTGAAACTACATCAAAAATGGAGTAAAATGCCGCAAACTGCATAATTTTATCTCAATCCGTTCTTGAGATATGATTTTTTAAAGGTTTTCTCAGGAAAGCCGTGTTTTTTTCCTCTTAATCTCAAATTTCTCCACTTTACTTCATCCAATTTTAACTTTTGACCACACTTTCGGAATCAAAATTAAATTTTCTATAAGAATAGTGTACTTGAGTTCTTAAAAAGTACCATCCAAAGGCCCTCACATCAGCTCAAACATTGACGATTTTGAAAAAATAATATTTCTGAAAATCTTTAAAACTTTACTACTCTTCCAAAACGAATCCTGGAAACTGACAAATTTCATGAAAACTGCTTCGTCTAATACTCTTTCCAACGATATAATCAAGTTTACTTTTATTTTGTTATTTTGTGGAGAAAATTATGTTCTAATGTTAAAAAATGTGGGTTTTTCAATGAAATTGTTGGTTTTCTCGAAAGATGACCCTCCATGAATCTACGAGTATGGGGTCGGTTTCTATGTATTTTTTCTCGCTGGATCGAATGGAAACTCTTGCAGATCTCTCAACTACGTTATAATCGAGTTTTACACTTTAATTAACTAGTTTTACCCCATAACACACATACATTTAATCGTAACAAACAAACTAAACATTTGCGATTTTAAGTGTAAAACTCGGTTATAACGGAGTTGGAGAGATCTACAAATGTTACCATTCGATACATCGTGAAAAAATACATAGAAACCGACCCCATACTCGTAGGTTCATGGAGGGTCATCTTTCGAGAAAACCAACAATTTCATTGAAAAACCCACATTTTTTAACATTAAAACATAATGTTCTCCACAAAATAACAAAATAAAAGTAAACTTGATTATATCGTTGGAAAGAGTATTAGACGAAGCAGTTTTCATGAGATTTGCCAGTTTCCAGGAATCGTTTTGGAAGAGTAGTAAAGTTTTAAAAATTTTCAGATATATTATTTTTTCAAAATCGTCAATGTTTGAGCTGATGTGAGGGCCTTTTGATGGTACTTTTTAAGAACTCAAGTACACTATTCTTATAGTAAATCTAATGCTAATTCCGAAAATGTGGTCAAAAGTTGAAATTGAATGAAGTAAAGTGGAGAAATTTGAGATTAAGAGAGGAAAAACACGGTTTTCCTGAAAAAACCTTTAAAAAATCATATCTCGAGAACGGATTGAGATAAAAATATGCAGTTGGCGGCATTTTACTCCATTTTCGGTGTAGTTTCACCCAAATTTTTTTTTTGCATCTGCGAGGGAATCACCCTGTAGGTATATATAAATCAATTGCTGTTCGTCAGTCTCGCTAAAACTCGAGAACGGCTGGACTGATTTGACTAATTTTGGTCTTAAATTATTAAAGAGAAATGGGGTATCTTTGTCATCACTGAACGAACTGGGGATTTGATTGTCGAATATGTTTGGATTACTCTAATTCAAGTCAAAGACTACTTTTTTTCAAATTTTTGATCTGACCAGTCCCTGAATGTGGTTTGAGAGCAACACAGGGCGGGCTCTGCTCACCCAAGTCCTCGTTATGTGGTTTTAGATCTACATTGGATCTATGCTAACATCTCCTACCTAAGTGGTTTGAGAGGTACACTGAGTGAACGTCCATTCTGTTTAGCTGTTTAGCGCTAGGTAAACTGAAAATTCCAGATCTCTTCCCTGACTTATTTCATCAGTTTTTTTTCATTCATCCAATATCCAACATTTGCCTATGTTACAGAATCAACAGTCCATCCTCTCACGTGAACATCTGATGGCGTAAGCTGCCTTATGACGGCAGGAACAAAAACAACTTTCAATTCGCAATAGTGAGAGTGAGGATAAATGGAAGAAGGGAGGGCTTCCCCATTATAGACTGTATCCAAGACGTTCGAATACTGATCCCTAAACCTGGCGTGGAGTCAGAGCCAGAAAATGACAGTGAAGATGATGAAAAAGTAGACAATGACAAAGTTGGGACGAGTCTGAGGACATTTTTGTGGAAGAGATTCCTGAAGTGATGAACTTGGGTTTGGACTCTTGCGCTATTTCTGAGACCTGCTTCGCCCTCAAAAACCTTCAAAACAATGATGCTTCCGGAGAGGGTGAGGAATACATGGACTGTGAGGCGTTGGTGCCCACCCATAATGATGCATCAGATGACGAGACTATGGCTGGAATCGAGAGTTCTCAAGCAAAGCCATTTTCTTCAAAGAGGAGTCCCATAGATATCATTCCCTCTACCTGTGTTACCTTTGAACCTCCGACTGAGTGATAGAAGTAAATAAATATGAGAAGAGAAAGCAAAAAAGACTAAAGCCAACGAAATCATTTAAAATTTTTAAATTCAACAAAGTTCAACTTGTTCGAATTTGCTCTAGTTATGATGATATTTGATGTGATGATATTGTGATGTACGAGTAATTGAAAGTCATTTTTAATCCTAACTTAATTTTCTTTCTTAAAATTTTGTCCTATACCTATAGCGGTTAAGGGGGTGGGGGGAGGATGTTAAAGCGTTTTGAACGTGACTGAACCAACCAGGGATCTGAGTGGGCGAATCTACCAGAATCACTTTAACTTGGGTCACAGGCTATTTGATCGTGTTCAAGTCAACCTGTGCAACGCACGGATGAACCAGCTAGTTGTATATAAAACTGGTACCTACCTATTCAACTAGAGCATAAACGCAGTGTTACGCATACACGTACTGCACCATCATCTAACATTCAGTTGCCTAAATTTAATACTGAACGTGCAAAAAAGAACGAATACTACGAAGTTTTAGCGAATTTTTGAAGAAAATTAAGCTATATTGCTCTCGCCTCAAAATTTGTAGAATGAGAATTTTTGAAAAAATTTTATGCAGAAATCCGTTTCAGGCTATTCTGAATCATATCCTGAAGTTTAACGCATTTTTTTATGTATGTATGTATGTATGTATATATATGTATGTATGTATATATGTATGTATGTATGTATGTATGTATGTGTCATTCCAGACGATAACTGTCCGTAGAATTGTGCTAGAAACTTCAAACAAATTTTAAAATGTTAAGGACACAAAACGAAAGTTCAAGTTCGTTGGCCAGCATGATCGGATTACATCTTCGGGTTGAAATTTTCAAAAATGTAGTCAAAAATTTCAAAATAGCCTGTTTTTTGCGATTTGTTGTGTGAAATTATTTTTTCAGCATACTAACATGTGGTATATTCGGAATCACCGTAAAATTTCCTATAAGAATATGTATCAAGTTTTCAAAAATTTCAAAGTTGAAAAATCAGTCAAAAATCAAAAGAATGCCGTTCGCTAGTTGTAAAAATCGGTAATATTTGCATGAAACATTGTCCAAATTCAGATTGAACTACTCATATGGAAGTATCCCTGTATAACCAATCCTAGAACCATGCTGTTTAAAACGTAGGTAGTAGGTGCTTGTTAAAAAAAAAAAAAAAAAAAAAAAAAAAAAAAAAAAATGTAATCACAACTGATGAGTTTACTCTGTGAATAGATGCACAGAGACTACAGTTTGTCTGTCAATTTCTAGCTGTAGGATACTAGGATTCGAATGCATCTGTCTTTATATCACTCGTAATATAAAGCCTCATCATCGATTGGCTGTGGAAATACGTTTCTTTCATATGACGTCGCTATGTTATCTTATTTTATGTCAAGATTTGATGATGTTATGATAGGATACTCTTAAGATTTCAACTGCCTTCAATACTGACCACATTGGACATCGAAATCTATGAATATTTACCTACACTTGTCTTTAAATCCACAAGATTAGTTTAATAATAATAAAGTATGAGTACCTCCTAATTATTTTTAATAATTTGATTCCATGTTTGTCTATCAAAATCATAAACTAAAATTTCTCTACACGATCAATAGCGACTAAAATGTAGGATTTCTTAAAAAATTCGCTCATGGGGTCATGCTGCATGACTGGACTTTTATTGTTCCTTAATGCTTGTAGATTTAATCCCGACAACTTCAGCAGTTTTGTGCATTTTCGGACAAGAGTTTTTAGCAGGATAAAGGAATTTGACCTGAAGAGGGTTTTCTTTGAAATAGTTTGTGTGTTGTGCAAGTAGCTACTAACTTTGGACCAGCTCCCACAAGTTCTTATGAACTTATTTGATTGGTAGACAGGAGAAAATTTACTTATTATAAAATGTTTATTCCATTAACTTGTATACATGTTACATTGTATTTTCTTTCTGTGAATAAATTCATATTCTATTCATGTTATGGATAAGAGGAAGCTGTGTGATTCACCCTACTTGGCAAACGGTTTTTCTTTGTTCGATTACAAAAGGACATTATTGAAAATTAATAAACCCAGATATTGACGTGGAGACCTTATGGGAATGTTCTAGAATGTTTACCGTGAAGAAATATTGCGTTATAGGCGGTTTCCTTGCTAATCTCCCTACACAAGTCGGCCGGTTTATGGATGACTCATCGGATGAGCGAGATTTGTGTCGATCCCGAGAAAAAAATAAAAAATAAATATTTAAAAAAAAACCCCTTGCGAAGTGCAAGTTTTCCTTTCTCCCAGTTCTCAGGATGAGGTTGTAATAGCGGTGTTGGGGCGGAGTGGGGGATTCCGGGCGAATGGAGGTCGACTCTTACATCGATTGTTGACTATCGATTATTTTCTCTCGGATAATCAGTACAGACGATTCGAATTTAAGATGTTTCGGGTTTCTTAATAAAAAGTCTATATTTCAGGACGACGTTTCGAAATATTTATATTTCTTCTTCAGGGCTTTGAAACTGTATTGCTTATTTCATATCCCCGTCATAATAGAGCTTTATGATAGATAGCTATTTAACTACTGGGTATACTGAGAAACAGTACAACTATTTAAACACTGGGTATACTGAGAAAACTTAAAGGTAGGTATACTGAGAAAATATTAGAAAATTATTGAAGATATAGAAGGTATGTGACAGCAACGTGGACGAAAATACTATCACAAGTCAATATAGTCAAATAAAGTCAATTGACTTGTGATAGTATTTTCGTCCACGTTGCTGTCACATACCTTCTATATCTTCAATAATTTTCTAATGTTTTCTCAGTATACCTTAAAGTTTTCTCAGTATACCTAGTTTTGAAATAGATAGCTATCTATCATAAAGCTCTATTATGACGTGGATATGAAATAAGCAGTACAGTTTCCAAGCCCTGAAGAAGAAATATAAATATTTCGAAACGTCGGACTGAAATATAGACTTTTCATTGACCAACCCTCAAGAAACCCGATACATCTGAAATTTAACTCGGTGGTCGAGATTACCCAGCCTGACGATTCGAATATTAATGGAACACGGTTACAATCGCACAATGTGAAATTTAAGGGATCTTGGAGGAACATCTCTCTTAGATTCTGTGTTTGGGTCTTTTCTGTTGTATCCGCACATTTACAAACTATTTTCTATAGAACGGGGATTGATCGGATTGATGATCCCAATCATTTTTACGTCCACTGTGGTAAAATAGATCAGAATGCTGTGTATAGTTTGGTGGTCTGGATGCTCGCATCTCAAAAATACATAACATCAGGTAGTCAATCACTTAGTAAAAATGCAGATAAGGTGGACATGTAGATCAGAATGCTGTGTATAGTTTGGTGGTCCGGATGCTCCCAAGCTCGCATCTCAAAAATACATAACATCAAGTAGTCAATCCCTTAGTAAAAATGCAGATTAGTTGGACATGTAGGTCAGAATGCTGTGTATAGGGCCGATTACACGAGCAACAAAAGTTGCGCAACTCCAAAAAAATTGCACTAGAAAAGTTGCACACAACACGAAGCAATAAAATTGCCTCGTGTTGCGTCAAGATGTTGCAAGGATTTAATTGCACTGTGTTGCACCAAAAAGTTGAGCAATAGAAATTGCTCAATTTTTTCGTTTACACGGGCGACAACAGTTCGCGACATGGACGGTGAAGAGGTGGTCGCCGCTGCTGCTGTGGTCGTCGTCGCTGCTGCTGCCAACCAAAGGAAAAAGAGGGGAATTTGGCAGCGCCAGTTTCTGAGCCAGAGAGAATGTGGGTTGGCTCTCACCTCTGAAATTCTTTCACGTCAATATTTGCTCATAAGGCCATGCTGCACAAATAAACTCCTATCTTTGCTACGTTAAAATTCTCTCATGGGGCAATGCTGCACCCCACCAGTGCAGTTTCACGTCAATATTTGCTCATAAGGCCATGCTGCA
This sequence comes from Adelphocoris suturalis, assembly GCA_030762985.1. Lineage (NCBI taxonomy): Eukaryota > Metazoa > Arthropoda > Insecta > Hemiptera > Miridae > Adelphocoris > Adelphocoris suturalis. The sequence continues at coordinate 7,609,413 of JAUMHS010000014.1, read as the reverse complement.
CATATAAACTCCTATCTTTCCTATGTTAAAATTCTCTCATGAGGCACTGTTGCACCCCATCAGTGCAGTTTCACGTCAGTATTCGCTCATAAGGCCATGCTGCACACATAAACTCCTATCTTTCCTATGTTAAAATTCTCTCATGAGGCAATGCTGCACCCCATCAGTGCAGTTTCACGTCAATATTTGCTCATAAGCCCATACTGCACAAATAAACTCTCAATGTGATTGGCTGTTTCGTTCCCTCTCCCGACCCAAGGCCGAAAAATTGCCGCAATAGTGCAATAATTTTCCAAACCCCTTGGACTTCATTTCAACACGATGCAACAGTTGCCGAGAGGGCTCGTGGGCCTGAAATGTTGTACAACTCCCGTCAATTAATTGCGTGCAATCTTCGGCAATTTTTTCGAGGAGAGAATAGTTGTCCAACTTTTTTAGAATAGTTGTGCAATACTTTTTTCTGCAATTATTGCCGGAAAAAATCGCTCGTGTAAACGGGCCTTATAGTTTGGTGGTCTGGATGCTCGCAAGCTCGCATCTCAAAAATACATAACATCAAGTAGTCAATCCCTTAGTAAAAATGCAGATTAGTTGGACGTACAGGTCAGAATGAATGAATAGTAGTTAATTAGCGGAAATATGCGGGGATATAACAGAGAAGGCCCGTTGTATATTGAGCGATTAGGGAATTTTCATGGTTATTTTTATATGCTCAATAAAAAGGTCTTAATGAGGGGTTTCCAAAAAGGTGTTATATGATGGGTATCTGAAAAGTAGCCATATGATGCGTTATTTTATTGTAACGTCAATTTCTCAACGCCTATTAGTTCAATTTTGTTCAAACTCGGGGAGTAGATAGATATATGTTCTTGGCAAATTCCCTAAGAATTATACCGCGATTGGTGGAGTAATGAGTATAGCGCATGAGCAAACCTAAAATCGATCGACACAGTCAAAACTCCGAGGCTAATGGTCCGATTTTTATGAAATTTTCAAGGACTGCTGTTTGCCTCCTAGACGTCCCCCAATAAATATTGTTGCCTTTGGAGTAATAGTAGTCTGTGCGCATGCGCAAACGTTCATTTCTTCTAACTTTTACTTATCAAATCATTTCAACTTGTACTTTGTTCTTCAACGAATTCTATACGTCCAGGTCACAATACGTGAGGAAGCTATACTGCCCACCCAACTTGGCAGACGTTTTTTGTTGGACAGTGTCACCATAGTTAACTGCTCTATCCACATCATGCTGACGTCATTACTTAATTACTATTAATTATAATGTCATTAACGTTAATTATTCACTTACACTCACCTTTTCTTGCTTTCTCTTTAATGTGATTTTCTATTTAGGCATTTCGCTTGCGGACATGATTTTGCCTCTCTGAGTCTAGTATCATCTTTTTTTTTCCTTTTTCTTCCAGATTATAACAAGCTTTATTTTTGTATTTAATGTCTTTTTTTTTTTTTACATAAGTACGTAACAATTCATTAACAGAACAATCAAACAACAACAAGATAACTAAAACTTAATCGCTCAACCATGGGAGAGCAGCATCTTGGATCCTTTTTCAGCCCAGGCTTTAGGAGCCAATAAGTTGACTTATTGATTTGGTTACTATAGAAATTATTCCAGAACTTTGTACCTATGTTGTGTTTTACAGTGTTCAGAGACTTATTTTATTTTACGTATATAGATTTATAATGTGTTTTCTCTTTCACGTGTACTTCTGAAAGCTTTTTAACGCAATTGTTTTCAGTACCTAGGCACCTTGAAAACTTTCGAGATCTCGATTTTTCAATATTTCAGCCCTTAATTACGTTTTGAGGTATATTATATATATATATATATATATATATATATATATATATATATATATATATATGTGTGTGTGTGTGTGTGTGTGTGTGTGTGTGGTGTGTGTGTGTGTGTGTGTGTGTGTTTGTGTGTGTGTGTGTGTAATTTTTGAAATTGAATTGTAATTCATCACAGACGTTGTGACTAAATCCGTTGTCATCCCATCGTCATCGTATCCTGTCATCATAAGCGTTGTGAAGCGGATTTTCTTCAAATAATACGTGAATACTATATTGAAAAATAAACAGAAGGTAGCCATCTCAAAAAATATCTCTCATACTGATTTCGTCAGAACAGAAGCTAAACTAAATAGCTAAACTGGCGAAAATAATTATTTTCTTTAAAAATGTTTAACTAACTTTTTAGTTAACTTAACTTAACTTTTTTCTATTTACAGACATCGCAAAATGTGCAGATGTATAGTAATATTCATGTACCCCATGTAAAAATAAAATAAAAACTTTTGAAATTGAAAAAAACGGAAGGTAGACCTTCGGTTCGACAGTCAGATCATTTAATAATGATCAATTTTACACATTATTAGTTCACTAGAGGCCTGTTAGGGCTTGGAAAGCCCTAATCTAGCCTAACAGAATTTACTCATTTCCATTCGGCCAAGGACGTGCTCTTCGATGATCGATTCGTTCGCCAAATATCTACGAAATAACCACTCCAGTGAATTACTTGCAACGCACTTCTTACTTACCGCGAATTGATGGCAACTGTTGTTACCGCCACAGCCTAATAAACAACTCTCGTTGATAAGGACCGCCTAGAACACGATCAAGGCGGGTATAAAGACGAACGGCGACACTTTTGCAACAAACTTGGGCCCGTGCTGATTCGAATGAGCAGTCTAACACTAAAATCGGACCGCGAAGTTCTTCACAATTTCAAAGACCGTTCGGAATTATATATAAAAGATTATGGTTACTTAGCAATATTAGTTTATAACTGAGCGTAATAAATCAGCTTTCCTCGACAATACAGAGGCTTAGGGATTATGAGATGCTTTGATAAAATGAGAGCAATCCAAAAAGTGGCTAACGATTTTCCTGCTATGAAAACTAAGGGAGTTACTACTTCCCTAGTAACGCATTGGTTGTACGTGAAAATCAATAGAAAACCCCGCGACGTGACACTCGTGACGCGACGAAAACAAATGGAAACGTCATGTTAATCATTATTAAATGATATAAACCGATTATATTGATAAACAACGTTTTTCAACATTAAAACAGTTTTCTCTTTTAACTAGCGAAGTAAGTAAAGTAAAACTGGCTCCACCATTGGAAAGGCGAGTTCTTGGCGCAGTTTTTTATCGAATTTGTGAAGAAAATTAAGCTATTTCTCTCGCCTCAAAATTTGTAGAATGTGAATTTTTGAAAAAAAATTTCTGAAGTTAAACGCATTTTTTTTAATGTATGTATGTATGTATATATGTATGTATATATGTATGTATGTATGTGTCATTCCAGACGATAACTGTCCGTAGAATTGTGCTAGAAACTTCAAACAAATTTTAAAATGTTAAGGACACAAAACGAAAGTTCAACTTCGTTGGCCAGCATGGTCGGATTGCATCTTCGGGTTGAAATTTTCAAAAATGTAGTCAGAAATTTCAAAATAGCCTGTTTTTTGCGATTTGTTGTGCGAAATAATTTTTTCAGCATACTAACACGTGGTATATTCGGAATCAGCGTAAAATTTCCTATAAGAATATGTATCAAGTTTTCAAAAAGTTCAAAGTTGAAAAATCAGTCAAAAATCGAAATAATGCCGTTCGCTAGTTGTAAAAATCGGTAATATTTGCATGAAACATTGTCCAAATTCAGATTGAACTACTCTTATGGAAGTATCCCTGTATAACCAATCCTAGAACCATGCTGTTTAAAACGTAGCTAGTAGGTGCTTGTTTAGGAAAAAAAAGAAAAAAAAAAAAGTAATTAAGTATAACTGATGAGCTTACTCTTCAAAAATTCGCTCATGGGATCATGCTGCATGACTGGACTTTTTACCGTTTTTGCATCTATTCAATTTGTCAGCCTTGGCTCCTATACTAAAACTAAACTCCAACTTTTCCACACAAATTCCCTTCAATTCGAACCACGCTCGTATCGAATTGGTATCGATACATCGTTTCGATGTTTACTTCACAATCGATACCCCGACCTCCCACTCTCAACAGCTTCCTCCATGTTTTATTTCATCAGCCCGTTCGCCTTTCTCCGACTTCAGTTCTTTGTTGACAACCGCAACGTTGCCTACAAAACACTATCGCGAAATCAGTTCGCCCCCAACACATTCTGTGGTCAATCTTGGCCTGAGAAAATTTGAAAAATATCAAATTTTACACTCAAATCGACCCCAAAAGTCGTGATATAAAACGTCTCTTAAGTTGTAAAAATCTAAATCCCGAATTCAAATCGTGTTTTCATCTTTACTTCGTAAGTTCTCAACTTTTTACCTCGAGTTTTCGTGAGTTTTCACCTTTAGTTTCGTCATTTCGTTTGACGAATTTCGGAAAATTAAGATGATGGGATCTTTGAGATTATCCGTTTTGGTCGCGGTCGCGATTTTCTCCGTATCACAGGCGTTCGATGACGAACTCACAGGCAGGTAAGCAAGAGTTACATCATAACATATATAATACCTAATACTTTTGACATAGATAAGTCTTTTGGCTGGGGGTTATGAAAAAAATTGTTGAACATCTGTCTTTCTAAATGAGTAGTATTATTGAAGCAAAATCTTTTCGTAAGTTTAGATTGGTTTTACCAATGAAATATTCGGAAAGCTTACAAATTGAGGTCTACTATGTCCTCAGCCTCTTCATTATCCAGTTAAACAACAATTATTCATATTATGGGGATCCGGATTGCCGTTATAGATCCGGACCCTGGGCGTCGTCAAGTAAATGTCCTAAAGAGGCTACATACGAAATTACAGCTCTCTAGAGCAGGGGTGCTCAAACGGTCGATCGCGAGTGCTTTTTGAGTAGATCTCGAGAAGAAAAAAATTTTTAATAAGTAGGTAACTAAACTACAAAAATTTATTACGTAATAACACTGCTTGCGGCAAAAGGCGGCTTTATCAAAGGAACCATATATTGGCGAAACACAAGAAACCATTCGAAGATGGATCGGTTGTGAAGGAAGCATTTATTGAAGCGGGTGAGACTTTATTTGGAGATTTTAAAAATAAAACAGAAATCATGTCTGCTATTAGAGAACTTCAGTTATCTCGTCCGACTGTCACAAGGCGTATTGAAGTCATGAGTCAGGACATCGCAGATAAACTAAAACATGATATCATGGAATGTACATACTTTTCTTTACAGTTCGACAAATCCACCGATATGACAGACACTGCCCAGCTGTGTATTTTTATTCGGATGGTATTCAATGACATGTTGGCTAAGGAAGAATTTTTGACAATCATTCCTCTGAAGGGGAAGACCCGTGGCGAAGATATATATATATGACGTTTTCATCAATTTTGTAAAAAACTACAAGCTACCAATATATAAATTAGTGTGCATTACAACCGATGGAGCACCAGCAATGACTGGAAACACAAGAACGGTTTTGTGGCATTGTGTCGAGCTAATGAAGAATTCCCTTCATTTTTTTCATTCCATTGCATTATACATCAACAAGTTTTGTGTTCAAAAGTTTTAAACACGGAGGAAATTATGGGCATTGCAACAAAAATTGTGAATTCCATCCGTGCACGTAGCTTGCTACGGCGGCTCTTTAAGTTGCAGTTGGAAGATAGGGAGTCAGCTGAACACTCTGATTTAGTTCTTCACACGGACGTCAGGTGGGTGAGTCGCGGAAAATTCCTAGAAAGGTTTCAAGAATTATTGCCCGAAATAACAGCTTTTCTAGACGAAAGAGGTGATGACACTGAGATGTTGAAAAACAAAAAATGGTTGACTGATTTGGCATTTTTGACTGACATCACAATGCACTTAAACACCATTAACTTGGAGCTTCAAGGTAAAGGAAAAACTATTATTGAGATGATTAGCGCAGTAAACGCATTCAAAAGTAAATTGCAACTTATGATAGATCAACTGAAAAGAAAGGATCTGAAACATTTTCCGTCTTTGAAAGCAAGGATTCCTCAGTTGAATTATGATACGTATGAGGCTGAATTATCAAATATTTTGGGACAATTCGAAATGCGTTTTTATGATTGCAGTAAATTGGCAAATATAGCATCATTTATGAGTTATCCTTTTTCGTGTAAAAACATTGAGGAATTAGCTACTGAAGTAGCAAGTCAGTTTAATATGAACTCATGTTCTGTTGAAAATGAGTTGGTGCAGATTATATCAGATATACATCTCAAAACTACAGCATCTGAAACAAATTTCTGGTGTTTTATATCTGAAGATAAATATCCGAATCTAAGGCAAATCGCCCTTCAACTGACGGCAATGTTTGGGTCAACTTACTTGTGCGAGTCTGCATTTTCTGAAATGAAGATAATTAAGTCAAAATATCGCAATCGACTAACTGACGATCATATGTCATCATGCTTGCGATTGGCACTCAGTGGTTACGCACCATCTTATGAAAAGTATGCTGAGGACATGCAGTGCCACGCTTCAACATCCAAAGTCACTCCTTAGTTGAGTTTAACACCATGTGTAACTCTTTTGTTTTGTAACAACGAATAAACTCGCAATTTTGAATAACTAGGAGTTTTTTCATTGATATTGTAGAGAAGAACTTAAGTAAACCTTACCCAAACCTTGACTAAAATAATGTAAATTGTGCGGAAATCTAATATCTCTATATGCTACGGTACACCCTACCTAGGTAGGTAGGGTGTATCGTGTATGTACGACAACCCTGCATCACACATACTTGCAGCCTCTCAGAGTCGATCGTAAGTAGTCTAAAAATATTGAGGTAGATCGCCAACAGTTCAAGTCTCTAGAGTGTAAAGCATAGAAATTAGCTTTAAGAGCCACTCATCTGATCCGGACCCTGGGCGTCGTCAAGAAATGTCACAATCCGGACCCTGAGCTCAATGAAATCATCAGAAATTATAAAGCGGTTGCAATCATGTCCACAATATCAATTATTGAGAAAGACCACCTGTGTACACAATTATTCAAATAACTATGCTCATTTAACTCAGCTTGTTGGCCACGCACTTCGCAGTAGTTAACATAATATGGTTAGATAAATCGAGAGCTTTCGAACGAATGGTCAACGAATTTTGTGGGATGAAAAACGACGAAGTACCATTTCCCTAGCAACGACTCTGTTGTAAGCGGAAATCATCAGAAAATGTAGGTAACGCTTTTCGAGGACACTTTTTCGTGACAGTTTTTTATTTTAATGTGCCAAAGCAAAGAGATAAAATGTGAAAAATAAGCGTGATCGTGATCACAAAATGTAAAATGGTAACTAGGTTGTTCACTACTTACTAATCACTAACGTTACTAATCACGCTACTCTATCTAGAAAATGAGGAACTCACTATTTCTTAGCAATTAACTAAACAAAACCATTCGAATGTAAATCTAGAAACGCCTGTTCAGAAATGAGCTGGTGGCCCCGGGAGCCGTCATGGTGGGTGGGTCCGGGCCGGTCGGGGCCAAACACAGGGGGAAAGCCACTCCACACCGATAAAACGGCACAGGAACTAATATTGGGCACAGAAGCAGAACATAACAGATAACAGAAGAAAACAAGATCACAGCAAACTATACAAACACAGACAAAATTCCAAGATATACACACCATTCCCATTTCAGTTCTGGTACATGTACAATTTTTATAAAACCAATAAATGAATTTAAAAATAATAAAAAATAATAATTAAAAAAAAAACGCGTGGTTACATTTCATATTTTAGCACTCATCGACCTTTATTATCTAAAACTATCTAATTTTAATTACATTGTATTATACAGGGTGATTCCCTCGCAGATGCATACATCAAAAATGGAGTAAAATGCCGCCAACCGCATATTTTTATCTCAATCCGTACTCGAGATATGATTTTTTAAAGCTTTTTTTCAGGAATACCGTGTTTTTTCATTTTAAACTCGGATTTCTCCACTTTGCCTCATTTAATTTTAACTTTCAACCTCATTTTCGGTATCAGCATTAAATTTCCTATAAGAATAGTGTACTTGGGTTCTTAAAAAGTACCATCCGAAGACCCTCACATCAGCTCAAACATTGACGATTTTGAAAAAAGAATATTTCTGAAAATCTTTAAAACTTTACTACTCTTTTAAAAAGAATCCTGGAAACTGGCAAATCTCATAAAAACTGCTTCATCTAATATGCTTTCCAACGGTATTATCAATTTTACCTTTATTTTGTTATTTAGGGGAGAAAATAATGTTTTAATGTTAAAAAATGTGGGTTTTTCAATGAAATTGTTGGTTTTCTAGAAAGATGACCCTTCATGAACCAACGAGTATGGGGTCGGTTTCTATGTATGTCGGTTTCTATGGAGGGTCATCTTTCGAGAAAACCTACAATTTCATTGAAAAACCCACATTTTTTAACATTAAAACATAATTGTCTCCACTAAATAACAAAATAAAAGTAAACTTGATTATACCGTTGGAAAGAGTATTAGACGAAGCAGTTTTCATGAGATTTGCCAGTTTCCAGGATTCGTTTTGGAAGAGTAGTAAAGTTTTAAAGATTTTCAGAAATATTCTTTTTTCAAAATCGTCAATGTTTGAGCTGATGTGAGGGTCTTCGGATGGTACTTTTTAAGAACCCAAGTACACTATTCTTATAGTAAATTTAATGCTGATACCGAAAATGAGGTTGAAAGTTGAAATGAAATGAGGCAAAGTGGAGAAATCCGAGTTTAAAATGAAAAAACACGGTATTCCTGAAAAAAAACCTTTAAAAAATCATATCTCGAGTACGGATTGAGATAAAAATATGCGGTTGGTGGCATTTTACTCCATTTTTGATGTAGTTTCACCCAAATTTTTTTTCGCATATGCGAGGGAATCATCACCCTGTATTGTCACTAGATAATTGCCAAAAGACATATCTATGTATGAGTTTTTTCCGTGCAAGCGGTTAAAATTCACAAGTTTCCGTTTGCTGCATCTCATTTGAGTTTGTCTACCGTTTTAGGTAACGATTTGTCCAAAAGTTTTGGGTCTCATTTATAGATCTGTTACTGTAAAAGCCCGAAGTGCGGTAAATGCTAGGATTTACCAGAAAATCCTAGCGTTTCCCAATATTGTTGGTGAAAGCCCAGTGGTTGGCACTCAAATCGAACTTTTTCCAGTAAATCTTAGGATTTTCCGAGAGGCTTTCAGTTAGAGAGCGTGTTGACCTTTTTTATAGTATTTCAACTCAGCTTCACGATGCGAAAGTAAGATTTTTATTTATCCGTGTTTTAGGGTCTCAAATCATTGATTAAAACTTACGGTTTCCTCTTGACCCCCCCCTTTTTTATTGCTTTTTTCGATTTCAGGTTGAATTTGGAACAGAAAATGCCTCCATGAAATTTTCTTTTCGGGGATTCGTTTCTGAGTTATTCCACTTTTTGCGGAATCCGATTTTTATTTTTCCATGTCTCAAATCATTGATTGAAACTTACGGTTTCCTCTCGACCCCCCTTTTTTTATTGCTTTTTCCGATTCTAGAAAAAGTTAGTTAGTTGGAACAGAAAATGCCTCAATGAAATTTTCTTTTTGGGACTCCGTTTCTGAGTTATTCCACTTTTTGCGAAATACAGAAAATCGCCGATTCCTTTTAGAAATTACCAACACTTTCTCACTATTTTTATCTTCAATTTTTGAGATGTTCACCACACTTTTGAAATCAGCATTAAACCAACTATCATCAGACCCTAGCGTCCATAATCAACAATCACCATCAGGGGGATGACATTACACTTGAACCGCTTACGATTTAAAACAAATTTTCCAAATCGTTGTTAAAAAGAAAAAAAAAAAAAAAAAACCCTCAAACTGTTCAGTACACACAGAATCACTGTTCTGAATACAGCTTAAAAAATGTACCACAAGGAGACTTCCAGTCAGTTGTGTTGTGATAAATCGAAAATGCCACTGCTCCTTTTGCAGCCTCTGCTCCTTCTCCTGCAAACTGTATTCTCGGGTCAAGAAAACAACAGCTTCTTGATACTTATTGTTCAGTCTACACTATGATCTTTATTATTTAAAGAACCTTACATTAGTCCAGAATACGGCGTCTCATACGTTCTTCTAATAAATGAGTAATAGTACTGAACAGTTTGAGGAGTTTTTTTTTTTAACGACGATTTGGAAAACTTTTTTTAAATCGTAAGCGGTTCAACTGTAATGTCATCCCCCTGATGGTGATTGTTGATTATGGACGCTGGGGTCTAATGATAGTTAGTTTAATGCTGATTTCAAAAGTGTGGTGAACATCTCAAAAATTGAAGATAAAAATAGTGAGAAAGTGTTGGTAATGTCTAAAAGGACCTGAAATCGAAAAAAAGCAATAAAATAGGGGGGTCAAGAGGAAACCGTAAGTTTCAATCAATGATTTGAGACCCTAAAACATGGAAAAATAAAAATCGGACTTCCGCATCGTGAAGCTGAGTTGAAATACCATAAAAAAGGTCCAGTTCAATTTTTCGATAGCTCGCACCGTAAGGCTGTAATTTCCCGATGGGCCCGTTTAGATGGGACACCCTGTATAGTACGATAATATACAAATATTCGCTCGTACGGTCATGCTGCATGACGAACGTTTTGGCTTTTTTGTGCAGTTTTTATTGATTTTTCGGCAATATTAATGAAATTTAAGTACTTCCATTTTTCATCATAATGTTGTCCATACATTTTTTAATGTTCTAGTTCAACGTTGATTAAATTCTTTCAACAACATTCCCGCTAAAATTGTAAATTTACGATTTTTAGCCGTTTGTAGCCATTTGTAATGATTTTAAAGCACATTTTATTGAAATTTGACCAATATAATTTGCTCAACGTGGGCTGGCCAACAAACTCGCCCTTTCTCAGTTGGAATGGTTGATTTTTTGGCGCAAGAACGGGATTTTAATCTCAAACCTAAGGAGAGTCATCTCTGGAAGGACACATTCATTAGGGTGCCCTCTATTTTGGGAAAGGTAGAATTTTGATGACCTCCACCCAAAATTTGGTCTGAAATGTCAAAAAAATGACCCCTGAATTTTTTCAGATTTTTTTCATAACATAAACCTACGCCGGTAGCTCGATTTTGGTTTTTGAAATACGCTTTTTTTTGCCAATATAGACTTTTGAATATAATTTTTACAAACTTCTTTGTAAAATTGTGAAACTTTGTATACTTACGTTTTTGGGGTCGCTGAACTCGAATATTCAGTCAAAACAAGTCGACACCTACAACTTTTGACAGTTTGGAAACTCAAAATCGTCAAAACCATGTCAAAAAATGACAATTTTTCAAAATTTATTGTAAAATTATGAAAAAAATGACAATTTTTCAAAATTTATTGTAAAATTATGAAAAAATGACAATTTTTCAAAATTTATTGTAAAATTATGAAAAAATGACAATTTTTCAAAATTTATTGTAAAATTATGAAAAAATGACAATTTTTCAAAATTTATTGTAAAATTATGAAAAAATGACAATTTTTCAAAATTTATTGTAAAATAATGAAAAAATGACAATTTTTCAAAATTTATTGTAAATTTATGAAAATCAGTATTCTTATGTTTCTTGAGACGCTGAAAAGCAAATTCGAGTTCAGCAATTTCAAAAACCAAAATCGAGCTACCGGCGTAGATTTTAGTTATGCAAAAAATCTGAAAAAATTCAGGGGTCATTTTTTCGACATTTTAAACCAAAGTTCGGGTGGAGGTCATCGAAATTCCACCTTTCTCAAAATTACCTAGATCGTAATGGGTACATGTTAACGAAAATTCGCTCATACAATCATGCTGCGTGGCTGAAACTGAAGCTGAACTCGAATTTGCCGTCATAAAATCAAAATTCTAACAGAAATACGTAATAATACAAATTTTCATAATTTTACAATAAATTTTGAAATTTTTGTTTTTTGACATGATTTTGACGATTTTGAGATTCCAAACTGTCAAAAGTTGTTGCTGTCGACTTGTTTTGACTGCATATTCGAGTTCAGCGGCCCCAAAAACTTAAGTATACGAAGTTTCACAATTTTACAAAGAAGTTTGTAAAAATTATATTCAAAAGTCTGATATTGGCAAAAAAAAGCGTATTTCAAAAACCAAAATTCCTCCACCCAAAATTTGGTCTAAAATGTCAAAAAAATGATCCCTGAATTTTTTGTTTATGGTTTATGGAAATTGCTTTTCTCATGCAAGAGTTTTGTTTTGTGATATGTTGAGTTACAGGTTTCAATAAATTCTTGTATGTTCCAACGCCCATTCGTGAGTAATTTCGCCAATCATTTTGTTCATCACGCAATCCACGAAGTAATCTTACGTGAGAAAATGTTTGCCTTTTTAGTAACCAACGGCTTGACCATTGTGAGCGTAGCGTCGGTGCCGCTCTGACTTATTTCTTTGCTTTCTCGCAACACAAACTGCAAAAACTGACCACAGTAACACTTCTTCCATGATATTACATGCACATTCACTGAAAGTTATCACAAAACTACATTAGAAATTGGTGCTGAAACCTGTACCGCGTGGACGCATTTCTTTGCAACGACTTGACTGCAACGTTTTACCTGAAATCCTTGAGGGGGAACCGGCCGTGCCCATTCTGCTGCACAGCGTTACCTGCGTTGCTATGCTTCCTCCATGGCCCCCCGATTGATGTTTTTTACACGGGAACGAACTAATGATAAAACAAGTGAAAATTAAGATTCTCTTCAATCGGTTTAAATCAACTTTTCCCGCATCTCAAATGTAATGTAGCAGACACTGACGTGTATCAAACTTGGAATTTATACAGGGTGATTCCCTCGCAGATGCAAAAAAAAAAAAAAAAAAAAAAATTGGGTAAAACTACATCAAAAATGGAGTAAAATGCCGCCAACCGCATATTTTTATCTCAATCCGTACTTGAGATATGATTTTTTAAAGGTTTTTTCAGGAATTCCGTGTTTTTTCATTTTAAACTCGGATTTCTCCACTTTGCCTCATTTAATTTTAACTTTCAACCTCATTTTCGGTATCAGCATTAAATTTCCTATAAGAATAGTGTACTTGGGTTCTTAAAAAGTACCATCCAAATGCCCTCACATCAGCTCAAACATTGACGATTTTGAAAAAAGAATATTACTGAAAATCTTTAAAACTTTACTACTCTTCCAAAACGAATCCTGGAAACTGGCAAATCTCTTGAAAACTGCTTCATCTAATATGGTTTCCAACGGTATTATCAATTTTACATTTATTTTGTTATTTAGGGGAGAAAATAATGTTTTAATGTTAAAAAATGTGGGTTTTTCAATGAAATTGTTGGTTTTCTCGAAAGATGACCCTCCATGAACCAACGAGTATTGGGTCGGTTTCTATGTATTTTTTCTCGCTGGATCGAATGGAAACTCTTGCAGATCTCTCAACTACGTTATAATCGAGTTTTACACTTTAATTAACTAGTTTTACCCCATAACACACATACATTTAATCGTAACAAACAAACTAAACATTTGCGATTTTAAGTTTAAAACTCGGTTATAACGGAGTTGGAGAGATCTACAAATGTTACCATTCGATACAGCGTGAAAAAATACATAGAAACCGACCCCATACTCGTAGGTTCATGGAGGGTCCATCTTTCGAGAAAACCATCAATTTCATTGAAAAACCTACATTTTTTAACATTAAAACATTATTTTCTCCATTAAATAACAAAATAAAAGTAAACTTGATTATACCGTTGGAAAGCATATTAGATGAAGCAGTTTTCATGAGATTTGCCAGTTTCCAGGATTCGTTTTGGAAGAGTAGTAAAGTTTTAAAGATTTTCAGAAATATTATTTTTTCAAAATCGTCAATGTTTGAGCTGATATGAGGGCCTCTGGATGGTACTTTTTGTAGTGGATTTATATGCATTTTACTTGGGTGTGGTTAATTCACCACACTTTTTAAGAACTCAAGTACACTAGTCTTATAGTAAATTTAATTCTGATTCCGAAAATGTGGTCAAAAATTAAAATTGAATGAAGTAAAGTGGAGAAATTTAAGTTTAAAAGGAAAAAAACATGGTTTTCCTGGAAAAACCTTTAAAAATTCATATCTCAAGAACGGATTGAGATAAAAATATGCAGTTGGCGGCATTTTACTTAATTTTTGATGTAGTTTCACCTAATTTTTTTTGCATCTGCGAGGGAATCACCCTGGATATCGTCGATAGCGGTGAAGAGTTCTACTTTTAGGACGAGTCCGTAGATCTGGCAACACTGCTTCTCTAATTACTAAGTTCATTTGTTCATTATTGGAAATGACGCGCACAAACGATCAACTGCAATCTGCGAAATAAGCAAGTAACGCTCATGTTCGTACACGAGACAGAACACGCGGTAAATTATTGTAATTTTAGAGATTGGTACCTGTTGCGTAAGAATCCTTTTTGAAGGTCAAGATAAACTTCAAGCCACGATTAACGTACAGAAATGTAATGCTGATGTGGATTTATTCTTACTAACTCGCATGTAGTTATCGATTGAAAATCAAATCGAATAGTTTTTTATAGTCGAGCCAAAAACGGTACAACATAAGTCATTTGAGGTCCGAAGATTACAAGTTAAATGGAGTTAATGAAGTTAACAGAAATTAATAGGTAAGATTAAATACAACAAAGTTCCAGTCATGCAGCATGATCGTATGAGCGAATTTCCGTAAATTATCGTATTGTATAATGTTGAATTGTTTTGAAATTTGAGCTTTTTGAGTGCAAGGAAATCGTTAACCAATAATTTTATGGCAAAAAACGTATTCTAAATAATAACCTGCTATTCAAATAGAGGTTCTGAATTTTTAGCTTTTTTCGCAGTTTTTATCGATTGTTTAGCAAATTTTGATGAATTTTATGTTCATTTTTCAGCATAATTGTGTAAGTACATACATTTTTGAATGTTCTAATTTAGAGTTAATAAACTTTATTTGAGCACTATTCTGCAAAAAAATATAAATGCAACAATTTTTAGCGGTTTTTACCCATTTTTAGTGATTTATTGAGTACATTTTTTGAAATCTGACCAATTTAATGTGCTCAAAACGTGCTAGCCAACACACTCATCCTTTCATTTGAAATGCTTGATTTTTTGGCGAAAGAATGAAGTTTTTATCTCAATTCTATCGAGAGTTATCGTCTGGAATGACACATACATATATAAATATATATATACATATATATATACATATATATATATATATATATATATATATATATATATATATTATATATATATATATATATATATATATATATATATATATATATATATATATATAATTCAATTCAATGAAGTGGCTCTACAAGAGCATGTATAATTAAGCTAATTAAGCCGAAATATAAAAAATAGTTTGTGGTGTAACTTTTTGTTTTTTCTAAAATTTGTGTTAATTATATATATATATATATATATATATATATATATATATATATATATATATATATATATATATATATAAAAGCGTTAAAATCCAGGAATCATTTCAGAATGCCTCAAAACAGATTTCGATGAAGAAAATTTTTGAAAATTTTTATTTTAAAATTTTTGGAGCCATTGCAATAGCTTTATTTTCTAAGAAAATTCGCTAAAAAAAGTCCAGTCATGCAGCATAACCCCATGAGCGAATTTTTGAAGAAATCTTCGACATTTCAGTCGCCATTGATCGTGTTGAGAAATTTTAGTTTATGATTTTGATAGACAAACATGGAATCAAATTATTAACACATGCACAGAGTAAACTCATCCGTTGTGATTACTTTTTTTTTTTAACAAGCACCTACTACCTACGTTTTAAACAGCATGGTTCTAGGATAGGTTATACAGGGATACTTCCATAAGAGTAGTTCAATCTGAATTTGGACAATGTTTCACGCAAATATTACCGATTTTTACAACTAGCGAACGGCATTATTTCAATTTTTGACTGATTTTTTAACTTGGAAATTTTTGAAAACTTGATACATATTCTTATAGGAAATTTTACGCTGATTCCGAATATACCACATGTTAGTATGCTGAAAAAATTATTTCGCACAACAAATCGCAAAAAACAGGCTATTTTGAAATTTTTGACTACATTTTTGAAAATTTCAACCCGAAGATGTAATCCGATCATGTTGGCCAACGAACTTGAACTTTCGTTTTGTGTCCTTAACATTTTAAAATTTGTTTGAAGTTTCTAGCACAATTCTACGGACAGTTATCGTCTGGAATGACACATACATACATACATACATACATACATACATACATACATACATACATACATACATAAAAAAATGCGTTAAACTTCAGAATATGATTCAGAATAGCCTGAAACGGATTTCTGCATACAATTTTTTCAAAAATTCACATTCTACAAATTTTGAGGCGAGAGCAATAGCTTAATTTTCTTTTAAAATTCGCTAAAAAGATGGAAAAAAACACGAAAAGAAACAATTTTTGAGCACATTAAATTGGTCAAATTTCGAATAATGTACTAATAATAAAATCACTAAAAATGGCTAAAAACGGCCAAAAATCGTTAAATTTATATTTGTTTTTAGCAGAGTTTCAGTTTAAACTAAATTGTCAATGATTAAATAGGACATTTAAAAACATTTTTCAATATTATGCTGAAAAACGTACTTGAATTTCATTAATATTTACTAAAAAAATCTATAAAAAATAAATCTAAAAAACCAAAATCTCTTTTGACTTGTCAAATTTGATTTAGAATGAGGTTTTTTGCAATAAAATTGGTTTTTTTTAGCAATTTATTTCTACTGAAATTGCTCAAATTGCGATACAATTTAAAATATTATAGTACGATAAATAGTTTATGAAAATTCGCTCATACCATCATGCTGCATGACTGGAACTTTTGAGTGTCTTTTCGGAAGTTATTTGTGTTATTTTTGATAAGGTACATAGATATAAAGACGAACTCGACTATTAGTAGACAACTTTATTGAACGACTGACGACGGCATAATCCTTTGTACAACGACGTCACAACCTGGCAGGAGTGTATCACTGTCTTCATTATATTTTTAGATAATTAGTTCGTAATTTAGTAAGCATTTAATCTATTCATTTAGCATCGAGAGTTTGATAAGTAATATTGATTATCATAATAATATGAAGTATTATGACAAATTGAATTTGAATTTAGTTGAAATGCCGTTCTTGGGTAGTCTTGTTGTGGTAGGTCGGGGAGAGCCCGCCGACCATAAACTGCTAGAAAACGAAAAGAAACAATTTTTTAGCACATTAAATTGGTCAAATTTCGAAAAATTAACTTAGAAAAAAATCAGTAAAAATGGCTAAAAACGGCCAAAAATCGTTAAATTTATATTTTTTAGCAGAATTTTAGTTAAAACTAAATTGTCAACGATTAAATAGGACATTTAAAAAAAAATTTCACAAAATTATGCTGAAAAAGTACTTACATTTCATTGATATATACTAAAAAATCTATTAAAAAAGGCAAAATCTCCTTTGACTTGTAGAATTTGACTTAGAATGAGTTTTTTGCCATAAATTTGCTTTTTAACAGTTTCTTTCTACCGAAATTGTTCAAATTGCAGTACAATTTAGGTAATTGTAATGAAACACCTTTAAATTATCACATATTTATTGCATTAAGCAAAAACACAAAGCTTTTCAGGTAAATTTTAGCCATCTTCAGGCACGCACAACAAAACAGTGTTTCCTTACAATTACCTAAATTAAGGAGGATTATCACAAGAAGTCTTCAACAAATCTTCTGAGATTATTGAGCTGTACAATTTAACATTTAACATTTGTACAATTTTACATAACATGCTGCATTACAGGACCTTTTGTGTGTCTTTTCGGAAGTTCAACGAATAAATTGGACAATTTTAACTATTTCTTTCTTCTGAAATTGTTCGAATTGCAATACAATTTAACATATTATAATACGATTGATAGCTTATGAAAATTCGCTCATACCATCATGCTGCATGACTGGAACTTTTGAGTGTCTTTTCGGAAGTTAATTGAATTTGAATTTAGTTGAAATGCCGTTCTTGGGTAGTCTGTTGCGGTAGGTCGGGAAGAGCCCGCCGACCATAAACTGCTAGAACTCGAAAAGAAACAGTTTTTGAGCACTTAAATTGGTCAAATTTCGAAAAATTTACTAAAAAAAATCACCAAAATTGGCTAAAAACGGCAAAAAATCGTTAAATTTAAATTTTTAGCAGCATTTTAGTTAAAACTAAATTGTCAACGAATAAATTGGACAATTTTAACAATTTCTTTCTTCTGAAATTGTTCGATTGCAATACAATTTAACATATTATAATACGATTGATAGCCTATGAAAATTCGCTCATTCGATCATGCTGCATGACTGGAACTTTTGAGTGTCTTTTCGGAAGTTAATTGAATTTGAATTTAGTTGAAATGCCGTTCTTGAGTAGTCTTGTTGTGGTAGGTCGGGAAGAGCCGCCCCGACCATAAACTGCTGGAACACGAAAAGGAAAAGGTTTAGAAATCTCCGGGGCGCGGTGACTAACGGGGCTTTGAAAGGAAGTTCAACGCACTGGTGCTGTCCTGTCACCTCACAACAGGCTGCCTCCTCCTGCCTACTTACCGCGTAATGCTCATTTCGCCAGGCAAAATTTGATCTAGAGCCTCCTCCATTAATCTGTGGTCCCTCTATGGGTTTGTTTTCATTTTCTGGCGTTAGCTCAGATGATGTCCTGAAAATTTCATTTCTTCCATATAGCGTATACCGGGTTGTCAAAGTTTCCCCTCTGCAAAAAATTATTTTAAAAAAAAGTCCAGTCATGCAGCATGACCCCATGAGCGAATTTTTGAAGAATATTACCGATTTTTACAACCAGCGAGCGGCATTAATTCGATTTTTGACTGATTTTTCAACTTTGAAATTTTTGAAAACTTGATACATATTCTTATAGGAAATTTTATGCTGATTCCGAATATACCACATGTTAGTATGCTGAAAAAATTATTTCGCACAACAAATCGCAAAAAACAAGCTATTTTGAAATTTTTGACTACATTTTTGAAAATTTCAACCCGAAGATGTAATCCGATCATGCTGGCCAACGAACTTGAACTATCGTTTTGTGTCCTTAACATTTTAAAATTTGTTTGAAGTTTCTAGCACAATTCTACGGACAGTTATCGTCTGGAATGACACATACATACATATATACATACATACATATATATACATACATACATACATAAAAAAATGCGTTAAACTTCAGAATATGAGTCAGAATAGCCTGAAACGGATTTCTGCATAAAATTTTTTCAAAAATTCACATTCTACAAATTTTGAGGCGAGAGCAATAGCTCAATTTTCTTCAAAAATTCGCTAAAAACACATTTAGTCCTAAGCACTAAGGGTGGTATGCTAGAACGACCCTCGAAGTTGAGGGATGTTTGATTAAGGGAGCCCCTTATTTTTTGGAGGGTGAAATGTAGTGCAAGGACGACCCTTACAGGGGGTGGTGGTTTGCTTTGATGGGCTGTTGGCTTCATTGCTCGGCCTATCCAACTTTCCATGTGTGGCGGATCGGAAATCTGAAGAAAATGTTTATTATTTAGCCTTATTTCTCATCTACCTACCTACACCTATCATCAGTGGCGTAGTTTGAGGAGGGGCAGGGTGGGCATAGGCCCTCCATAAATTATAAAGGATGCAGGATTTTGTTGTATGAATACAATCAAAATTAATAATTTTACTTTTCCAATTTCAGTTCCTAACACCTTCAATTAAAGAATGTAATAGTAGTAGTAGTAGTAGTAGTAGTAGTAGTAGTAAGTTGTTTATTGTATTAAATCAATGACTATTACAAAGAGTTCAGGTCCACTTACACATCATCATTAGAAAAATATATAATAGATAAGAAATAAGTCAAATATCTTCTTCCTAATCTAGTTAACAGGGCATTACAGCTTAATGAAGTACATGCAAAATAAACGAGGTCATCGGTATGAAATCAATATAAAGAATGAAATCACGCATCCGTTATGAATCCATAACATCCACGTTATACCTGTGGTTCGTACAATATCCACAACAAGCCTATCCTGTTGTACACTATACAATGCTAATGCTGTAAACATCAGACACCTATTTAGGTGAGCGCAATTGATCGAAGTGCTAGTGCACTAGTAACAAAATGAAATAAATTTAACATTTTCTCCCTATCATCACCAAAATCGAGCAAATTAGCCAGACGATCCTCATCCTCAACCACTGGGAGCCCACAGATGTATTTCTCAATGAATTGCATTCGGTACGATTCTAAGATCGGGCAACGTAGACAAAAATCGCAGAGGGTGTCAGCTTCTTTCATATTGCATATATTGCATAAGCTCTCGCTTCTAAACTTATGAGAAGTACCTCCAGTGGCGGCCGGTGGTCTGCAAAAGGAGTGGGGCACAAAAATATTTACCTATTTGACAGTCAAGAAGAGCATTGAGGTTTTTCTTCCATTAGTTTTGTTTTCAGTGTGAATTAACTTTGACCTAAACCTTGTCATGTCATGCCTTGGGCAACTGTTATGAAAGAATATGGCTACTAAATAATAATAAATCATTATCATTAAATATTATTGATAAATTAAATATAAATTAATTAGATAAATAAATTGAATTAAAAATACTATCTTATAGGTAGGTACCTACTTACTAGGTATCTAAAAGTTTTAGAATGGACTATATTATTATTAAAAGTACTAAAAATTATCAAGGCTTCAATTCAAATCATCAATTCAACAGCTTCCTAGAGTGTAAAACATAGAAATTAGCTTCAAGAGCCACTCATCTTATCCGAACCCTGGGCATCGTCAAGTAAATGTCCTAAAGAGGCTACATAAGAAATTACAGCTTCCCAGAGTGTAAAGCATAGAAATTAACTATTAAAATGATTTAACCACCGCTTCACAAATCAAACCGTTCTCGCAATATTTGGATCACCTGCTATTAATCAAATCATCGAAACACCAGCTCAATGAAATCATCAGAAATTAACAAGCGGTGGCAATCATGTTCACAATATCAATTATTGAGAATGATCACCTGAGTGTACACAATTATTCAAATAACCTTGCTCATAACTCAGCTTGTTGGCCACGCACTTCGCAGTAGTTAACATAATATGGTTGGATAAATCGAGAGCTTTCGAACGAATGGTCAACGAATTTTGTGGGTTGAAAAACGACGAAGTACCATTTCCCTAGCAACGACTCGGTTGTAAGCTGAAATCATCAAAATATTTTTGTGAGCAATTTTCCGTGACGTTTTTTAGTTTATGTGTCATAGCAAAGACATAAAGAAACTAGTTGATTGTTCTCTACGCAATACAGTGAGTCTATTTTATTTATTGGTACCGCGTGAGCAAGTTTTCGCGACGATTTTTCAGTTAATGTGCCAAAGCAAAGACATGAAAATGTCAAAATCAATACCTGACTAAACTTCTACTTACGTAAATCCGTCGATGAACGTCGTGCTTAGGTGCGAATTGTATTCAAAGTGATCATTGATTTTTCTTCATTCCACAACATAGAACACATAGAACAACGCACTCCAACTCGACCGACAATACAAAGGACTTTATTACAAAAGATGTATTCAACAACTTAGGTGTGTATTCAACAACTTATAGGTACTTATAACAACGCTATAATACGGACTTTACTTTAGATTAGAGTAAATTCTTGGGAACAACCAAACGAACTTAAAGAAACATCACATATTACTTGCAAAGACAACAAAACATAGACGAACATACCCAACAGGCTAAATCAGTTTGGCTAACGGAATAAACCAAAACTCCTCTAGTGGAAGCGACTCATAACGTAAATTTCATTCTACGGTCTTTAGAAAAGTTGGAAACCCTGTCTGGGGCAGAGCCCCCAAAATCAAGAGAAATTTCCCGTTATGACCTCTTTTTCCCGTTCCTTGCCCCGTATTTCCCGTTTCTTGCCCTTTATTTCCCTTTTGTTCCCTTCAAAGTCTAACCTGAATCGACGAAATTTCCCTCTTGATAGAGTGATATCATCGCAAATCGCAATCTACGTACTTTTTCGCTGGTAGATGGATCTTAAACCTCCTTGGATGGAGCGTAAACCTAGTCCTTCTAGCATCCACCTTGGAGCCACAGCATGGAGCTGTTTGTAAAGTCTTCATTCCAGTATGTTACTTTTTTCCCAAATGTACTGGGGCAATGTCCCGATGCCCCCCCTCACGGGCCGCCCCTGAGTTATTGGACATTGTGAATGAGTCCCAAGTATTTCTGCCTACCTGAATAGTCCGCTATCCTTCTATAGAACATATTAAATTTGGCACTGTAAACCAGATTGATGTCCTGGCACCAAAAATGGTTGTAGAGTTTTTCGATTAGTGACGGTAGGATCGGTTTCAAATTTCGAGGGTCCTCAGCTGTTAGGATATCGTGGGAGCCAAGGACAGCGAGCAAGTTAAAAATGCAGGTACCAGTTGTTATGATCAGTTGAACTGGTTGAAGAATTATGCATGTTCTCCAATACCCTAAAACAAATCTTGGGCCACCTACTCTCATTCCATCATAGAAATTGAAGAATGTAATTAGTAAAAGACAACTACTATTATTATTATACGAGTACGGTTGCCTAGCGACTTGAGATGCTCTTAGAAATAAATTTTGGTTTATTATTTCCAATAATAAGCCTATGTGATCGTATAGCAAAAAATTTTTATAACCCCCCCTCAAACTTTGTCACTTTACGTTTCAAGGTGCGTAGAATCCAAATTTGAAATGTCCGTCCGCCGTCCGCCGTTCGCCGTCCGCCGTTCGCCGTCCGCCGTCCGGGCCATAAAAGGCCTAAGAATTGACTTAAAAAACCCGTCCTTTCGCACATAGACTCCATTTGGGGTCTAGTTGGTCCTAACGTTTAACCATCCCGATCGCTTTACTCGCATAGATGCTATGGGCCAAAAACGGGCGAAAAAGTGTCATTTCAAGGCTTTGTTAGACTTACGCACGCACGCACGCCTGGCACGCTTGGCAGGGGGTCACGGTGGGCGGTGAGGGGGGGTGAGCGGGGGGTGGAGTGAGAGGAGGCGCCGCGGCACCTTGTGGTGGGTACGGCGTTCCTTCGAGGCATGAATATATGTTTTTTTCTAGGTCATATTTGTGTGTTAATACCAATGCTTTTCCTACTCATATTTAATAACATATCCTCTCGACTTTTCGTACGTGGTTAGATAATGATATTATTAAGGCAATAACTATTTGAATAGATAGGAGCTCAAATCGAGAAATATAAACATGCGTATATAATTATAGAAGTATAGGTTGTGGCAACTCGAAATGGGACACGCCGAGGAGTCTGGACGGGCCTTATGACGTACGCTAGCCAACTAAAACTATGATCATACTCAATTGAAAAAATAATAAACCTTTGTGAAATAATTTGCAGCGTTTTTTAAATTAGATTCGTTTGTGTAAGGGCGAAATGGCGTGGACACAGCCCCACAGCCCCACGGAGAGTAGTAAAATCCCCTAGTCAACGAAACGGAAATGTGGATACTGCAAACTGAAATCAAGTTGTTCCCTACTACCTTTAGGGGCTAGCCCATATTCGATTTTTCCCTAGAGAAATATCCATTGTTCAGTATCCACCAAAATTCCACTATGAACTTCCCCTACTCTTCACTGCCTACTTGATCAAGCTTGGTTGTTCGATTCAAAACAGTTTCCCGTTGTATTATAGCATTAATTTATTTTAAAAAATCCCAGTTAAAATAAAGCAAGAATACAATATAAATAGAAGCCTGCAGTGGTGATTGAAATAGTTTAATAGAAAAGATTAAAATAATCTAGAGTAGCAGTATTTCTATTCTAACCTAGTGTATTGCAGGTTTGAGTTTGTTTACATTTTTTTATGTTTCTTGATCTCGGTTTCATGCACTGTATTTCATTTTGAATAGGTAGGCACCTGCTTATATAATGCAATTGTATGATTATTGTCCAGAAAAAGTTATTTTCACGCGGAAGTAAGAATTGAAGATAAACCTGTAAGACAGCAAGTCCACATAGGTATATGAATTTGCAATAATAGTATAACAAACCTAGTGCTCCTCAATTCATCGGTAGGTACCTATTCGTATTTATCGTAATTTTTCACGTTCTGATTAGTTATTTGGATAATATTTTTTCTAAGTAGTATAATGCTTTAATAATCCATAGGTAGGTTTATGAATATGAAAGCGTCCGTGATTTCAGATCATTACAAAAAGCCATTGAGCCCCTACCTACTTATATGAACGTTTGGCAGTTTATTAACAGTCTTCGTATACCCAGCAACAACTAGTAGAAATGAATACTAGAACTATGTAATAAAATGAAATCCTCGACTGTTGCCCCTCCATAAGAAATGGCTCAGCTACGCCACTGTCGGCCTATCCAACTTTCCATGTGTGGCGGATCGGAAATCTGAAGAAAATGTTTATTATTTAGCCTTATTTCTCATCTACCTACCTACACCTATCATGGTCGTGTAGGCTGAGGCAGAAATAGAAATCCACCACCACAGCTCGTCAGCAAACTGACTGCGTTCGTCTTCCGTTCATTTAGCTGTGCTTCAACTTAAAGCAACATTCAATTCGGCCAACAATCTGAACACACATGCTATGGATCGGCAAATTGTCAAACGCCAATGTGTGTGTATGAGTTGGTTTGCAAAGGATGCCCTGCTTTCTATGTCGGAAAAGCTGAAACCCCGCTCAACTTGAGGGGGAACAATCACCGTGCATCAGTTGTAAAGTCTGATGATGATTTACCCGTAAGCCGATATTGTTTGTTACACTATGAGACCTTCGACGATTTTTTTAGAATTAAAATTCTTCGAAAAATGAACCCCAACGAAAATAAAAGAATGCTGCATCAATCAGAAAACGCTCATTGCAACGTATTAGGTGCATATCGATAGTGAACTTGTAAAACTCCGTAAGTCTGAAAAACCAAATTTTAAAGTAGAGCCAAAAAACTGTATCAAAGCGTGCTTCAATAAATTTGGTTCACCTAGTGTGGTTATTATCATCGAGTAAGACCCACGAAGGCTTCATAACACCTAAAATATGAATTATTTATCACCAGTACGATTACATAGTTAATCGTGAGACTTACGCGGTTTTTTATGAGACACAGTTCAGACTTACATGTTTTTACCAACAGGAATCGACTAAAAATGAGAGAAAAACGAGTAATTCAATAATAAAATCATAACATATTTTATTCCATAAAATAACACCACCCACTAGAGTTTTTAGGAACATTTAATTATTGGAATAATTGGTATCAGGAAGTAGGTACATATTATCGTATATTATTTCATAATC
Organism: Adelphocoris suturalis; assembly: GCA_030762985.1. Classification (NCBI taxonomy): domain Eukaryota; kingdom Metazoa; phylum Arthropoda; class Insecta; order Hemiptera; family Miridae; genus Adelphocoris; species Adelphocoris suturalis. The sequence continues at coordinate 7,584,021 of JAUMHS010000014.1, read as the reverse complement.
AGTCTTCTGGTTTGATAAAAGTTTTTTTAAATGAAATAGGTACTTACCTAATACAGCTAGTTAGGTAATCACAGAACTTTATTTAGAAACTTACAAAAAAATGAAAAGTTTGTGTTTTGTATAAGGAATGCAATGCTTGAAACCTAATGGTGTAGGTTATCATAAAAAACTATGATAATTTGGAAGCAATACTGACTTTAGTTGCTGCAAATGAATGTACTTATCAGCATTAATTTTTGGAGCAGTGTGATAGAGAGGTGTTATACCATCATCGGCTGATGGCTTCTTACTTCTTATGATCAATTCAACCCAATCTTCATCCATTCTTAGTTTATAATTAATTTTAGAAGGACAGTACTTAAGGGCTTGTATATCGTTAACTGTCGGGTCTCCTTTCCTGATGGAACTATATGGTCCTAATTGGGAATTAAAGTCTTTGAAAAACTTGTGATCCAGGTATTTCACTACGTAAGGCTTGGGTTTCCTTCGAGCACATTCAATTATATGTATATAATGGGCTGGTACGTTAATGTCTTTTTCCATCCAATTTTCGTTCTACGCTAGAGTGAGTGGAATCACCTTCCATTTGTGTATGGCTGCACTCCAAATATTTTTGAATAATTTTTATGATTTTTTCTTGGGCTTTCGTGGAAAAGGGCGTTGGACACATTTACACATCGGTTTTGATAACCACAACCGCTACAGGCATGTACACCATTTATTTTATTCAACTCTTCACAAAATATTGTGGTTCTTACTAGCAGATCATCACCTCCCAGTTGTTCTTCCATATCTTATGTTAGGGCCATGAAGTCTTGTTCAATTGATGCCATCCTATGGATCTTGTTCCTACATCCTCCATCGAAGTTTCCTCGGCTATAATAGCAGCAGCTAGAAAAGGGACGGATTTTGAACTTATCAACCCAACAGGAGAATTAGTACGAACTGTATAATCCTTTTCGACATGAGTTTGAATGGAAGTTGATGTTCCAGCTTGATCAGCGTTATTTTGGATCTATATCTTAGACGGAACAAAGGCTTCATTACTGCCTTTTTGTATTGATCTCGGCTAGTATTCATTTTGAAATGCCCACAAATCCTGGAAATGGACAAATAAATTTTGAATAAAAGGTACGTAGACCTATAAATGTAAATTACCTATTTGAATGTATTTATTTTTATCTATTTTATTATTTGAACGAAGAGGGACAGCCATTCTACTACATATCTAGTGTTGATACTTGCTCAAAACGTACATAAATCCAATAAACAAATTAAAGAAATCACTGAAAATAGACAATTTTGAATTAAAAGTAGGCACCTATTTGAATGTACCTATTTATTTTTATCCATTTTATTATTCAGACGAAGAGGGACAGCTATTCTACTATCTAGTACTGATACACAAAACGTAGGTTCAAAAATGCAATAAACAAATTGAAGAAATCACTGTAAGTACTCAACATTTCACCTTCAAATTCAAGAAAAATCATGGTAAAAACCTGTAAGTCTTCAGTAGCAAGTGTATAAAATTCTGTAAGTCTTGACTCACGAAATACGGCCGAGATTTTAAATTATTCAAGGTTCACTACATAATAGTAGATACCTATATTTCATATTAAGAACTAAGATACATTAAAGTTCAAACAATAATTTAACAAAAACTACGAGAAAACACCATTAAAGCTTACCTTTCTCTGTTGTGTCCAGTTGCTCGTCAAAAACACGTTGAATCAGACAGACGTACGCGAATTTATAACCTTGAAATTACATCTCAGACTTACGGAGTATTTCAAATCACCATAGCGACGAAATGACGCGGTTCTAGCGAATAATGCTTTGCATAGCTATTCAGAAGCCCCTATTTTACTAGAAGAGCTCAAAACCTCATTTTCGGAAAATTCAGACTTATGGAGTTTTACAAGTCCACTATCGATATGGTCCTCCAGAACTAAATATTAGGAGATGACCACGCAACGTGCAACGGCCTCGTAGTAACTCAAGTCTCTCTGTCGACGTCGTAAACAGTCCTTGAAAAAAAATTTCTCTTCTTTCGTAGATTTTGAAAAAGGCTGTAGCCGAAATATAAAAATAGTTTTGTGATGTTAATTTCAGTGTTTCCTATTATTTGTTTATTATATATATAAATATATTACATATACTTATGAAAAAGTGCAAACTCCAGGAATCGTTTCAGAATGCCTCAAAACGGATTTCAGTGAAGAAATTCTTCAAAAATTTTGATTTTAAAATTTTCTGAGCCATTGCGATAGCTCCATTTTCCACGAAAATTCTCATAAACCTTCCAAGAGAAATTATCGTCATTCGGAAGCCTTCATTATGAGAATGAGAATTCCATAAGCGGAACACAAAAGGGGGAAACTTTCTAACGGTTTTTCCGGCGGAGAGAAAGTTCAATAGGGAGGTCGAGGTGTGACCCAAGGTGACGTCATTGGCCCGTATCTATTTTCCACGCTGGGGTTGGCACAGGGGCGAAATTAACTACACTAAGGCGAAAATCGCAAGTGTGCAAGACTTAGGTTTTGTGCCCTAACCGGTAAAAGGGTGGGTACTTTCCTGTTATCTGGTACCTGCGAAAAAATTCTTTCCTGTTATTTGGTACCTACGTTTATTAATCAAACAAAAACAACAAACATTGATTACTCAAATTAATCAAACAATAACAACAAACAATGATTACATCTGAGTTTCGGGTGACCAGAAGTCACAAATTACTTCTAACAGTGTTTCGAAAACATCGCAATCACCGACCAGCTTGCGCCACATAAACTCTGCCAAATAAGACTCTCTCTAAATCTCTAAATAATGATGACGTGCTGCCCACAAAAATCTACATGCTAAGCAACAAATAATCAAAATACCAGCTGGTTCCTATAAACAGCTGATTTAAAACATTATCATTAATAAATAAGGCAGGTACCAAATAACAGGAAAGAATTTTTTCGCAGGTACCAGATAACAGGAAAGTACCAAAGGGTGGATCACACGGCCCTCCCCCGGAAAATTTTTGAAATTTGAAGACTATAATCACCAGTGGCGAAGCTAAATCGTTTCTTATGGAGGAGCAACAGTCAAGAATTTCATTTTGACATTTTATGTCTTTACTTTAGCACATAAACGAAAAAAAGTGTTACCAAAAAGTCCAGTCATGCAGCATGACCCCATGAGCGAATTTGTGAAGAAATCTTCGATTATTTCGATTTTTGACTGATTTTTCAACTTTGAAATTTTTGGAAACTTGATACGTATTCTTATAAGAAATTTTACGCTGATTCCGAATATACCACTTGTTAGTATGCTGAAAAAATTTTTTCGCACAACAAATCGCAAAAAACAGGCTATTTTGAAATTTTTGACTATATTTTTGAAAATTTCAACCCGAAGATGTAATCCTATCATGCTGGCCAACGAACTTGAACTTTCGTTTTGTGTCCTTAACATTTTAAAATTTGTTTGAAGTTTCTAGCACAATTCTACGGACAGTTATCGTCTGGAATGACACATGCATACATACATATATACATAAATACATACATACATATATATATATATATATATATATATATATATATATATATTTTTTTTTTTTTTACGAAACCTCCCCTCAAAGACGGAGGGGGCACGCCATTAAATTGAAAAATAAACAAATAAAATAAAAAAGTGGGGAGGACGCCCAGGTTTACCCGACGCCGGCTCTAGGGATAAGGGAAGTTGCAGGACGAGGAGGAAGAATGGGATGAAAGGAAGTGCCCCTATAAAATGCCCACCAGTTCAAGTAAGAACCCCTCAGGACGCGGGTGGTGATACCACGGAGTACTCCTGCCGAGATGCCCAACTCGAGTAACTCCGTGGCGCTTTTCCCGCACCACACCCCGCGCCATGACACGGTCGCGGCAATGACCTTGATTTTATTAGGTGCCACTCCTTTTAGCTCAGATATCGCTTGGCGCAGATCATTTCTATCATATTTACTTTTCTTAGCCCGCCAGGTCTGCTCCATGTCCACGCTGCCACTGACAACCTGGACATCCAGGATTATGGCAGACCCATGGGGCTTGATCGCAACGATATCTGGCTTCTTGCCCCGGTCACTCGGCATGTGGTATAGTCTCTCCCTTTCGACATCCCAACCGCTAGATGACAAAGCACCTGCTATCTGCTTGGCAACCGCATCGTGACGTAAAATGCGGCCACCGTGAGTACGAGGACACTGCTGCACTACATGATACAGATTCTCATTTTTACCCCGACAGGCACGGCAAAGGGTGTCAACTGTCCCGCGACTACTCCTCGAACACCTCACCGAGGTGGCTAGTGTAGCCACCCGGACGGCGTGAAAATGGCGATAGTCGCGGGCCCCAATGCCCTCTGAAGCCCATTCCACCCACTGGGAAGAAATGGGGGATTCAGAGCACTGTCGGAGTTCTTTACCATCTACTGACTCATGCAGCGCAGCAGCGAACTCAGCAGATGAGCTGGGTTTTGGAGCAGTTGGTGTTGCTCGATCGCACCACAACAACTGCTGCCGGACAAAGTCCAGGTCAGCAGCAGTGCGGGCGACCTCCCAGCTCGAGCCCCTAAGGGCAAGCAAGCGCTGGCGGCGTAAAGATGGGATGCTGGCAGAGAGAGAGACAATACCGAGCCCACCGGCCTTGACCGGTGCGTGGATGTAAGCACTTGGGACACCAGGTGGAAAGCCTAGCCAAGAGCGCACAGCAGAGCGAACTTCACGATCTAACTCAAGCAGCCTCCCCGCAGTAAGCCTGCCAAAGACTAACCCATAGGTTAGCTTTGGCAGTAAGTACGTGCGAAGGAGGCGCAGCTTCTGCTGTGGCTTCAATGGAGCCTTGGTGACACGAGCTAATGCTCCACCAAGGTCCACACGGCTTGCGGCTATAGTGGCCACACCCATGAAGTCGACCCCAAGGTACCGCCAGACCTCCAACACGGATCGGGCGGGGATGGGTGTCTGTCCTAAGACAAAGCACTCCTCATCCACCACCTTCACCTTATGTTGGCGGCCCGACGGGACCAAGGAGACCGACCCACACTTAGAAGGGTTGACCACTAGACCACACCTGGCTAGCTGCTCAGCAAAGGCATTGAGGGCGACCTGCAAGCCCTCGCGGGTTTCTGCAAGTAGGATTACATCATCGGCAAAAGCCAATGCACCTACTCGCACCCCAGGGGCGAGATCAAACCCTATTTCATCTGGCAGCTTACCCAAGGCTGTATCCACGACCAGGTTGAAGAGGAGTGGCGACAGAGGATCCCCCTGGCGTACCCCGCGCCCAATGACAACATCCCCTGACATCTCACCTTGTACCTCGAGGACCGTCACGCCTTCGTGGTACAGACAGGCAACATACTCTATTAAACGAGCAGGTGCCCCGACACCACGAAGACAATCGGTCAGGGCAAAATGGCTTACAGTGTCAAAGGCCTTAGCGACGTCCAGAGCGGCAAGATGGAGCTGCCGTTTCTTGATGCGGGCCAGCGAAATGACAGTTTGGAGAACTGTTAGGTTCTCTGCTGTGCCATCCGCTGGCCGAAATGCTCTCTGGACGTCACCTATGACACCAGCCACTTGAAAGCGAGATGCCAGAATCTTTTGAAAGTGGCGGAAAACTACCGATGATATTGAAATCGGACGGTAGCCTCCAGGCCCACTTCCTCCTTTCTTAGGGATGAAGATGGTTCAACGCTTTCGGGGGCCTTCCCGATAGAAGTAACAGGTTGAGGATAAGCAGCTTGACACTTTTTGGAGCTTTATTCCAGCGTCGGGCAGAAATACCATCAGGTCCAGCAGACGTGGAGTTTTTGACACGGCACTTATGTGCCTCGTCATGAAGCACCGGCGTGCACATAATGCCACGTAAGGAATCCCTGGTGGAAGCCGGGGGTACCACAGGCTCACCAGGGTTGTGGCTGGGAGCACTCAAAAGTGGCTCCCAAAATTCCACAAACTCCTGGAGTGGGGGCAAAACTTGTTCATCCCCAGCTCCCTCCAGTACCTCCGTAGCTACACGAGCCGGATGCTTCCTCCACAACTTCTGGACCCGCTGGTATTCCCGCCTCCTTGCTTGCTTAGCTGCTTTGCGACCTCCACGGGGCACCGAAACAGGAGGATGTCCTCCCTGATGCCCCGCCACGGTCGCATCCTCAACCTGTGGGAAGATCCTCTGTACATAGGCCGCGACCTCGTCTTCCAAGCCAACAGGTCTCTCAACAGCCCGCCTCGCCAGCCCCTGCAGGTAGGCACTCTCATAACCATCAATATGGCCTACCTGCTCCCCGAGCCTCAACACTTCAGTCTTCAAATCCTCGAGAAGACCGGAGGTCCCGGGGGAGGATTGCTGAATGGCGGGCTGTTGTCCCACGCCTGTCGGAGATGCGGGGGAGGCCCCACTGCTATTTGCCAGGATTGCATCCTGGACAAGCTGCTTATAGTGGGGCCTCAGACGAAGAGATTGGATGGCAGAAAGCGTGCGCATGGGAAAACGTGCTTGAAGGAATACATTAATATTTCGTACCCCATTACGCACAGCCTCTGCCTCCTCTGCTGCCATTCGCCGCAAATCCTCAGAAGCATACCTGGGCCGCTCTCGCTCTATATCAATTGCAGCGTTGGCCTGTACAGGATGCTTCTGCCAGACGTGGGCACTGAGGCCACGCTTGGAACTGAAGGCTCTCTCACAGTGGGCACACTGATGGACATCTCCAGGGGCATTGGAAGAGGAAGAAGGATAGGAAGAAGAGGAGGAAGAAGAGGGAGAGGAAGACCGACGCCCCTGCCTGGGGCGCCCCCGAGCGCCTCCCCTAGAACCCCGCTGGCCAATGGACGGGCGGGGGTTATGAGGCTCTATTGATTCATTGTCCATAACAAGGGAGACGGTTAATAAGGGTCGGGAGACCCATTGACATGAGCCTCCCCCCTAAGCGCCAGAGGGTCATTCTGCCACCTTCTGGTAAACCAGAGGGTGCCCGGGTTGCACGACGGGGACGTATGACCATGACTTGGGTAGGGATATGAAGGAGCTCCGAAGAGATAAAAACACCAACAGTTACCCTACCCCAGCAACCTTACCCTACATACATACATTTATACATACATACATACATACATACATGAAAAAATGCGGTAAACTTCAAAATATGATTCAGAATAGCCTGAAACGGATTTCTGCATAAAATTTTTTTAAAAAATCACAATCTACAAATTTTGAGGCGAGAGTAAAAGCTTAATTTTCTTCAAAAATTCGCCAAAAGCGTTAAAAAATGCGTTAAAAAAAAAGTTACGGCTGTTTTCTGATGATTTCTGCTTACAACCGCGTCGTTGCTAGGGAAATGGTACTTCGTCGTTTTTCATCCCACAAAATTCGTTGACCATTCGTTCGAAAGCTCTCGATTTATCCAACCATATTATGTTAACTACTGCAAAGTGCGTGGCCAACAAGCTGAGTTATGAACATGGCTATATGAATAATTGTTTACACACAGGTGATAATTCTCAATAATTGATATTGTGAACATGATTGCAACCGCTTGTTAATTTCTGATGATTTCACTGAGCTGGTGTTTCGATGATTTGATTCATAGCAGGTGATCCGAATATTGCGAGAACGGTTTGATTTGTGAAGAGATGGTTAAATCATTGTAGGTAATTTATATGCTTTACGCTCTAGGAAGCTGTAATTTAGTATGTAGCCTCTTTAGGACAGTTACTTGACGATGCCCATGGTCCGGATCAGATGAGTGGCTCTTAGAGCTTGCATACGAGTCTGCAGCACATACGAGTCCGCAACTAAAGACATAAAATGTCCCAATGTGTTGCAGACTCGTATGCAAGCGTTTATTTTAATTTTACAGTTTTAGTATTAATTTCTGGTACTTGCTTTCAAACTTTTATACATATTCAATGGCTTTTTGTCATGAATTTAAATCTCGTACGCTTTCATATTCACAAACCTACATATGGATTATTAAAGCATAATACTGTTTAGAAAAAATATTGCACGATCCGTACGTTAAAAACTACGATAAATACGAATAGGTACCGATGAATTGGGGAGCGCTAGACCTATTATTATACTACTATAGTAGACATACTGCCTGCAAAATTCATATCTGTGGATGTTTCTCCCTTACAGGTTTATACTCAATTGTTAGGCATTCCAGCGCGAAAAACACTTTTTCTGGACAATATCGCACAACTGTGCGTGAAATAATAAACTGTGAGTGTATATAAGTGCGTGAAATAAAACACGGGACATGAAACCGAGAGCGAGAAACATAGCAACATGTAAACAAACTCAAACCAACAATATACAAGGTTTCAATATAAATATTGCTACAATAGAATATTTTGGTGATTTCTATTAAACAATTTCAATCACCATTGTAGTCTTCAATTTATTGAATTTTTGCTTTATTTTAACTGGGATTTTAAACGTAAACGTTGGGATATACCAACAATCAAAAATTAACAAGATCATATATATATATATATATATATATATATATATATATATATATATGTGTGTGTGTGTGTGTGTGTGTGTGTGTGTGTGTGTGTGTGTGTGTTTGTGTGTCCTTCCAGACGATAACTCCGTAGGATTGAGATAAAAATGTCGTTCTTGCGCCAAAAAATCAAGCTTTCCAAACGAAAGTACCAGTTCGTTGGCCAGCATTTTTTGAGCTCATCAAATTGGTCAAATTTCAAAAATGTACTAAACAAAATTGCTAGAAATCGTTGAATTTATATTTTTTGGTAGAATATTGCTCAAATAAAGTAAGCCATTGCAATAGCTTCATTTTCTACGACAATTCGCTAAAACGTACCTGAATTGCATTAGTATTTGCTAAAAAATGTATAAAAACCGCAAAAAAAAAAAAAAAAAATCCAAAATATTTGTTGGGTCATCAAATTTTGATTAGTACCTATGAGTTTTTTTTGCCATAAAACTGGTTTTTAACAATTCATCCCTACTGAAATTGTTCGAATTTCAATACCATTCAACAAATTATAACACGATAGGTGATTTAAGAAAGTTCGCTCACACGGTCATGCTGCATGACTGGAACGTTTTTATTTGCAGACGTGTATTAAGAAGTTTTGCGTATTCTGTCCGCAGGTTCCCCTCTTATGCTGAGACCCAAAAGATGATTACCGATCTCATTGCTCAGGAGTCCAAAGTGATTCCGGAAATCGCGGAACCTCCTACCAAAGACAGGAGCCGAGAGGAGCTCGAACCCCAGAAGCCCGAAGACAAAGTCGTGGATGCTGACGCGTCAGCAGCAGATGATTCAGCAGGTAAGGAATCCCTGCTGTCACTTAGTAGGGGGTTGTCTGTCAATCAAATAGGTTTTATTAGCAAAGGGCCTTGCCAGGCAATACAAAAGTCAATTATAATATACAGGGTGATTCCCTCGCAGATGCAAAAAAAAAAAAAAAACAAAAAAAACATTGGGTGAAACTACATAAAAAATGGAGTAAAATGCCGCCAACTGCATATTTTCATCTCAATCCGTTCTCGAGATATGATTTTCTAAAGGTTTTTTCAGGAAAACCGTGTTTTTTCCTCTTAATCTCAAATTTATCCGCTTTACTTCATTCAATTTTAACTTTTGACCACATTTTCAGAATCAGCATTAAATTTACTATAAGAATAGTGTACTTTAGTTCTTAAAAAGTACCATCCAAAGGCCCTCACATCAGCTCAAACATTGACGATTTTGAAAAAATAATATTTCTGAAAATCTTTAAAACTTTACTACTCTTCCAAAACGAATCCTGGGAACTGGCAAATCTCATGAAAACTGCTTCGTCTAATACTCTTTCCAACGATATAATCAAGTTTACTTTTATCTTGTTATTTAGTGGAGAAAATTATGTTTTAATGTTAAAAAATGTGGGTTTTTCAATGAAATTGTTGGTTTTTCCCGAAAGATGACTCTCCATGAATCTACGAGTATGGGGTCGATGTATATTTTCTTGCTGGATCGAATGGAAACTCTTGCAGATCTCTCAACTACGTTATAATCGAGTTTTACACTTTAATTAACTAGTTTTACCCCATAACACACATACATTTAATCGTAACAAACAAACTAAACATTTGCGATTTTAAGTGTAAAACTCGGTTATAACGGAGTTGGAGAGATCTACAAATGTTACCATTCGATACAGCGTGAAAAAATACATAGAAACTAACCCCATACTCGTAGGTTCATTGTGGGTCATCTTTCGAGAAAACCAACAATTTCATTGAAAAACCCACATTTTTTAACATTAAAACATAATTTTCTCCACTAAATAACAAAATAAAAGTAAACTTGATTATATCGTTGGAAAGAGTATTAGACGAAGCAGTTTTCATGAGATTTTCCAGTTTCCAGGAATCGTTTTGGAAGAGTAGTAAAGTTTTAAAGATTTTCAGAAATATTATTTATTCAAAATCGTCAATGTTTGAGCCGATGTGAGGGCCTTTGGATGGTACTTTTTAAGAACTCAAGTATACTATTCTTATAGTAAATTTAATGCTGATACCGAAAATGATGTTGAAAGTAAAAATTAAATGAAGCAAAGTGGAGAAATCCGAGTTTAAAATGAAAAAACACGGTTTTCCTGAAAAAACCTTTAAAAAATCATATCGAGAACGGATTGAGATAAAAATATGCAGTTGGCGGCATTTTACTCCATTTTTGATGTAGTTTTACCCAAATTTTTTTTTTGCATTTGCGAGAGACTCGCCCTGTATAGTTCTTGTTCTACAAGTACACGTTTTATAATGTTTTTAAAAGACTTAAGTGGTAGATCCTTCGTTGAAGAGTGTTAATGTTTAAATTTAACTACATCCAATTTGATAGGGTTTCGTTTTCAGGGATGTTGCCAATCTGGTTAGAGGGGGGTATAAATTCGTCCGGTCTCCTGTAGAATAGGTGCCTTATCCAACCCTTGGAGAACTCATTCAGGTTGCACTTGACGTATAGCAAGGATGCCAACACTAATAAACTAGGCAGAGTTTGGATTCCGAGATCCCTGAAGTGCCACCTGCAGCTCTCATTCCATCCCAGCCTACGTATGTTATGAACTGCTTTCTTTTGGAGCTTAAAAATTTCATTTGCGTGACCACTGTTACCCCACAAGACGACACATTAAGACATCCGGTGGAGCTGAGGTGCAGAAACTGGCGTCTTCAGTCAGTTTTTCATTGTTAGGACGCCCCTCAGCAGCTAGATCATACAGGCAAGGCTTCTTAATTAAGAGGGTCGACCTATTGGAATTGATCCAGGAGGGGGGGGGGGGGGCAACCCAAGCCCATAACCACATACAAATCCGTTTCAGACTATTCTAATACCAAATCCGTGAAAAAAAACCATAGGTGTGTGTGTGTGCGCGCGTGTGTGTAACCACCTTAAACACCCTTTGACGTGCCTGTCGGGGTAAAATGAGAATCTTTATCATGTGGTGCAGGCAGTGTCCTCGTACTCACGGTGGCCACATTTTACAAGCAGATAGCATGTGCTTTGTCATCTAGCGGTCGGGATGTCAAAAGGGAGAGCCTATATCACATGCCGAGTGACCGGGGCAAGAAGCCAGATATCGTTGCTGTCAAGCCCGATGGGTCTGCCATAATCCTGGTGGTGGGCTAAGATGAGTAAATATGATAGGAATGATCTGTAGCAAGCGATATCTGTGCTAAAAGGAGTGGCACCTAATAACATCAACGTCATGGTGCTGGAAAAGTGCCACGTAATTACTTGAGTTGGGCATCTCAGCGGGATTGCTCCGTGGTATCACCACCCGCGTCTTGGTAGGGCCTTACTTGAGCTGGTGGTCATTTTATAGGAGTACTTCCTTTCATCCCACTCTCCCTCCTCATCCTTCTGCAACTTCCCTTATCCCTAGAGCCGGCGTCGGGTAAACCTGGGCGTCCTCCCCACTTCTTTCATTTATATTTATTTATTTTCACAAGTTAATGGTGTGCCCCCTCCGCCTTTTATGGGAGTTTCATTTAAAAAAAGAAAAAATGTGTGTGTGTGTGTGTGTGTGTGACAAATTTTGTCTACACTGGCCAGGCCACAATTTTCAACCGATTTTCAAGATTCTTTCTTCGTTCGATCCCAATTTCAGTCTAGTTGTGCAAAAACCAGGAAATTGACACTGTAACAGGCGTAAAACTGGAACCCTAGCAATTATTCAGGGTTGCAGTGAAGGGATTTTCAACGTTTGAGTTTTAATTTGAGTTTTTTTTAAACAGAAAAAGACGCTAAAGATGGCGACTCGGCGGAAGCAAAACCCCACGACGAGGATGAAGACGATGACGAAGAAGACGACGACATCCCAGATTTGGGGAGCCTTCACAACATCTTCAACTTCCTCCGCCAGCCAGCCTTGAAGCCGTGGTGGCAAGGGTGAGTGATTTTTATCATGGAATATGTTTTTGGCAAATAGAATAGTTTATCCATTTTAATACATGTATAAAATCCAATGTCTCTCCGAGCATCAATGCTATGAGCCAAAAATGGGCCAAAAACGGTTTTTGTTCATCATATTTTTCCTCAAACTTAGGTTTTGTTATTTGTATTGATTTTCACGTACAACGGATGCGTTACTAGGGATATGTAACTCCCTTAGTTTTCATAGCAATAAAATCGTTCGCCACTTTTTGGAATGCTCTCATTTTATCACAACATCTCGTAAGCCGTTTTAGTGTCGAGGAAAGCTGATTTACTACGCTAACTTATAAACTAATATTGCTAAGTAACTATAATGAATTAATAATATTGTGACAAGCTAGGTACATGGTAGGTATACTCTTGAGTAGTAGGTACTTGTAAACAGTAGGTACTACGATTGCAATTATTGGTATTTCCTAATTAGCTGAGTGAGCTAAAATCTCTCCTGTTCATCCTAGGAAGTTGAGATTTGATAGGGAGACTCCCTGTGACATTAGGCGATTGAAGTGTTGAAATAAGTTATGAGTCCTATAGCCATAGACTTAACACAACTTTTCATTTTTTGAACGAAAATAAATACGAATTGTTTTTCTTCTGCGAATCTTCTTCTACAGCGAAACGCGTAACTTCTAAGAAAAGATCTCACGATTTACCTATTACCAACCGGCCACTGTCAAGGTCGGGGCTAAAATTATCTTCGTCGAGGATGCTAAGTGAAATAGAAGGACGAGCGAAGCGAGGAATTTTCCTATTTGGAAGGTGATTTACGTGTTTCGAACGGAAAATCGTTTGAAGTCTTTCCACTGACAACTCGTTGATAATACTGTTTCCAAGCTTGCTCAAAATCGTAAAAATCATGCAAGGTAGAACGTTGTTTGTGGCGAAGGATATTAGAAATTAATGAGAAACTGTTTCCATAAAAAGAGTTAGAATTTTGGATTGATGAAAACACGTACCTCGTCCTGCAACATTGCGCGTAACAAATCTAATAATGATCTTTTATAGTACCAACCTATTCTTCATAAGAATGGAACATACACTCTTCTTTGTGTTTAATCTGTTGTATACTGACTCTGGACATGGTGTAGGTTAATATAAACATTATTATGAGATGTTGCAAATGGGTCATATCTTATTAGTGGTAGGTACCTACCTCCTCCTGTCACATTGCACATAACAACATATCAATCAGTCTATCTATTAATTTCATCAGTATAGAGCACAGACTGATGAGCATAAAACACTTCGAATCTATTCTTTTAGTAGTTTATATCTAAAAGTGGTGAAGGTTTGAATAAACATGATTAAGAGTTGTTGCATATGAATCATATCTTACTAATGGTAGGTACCTCCTCATGCCACATTGCACATAACATATTCAATGAGTATTTCTAATATTATTTCATCAGTATGGAGCACAGTCTGAAGACCTTTGCGACTTGGGGTCTGCGCATTGTGTATATTCTGTTGTCTGACTCTGGACTTGCTGTAAGTTAGGATAAACATTATGAATAGATGTTGCAATGAGTCATATCTTATTAGTGTTAGGTACCTCCTCGCCTGTCACACTGCACATCTACATATCTACCAATGAGTCTATCTAGTATTAGGGTCATTCTCATTTCATTTGCCGCTTTGGGTCGTTCGAGAACCTCAAAAACGTGAAATATGAAAGTGCTCAAAAATGAGGTTAGATCGGCAAATACTACTCATTGTACATTGCAGATTTGTGTTCTATAGATGAACAGTGAGTTTTTGATTGATGTTGTATTTTACATATTTTTTACCCATCCTTGGTCACACTCCTGAGAGGTAACACTCAAGAGAATTTCCAGTAAAAATGGCGTCACACAGGATGATGAAGTGGCAAAACTCGGGGATGGTTACTGTTTGAAACCTGTCACCAAGCAGTATGGTTCTTATTATCGGATGATTTTGTTTAAGCACTAACAACACTAGTAATTAGTGTAACACTCATGATTGAAAATAAAAATACTCCTCATGTTTTTAGGCTTCTTTCACTGTAAAAACTGCTGCAACTCCAAGCACTCCACTGCAGTCTCACATCTTCAACTGGACAATATAACCTTCACTTCTGACTGTTTCCCACCATTTTCCATCGGCTTTCTTGGTCGCAAAAATGATAACACTCTTGAGGTCCCATTGAGTAGAGATATGGGGGACTGACTGAAAAACTAGTTTTTCACGGGTTGGGAAAAATCTCAAAAATGTAAATCCTTACTCTAAATAAAGAGGAACCAACTTACTGCAGCAGTAAGTCCCCTGACCAGTTCTAGATTGTCATTATTTCGTAACAATCTAACTTCTACTCACGTGTTAGGAAGGAGGGGACACATGAGTTTCCAGGATTTCAGGTTTCATTCGTCATCACTGAGTATTGGTTAAAGGGGATTTTGGGCAGTCAAATTATTACTTCGTTGATCTCCCAACTTATACTACCCTTTTTTCCCCCAAAATCGCTAGTTTTGGTCAAGAATTGTGAGAATTCGTCGTCGGGGACATGAAAGCGGCAAATGAAATGAGAATGACCCATTAATTTCATCAGTATGGAGCATAAGCATTAAAAACTTTGGGTCTTTTCTTTTAGTAGTCTATCTCTAATATAATGTGGTGAATGTTTGAATGAACAAGATCAAGAGATGTTGCATATGAGTCATACCTTATTAGTGGTAGGTACCTACCTCCTCCTGACACATTGCACATAACATACCTATCAATCAGTCTATCTAGTATTAATTTCATCAGTATAGAGCACAGACTGATGAGCCTAAAACACCTAGGATCTTTTCTTTTAGTAGTTTATATTTAAACTAGAGGCCTGTTAGGGCTTGGAAAGCCCTAATCTAGAACACGATCAAGATAAGCAAAGAAACGAACGGCGACACTTGGGGCCGTCTAACACTGAAATCGGTCCGCGAAGTTCTTCACAATTTCAAAGATCGTTCAGAAATAACTCTCCTAGATGTTAGTAACTACACTACGTTTCTTACTTACCGTGGCAACTGTTGTTACTGCCACAGCCTAATAAACAGAGAGTCTCCCTATCAAATTTCAACTTCCTAGAGTGAACAGGAAAGGATTTAGCTCACTCAGGTGATCAGAAAAGACCCCATCACTTCAATCGTCTCTTAATGTCCCAGAGAGTCTCCCTATCAAATTTCAACTTCCTACAGTGAACAGGAAAGGATTTAGCTCACTCAGCTGATCAGAAAAGACCCCATCACTTCACTCGTCTCTTAATGTCCCAGGGAGTTTTCAAATTTCAACTTCCTACAGTGAACAGGAAAGAATTTAGCTGACTCAGCTGATCAGAAAAGACCCCATCACTACGTTTCTTACTTACCTGACACCTGGGGCCGTGCTGATTCGGAATTTTATAAAAAACGGTTCGGAATTATATATAAAGTCCACTAAGTTCTTCAGTTTCAATTTCTTCGTTCAGAAATAACTCTCCTAGATGTTAGTAACTACACTACGTTTCTTACTTACCGTGAATTGATGGCAACTGTTGTTACCGCCACAGCCTAATAAACAACTCTCGTTGATAAGGACCGCCTAGAACACGATCAAGGCGGGTATGGAGACGAACGGCGACACTTTTGCAACAAACTTGAGGCCGTGCTGATTCGAATGAGCAGTCTAACACTAAAATCGGACCCCGAAGTACTTCACAATTTCAAAGACCGTTCGGAATTATATATATAGATGTGGTGAAGGGATGAATAAACATGATTAAGAGATGTTGCATATGAGTCATATCTTACTAATGGTAGGTACTTCTTCATGCCACATAGCACCTAACATATTCAATGAGTATTTCTAATATTATTTAATCAGTACGGAGCACAGTCTGTCTATTCTATTTTGTCTGACTCTGGACTTGCTGTAAGTTGGGATCAACATTATGCAGAGATATTGCAATGCGTCATATCTTATTAGTGGTAGGTACCTCCTCATGCCACATAGCACATAACAAATCTATCAATCAGTCTAACTAGTGTTAATTTCATCATTATGGATCACACACTGATGAGCCTAAAACAGTTGGGATCTATTCTTTTATTAGTTTATATCTAAATGTGGTGAAGGTTTGAATAAACATGATTAAGAGATGTTGCAAATTGAACATAATTATCCAAGTGGTAGGTACCTCTTCCTGCCACATTGCACACAACATTCCTCTCAATGAGTATATCTGTATTAATTCTATCAGTGGTAAGCCTTAACCACTTAGGGCCTGTTCTTTTAGTAGATGTTATGTATTTTTGGGATGCATGTATTTTTGGGATGCGATCTTGCAAGCATCCACACCACAAAATAAATGATTTGACGTCATAGGTTAACCTCGCCATCTGACAAAACTTGACCCCGTACGCATCTTGCTTACGATTCCAGGTGTATGCTTATTTCACTACACAAACGTACAAAAACTAGATTATGGAAATGTCTCCTGGTGTTGCGGATTTATCGGCGAGCCGACGTTTCGTTTCTAAAAGTACACATCTTTAGGGGAAATTCCTTGTTTTAGGTTTAAAACCCACTTTGTATCCCCTCGGTGACAGAATTTTGCCGATTCAGAAATTGTCATGAGTATGGAACACAGTCTTTGCGTCTGATTCTGGACGTGCTGTCACGTAGATTAGACATAGACGACGGACATTGTAGATTAGAATAAACATTATGAAGAGATGTTTCAATGAGTCATATCTTATAGGCGATAGGTACCTCCTCTCCTGTCACATTGCACATAACATGTCTATCAATGAGTTTTTCTAGTTTTTGTTTTCTTAATAAGAATGGAGCAGAGACTGAAGAGCCTTAACCACTGTCTGTGCTTTGTATAATTTGCTCTATGCTGTCTGACTCTGGGCGAGCTGTAGGTTAGGATAAACATTATGAAGAGATGTTACAATGAGTCATATCTTGTAGACGGTAGGTACCTCCTCTTCTGTCACATTGCACATAGGTAACATGTCTATCAATGAGTTTTTTCAGTTTTTGTTTTCTTAATCACTATGGAGCACAGACTGAAAAGCCTTGACCACTCTGTCTGTGCTTTGTGTAATTTGCGCTATGCTGTCTGCCTCTGGGCGAGCTGTAGGTTAGGATACACATTGTGAAGAGATATTGCAAATGAGTCATATCTCATTAGCGGTAGGTAGATACCTCCTCCTGCCACATGTACCTACTATATTCATAGTACCTATTGTTTTCATAAGGATAGAGCGCAGACCCAGCTTTGTGTAATACGTTCTATGCAGTCCGACTCTGAGCGTGCTGTAGTTAAGAATAAACATTATGAAGAGATGTTGCAAATGAGTCATATCTTATTAGTGGTAGGTACCTCCTCCTGACTCATTGCACACAATAAATCTGTAAATGAGTTTTTATAGTACCTATTATCTTCATAAGAATGGAGCGCAGCGCAGACATTGCATTGTGTAATACGTTCTATGCAGTCTGTAGTTAAGGATAAACATTATGAAGAGATGTTGCAAATGAGTCATATCTTATAAGTGGTAGGTACCGGTCACCTCCTCCTGCTATTGCGCAATTCAGCCGAAGGGGCGAACGTCAGATTCGCGGTAGGTAATCAAAGAAGATAATGACGGGGGACGAATCCGTTTCAATTAGGAAATCGCTCGGACGAGCAGGACGAAGGATGCGATTACGCTACTACCCATCTCAAAAACGTTCGCTCTCCGATGTGATTCGCCAAGAGTTGATTTTTTTCCACTGCTGTCATTTCGAGGAACGTCATACCGTCGGACCTGGAATGTTCTGGAGCTCAGGAGAGACCTGGTGAGTCATCCAAACGACGAAGAAATGCTGATAAGGACAGATTACATGAGAGAGAAATCGTGTCTTTTTTTTCGCCTCGTATCTTTTCGGAGAACAGTAAAAATAGTTCCAGCCATGCAGCATGATCGTATGAGCGAATTTTCGTAAATTATCATATATTTTTACATTGTTTTGAACTCTGTGCACTTTGAATGCAAAGAAAATGTTTACTAACAATTTTATGGAAAAATTGTAGGAAGTATCAATTCTTGTTGGTATTCATGATTAATGAAAATTATATTCATTTTCCTGTTCATAAATTTTCAAAATCTGCCATTGCAAACCCTTTTTGTGAATAAGGAAAGAACTATTAAACTTAGAAATGCTGGAAACTGAACTCACGGGATAGGCAGAAAAATCCCCTTGTTGGTTCAGCGTTACTTGAAGATAAGTAGCGTCACTTTAAGATAAAACACTGATTCAACCCTCTTGACTTTATCAAGTTAGCAAACGCTGTGGCTCGCCCCAGTTGATGAAATCTCCAAACACCTTATCCCAATTGACTTACCGTTTAGGAACTCTCTTTTATGACAGAATATATCAACATGATTTTTTTCATTACAATTTGTGTAGTAGGAATACGTAGTTAGGTATAATATTGTCGTGGCCCCATTACAAACGCTTTCAGTTGTTTTCTAAACAGTCTTCACGATTTGCCAAGCGTCCCGTTTTGCTGAGTATTATTAAAAATCGTTCACAAAGCTGTGAAAGCAGAATCGAAGAGTAAATTTTCATTTCGGAGGACAAACGAATTTTCATTTCGGAGGACAAACGACAAAAACTGTTTCAATCTGTTCACTGCTCCTCAACAAAATACATACGATAGTTATGTAAGCCACCTATCGCATTCGGGTTGAATGACTTCTCAATGCAACATCCCTTCTCGATGTTTAGATTGTAGTGTCTTAGTAGAAGGTAATTAGTCAAGCAAGGTAATTATTTAAAACCGCCTAGGGGTTTTTTTTTGTTTTTAATCATCATCCTAAGATTATGAAAGCTCTTGCCGTTTATATTGTTAACATTAATTTCCAGGGCGAAATTAGAGTTGGCAAACACGAAATTGGTGACTTCCACTTCACGTAGAAGAGATATTATCCACGCTAGGTAATTACTCCTCGATGCAACTTCCGTACATCCGTACCACCCAGAACACTTTCTCACAAATTTGCAGTTTTTTTAAGGGGGGGGGGGGGGGGGGTTATTAGCTATAAAACTATATAGCTAAGAACATCACTACGTAATCCACCTTGAAAAATACCCCAAATCACGTACCATGTGAGGGTAATTAATATCTTCAAAAACTCAATATTACACAATTGGCGCAGTTGCCCTCGTTAGTGCGCTCTCAAAAATTCGAGAGATGGGGTATTTTTCGAATTTTCAATAAAAAATGGGGGTTCCTATTAGAAAAACGAGAGTTAAGAGTCGTAGCGCCACTGTGGCGCGTGATAATCAAAATCCGATTTCGCCATTGAATAGCATTTAAAAAATAAAGTGGTGTTACTTTTGACGTTTTTGATATGTTCAATAATGAATATATGAATCATATATTCATTCATATCTTCAATATGAATGATTATTCGAACATTTTATATCACTTCGTCGCGAGTGATTTAGTTCGTATCTACAGGTAGATTCGGAAGCAAAATTTTAAATAAAGGTATATTTAGACGACATCCAACTGCGCAAACACCTCATAACGTTAGTGAGTCAGGTTACCTAAACGATTAGTCATAACGACCTCGGATTTCTAAAAAGCCGATTTATGGACGCGTATATCAGTTTGTCTTTCTCGCCCCATTCAAATATCACCTTTCTCACCTAGTTCGTGAAAGCCGAGGGAATTTCCTGAGATGAGTCACCCGATCAGTGACAAAGGCATTGACATAACACAATACGATACAATACTTACATCTGACTCACTGAGAATGACAACTAGGCGTACATTTTCAACAGACCACCACCTACATACACAACACACATAGACTCATTGTACTTTGTACCACGTCTTCTAAGGCTTTTTTGTTTCGTTTTTTGTCGTCGCTACACTAAGAAGTTTTATGAATAATTCATGATCTCTTCACGATGTGACTCAAACGTCAGCGTCGAACAACAATAGAATTGACGACGACTTGCGAAAATGGGGATGACATTGGACGAAAATGATTCATTATCGGGAGACAAAACAAAACCACGCGTTTTTTTGATCGGTTTACTCGTATGATAATTATAGCACCGTGAAGTTAGAATATTTACATTGTCATGATTCAATTGTCTTGTACTCGGATCTGTAAAGTGATTAAAAGGCAAAACCAAGAACTCAGCTTTTACTTTTTGCTCACCTTATGAAATGCGGATGATTTTATTAGATTAGATCTATGACTAAACATTGCTGAATGAGCTGCAGCACGCCCAAATGGAACAAGGAATAGGCTGATCTGTCTAGAATGAAAAGACCGTACCCTAATAGAAAGTGGCTAATAGTTCAGGGCAATTTATAGCACCGGAGAAGACTTTGTTTAAGAAAGATATATCTAACCATTTACGGCGCACAGACAGATGAAGTACCTACATCGAATCTCTTACATAGGTCTGAATAATAAACAGAGTTGTTTGAATCCCTTGGATGTCACAAGGTCCCTCACCCTATTCACTCGCGCCAGAGGTATATCGTTGCATCGTTGTTGTAATCATAGCAAAACTTTAAAGTTTTGCTGCGTGAGAATGACACACTGCTACATTTATCCACGCTGATCAAGAGACTGGTTAGTTAGATCGCAGGATGTAGATTTCAGAAGCTGCTGAAGCAGTCGAGTCTAAACAGAAGCTGCTGAAGTAGTCGGGTCTAAACAGAAGCTGCTGAAGTAGTCGAGTTAGATTGCAGGATGTAGATTTCAGAAGCTGCTGAAGCAGTCGAGTCTAAACAGAAGCTGCTGAAGTAGTCAAGTTAGATTGCAGGATGTAGATTTCAAGCGGAGATCGGAAGATCCATGTTCCAGATTACAGCATACTAAGTTTCATCAAAATTGGACGTCGGGAAGTGGCATTTAAAACGATTTAAGAGGACATACATACATACATCAACGGACAAAGTGAACACAATAGCTCATTTTCGCGTTCTTTGCTCAACTTTTCCATTTCCCCATGTCACGTAGGTTTTCCATATGACCCTTTCATTTTTCGAAGTGATAAAAATCATTTTTCGTCACGCTCCCTTTTTCTCTTCCTTCGACTCCCAAAGACAAAAACGAACTCTGCGGTTGTTGGGCGGTCACGGCTTGGTGGGTCCTTCGACATCCTAAGATAACGAGTTATGGATTTCACTGAGGCCGCATTTCCTCTCAAGACAATAGAAGTAGGTACCTACCTAATTGTAGAGGAACAAACCCACAAGAAACCTTCCATTTACACACGTTCTGTTTTGGCGAACAAAATGAAACGCCTGCCATGTTGGGTGCTGCACGTAGCTTCCTTGCATTGCTGCCGAGTCTACCTAAATGTAGCGGAAGCATTGTTTTCACTTTCGGGAAAAAACAAATGTTTGGTCTCTAAAATCAAAATTCCCACTCGCATTTTACGTTTTAGACCAGTGTTCGCCAAACCGTAGATCGCGAGCTACTGGTAGCTCGCAGGGAAATTTTTGGTAGCTCGCGGGGAAATTTCAGAAGAGAGTGCTTGGGTTGGCTAATCTGGTTTGCGGTAGTTCCTATCCCCTTTTGTTGAGATTGATCCTGAAGAATTTTCTGCTTGTGTCATGCAGTATTTTAAAGAAGACAACACGGCAGTGGGGATGGAACTGATTGATTTTCAAAGTGACCTTTCATTGAAATCTCTCACTTCAAGCAATGAAAATATTTGGCCTTTTGTTCCTAAGCAAAAATATCCAATTTTGGTTCAGATTGGTTTACGAGTGAAGGCAATGTTCAGCTCAACATATCTCTGTGAGATCTCATTTTCCAGCATGAAATTCATTCAAAACAAGTACAGAAACAGGTTGACGGATGAACATTTGGACAAATTGCATTCGAATGGCCGCTACACCCTATGAGCCTAACATTAAGAAGATTGTCGATGACAAAAAAAGAGTGCCACCCATCACACTGAACTACGTTTTTCTAATTTTATAAATGTCATTTAATCAGATTTAAAATAAGCTGGAAACGTTTATTCATAGGTAATAAACGACTGTGTGATTTAAGCAAAAACATGTATTACTTTCCTTCTTTGCTGGGTAGCTCACAGTAATGTTTATTAGCTGTAAGGTAGCTCAGTCGCTTACAAGTTTGGCAACCACTGATTCAGACCATTCTGAACAACTTTGGTTCCGTGTCTGTCTGTCTTGTGTCCGCAAATCCAGGAGAGTCTCGCGGGAGCCCACCTAAAGGCACAACTAGCGCAGCCTTCTGGCATTCCGAGCTACTAGTCAGCTGATCGGGTGCCTGATGTGTGTTTTCGCCGGCTTCCCGCTTACACTTGAATCTCGTTGCTTTTTAGTGAAGCTGGGAGAATTCGTGAGTTAGGTATCGAAATGGATCCAATACGAGTAATTTTGTTAAGCGGTTGGCAACCATCTCAAAATAGGTTTAGATAGCATCAGAGATTGAATTAGTGTTAAGCGTTTGAAGAAGTACCTAGGTAGGTACCTAGTTTGTATAGGTAGGGTTCATACCTAGTTTGTATAGGTAGGTAGTAGGTACTACTAATAACTAGGTACACTATTAAGTGTTGAGTGTACATACATCTTGATATTTCATTTTTTTGCAGCTCTCCTCGCTTACACTCATGTCAAGCGTCTAGGGCAGATCTCTTTTTGCCTCCATGCTATCAGTATTTTGCTCTTTGCGGAACAAAAAGTGGAAGCTTTGTGTTCGCGACGATTCCAAAAAATTAACGAAAATTCGCTCTTTTAGTTCTCAGTTTAGTTTTAGTTATGTAGCATCGCTGGAAAAGCTCATCTTCTAAGGAATGTTTCTAGGTAATGTCCTTTCTGTTAGGTAGGTACCTATACCTATGTAAGTTTTCCGAGAGTTAATAATAAGTAATTCGACCGTCTCTGTGTGCTTGCTAGGATCTCTGGGTGTGATTGGGACAGTTTTTAACCACGCTCAACAGACTCAGCGTTAAAAAGGAGATGAAATAATTGTCGACCAAAAATGTTTTTTTTTTTTTGGATTTGTGGCCTATGTCATTTTCCGAAATTCGACCCACAGCATTAATCTGATCGGTGCCGGGACTGTGGAACCTAGTCTCACTACGGAACGGGTCCGAGTTGTGACAATAATCCAGCCCTTCCCGGTTCAGTTCCACGGACCGGAAAGGTCTCGGCACAGGAAGAAACTATCGAATTGGGAGCTGACCCTATTAATTGGTGGAACATTAACCGGCAAATTTTTCCACTGCTATCCAAAGTTGCCGAGGAAAGGCTATGTGTGGTAGCTACGTCTGTCCCCTGTGAGCAACTTTTTTCCCAAAGCAGGGGCAATTTTGTCGGAGAGAAGGAGCTCACTGAGTCCAAAAAAAGCTAGTATGCTAATATTTTAAAATCAAAACGAAAACTATTTGTACCTATAGGTAAACTCGTTCGTTAAATGATTATTTTTTTGACACTGGCACTGGCTTGAATAATTCTTTCCTATTGAATGAAAAGTTAGTCTGAGCCCTGATTCACAGTGATCGTTATTTTATTCGACATTCTGTACCGGGAAGGGAACTATACCGGCATTTCGGAACGGTGACTTCTATGTCACTGGAATCATTGGAACCGATCCTGAGAATTACCTGGACCGACACACCCCTAGATGGAGGGCTGTATTGTCAACAATGATACGTTACCAATGATACGCGATCAGCTGACTAGAAGTGTAAGTTGCCCAGAATGCCAGAAGGATGCGCTAGTTTTGCCTTTAAGTGGGCTCCCGGGAGACTCTCCTCGCAAATCCTTGTAACAAGCTTATTTTCCACAGTTGTCATCCGATTTGGAGGAAATTTTCAGAGGATGTGCGAGCTAGGGGGTGGACGGTCCCCTATCAGTTTCGTCGTTCTTGACTCAATACCTCACTCTGCGCATGCGCAAAAGTAAATTCTACCAAGCATCATTTCCATACGCCCTAGTCGTTCGATCTCGCTCAAATTCGGATGATAGTTGGGGGATGACAATTTGATCATCTTATATAAATTTCAACATGATTGTATCATTAGTAACTACTGCGCATGCGCCAATATGAAATCCTTGTAACAAGCTTATTTTCCAAAGTTTTCACCCGATCTGGATGCACTTTTTAGGGAATGTGCGGGCTAGGGTGGTGACGCAGACAAAACTCCGAGTCTAATGGACCGATTTCTATGCAATTTTCTAGGATTGTGCAGTTTAGCTCCTGGACGTCCCCCTATAAATTTCATTGACATTGGATTAATAGTGGTCTGTGTGCGTGCACAAACGCTAATTTCTTATAACGTCTACTTATCAACCATTTCGACTCGTACTGTCGAGAAATGAGCGCTCTAGGTTATCTTAAAAGAAACACCGCTGAGTTTAACAGCACTTATATCACTGTACTCAATGATCGTAAGGCCAATAATGGAGCATTGCTCAATCGAATGGTCACCATATCATCAAACTTACAAGGAGCGGCTAGATCGAGTTCAGCGGAGGTTCGTGAGATACCTGAGTTATAAATTGCGCATACCACAAGAAGAATATAGCTCCAGAACCCCAGCCGATTGCTGCGGACTCACCAGCCTTGTATCTGACATGTTGTTCCTTTTAAATTTGTTGAACGACCGGATTGACTGTCCCGAACTCATCTCCGAAATCAACCTACATATTCCAGCTTTTAGCGAATTTTTGAAGAAAATTAAGCTATTGCTCTCGCCTCAAAATTTGTAGAATGTGAATTTTTGAAAACATTTTATGCAGAAATCCGTTTCAGGCTATTCTGAATCATATTCTGAAGTTTAACGCATTTTTTTATGTATGTATGTATATATGTATACATATATACATATATGGTCATTCTATAGGGGCACTTCCTTTCATCCCATTCTTCCTCCTCGTCCTGCAACTTCCCTTATCCCTAGAGCCGGCGTCGGGTAAACCTGGGCGTCCTCCCCACTTTTTTATTTTATTTGTTCATTTTTTCAATTTAATGGTGTGCCCCCTCCGCCTTTGAGGGGAGTTTTGTAAAAAAAAAAAAAAATGTATGTATGTATGTGTCATTCCAGACGATAACTGTCCGTAGAATTGTGCTAGAAACTTCAAACAAATTTTAAAATGTTAAGGGCACAAAACGAAAGTTCAAGTTCGTTGGCCAGCTTGATCGGATTACATCTTCGGGTTGAAATTTTCAAAAATGTAGTCAAAAATTTCAAAATAGCCTGTTTTTTGCGATTTGTCGTGCGAAATAATTTTTTCTGCATACTAACATGTGGTATATTCGGAATCAGCGTAAAATTCTCTATAAGAATATGTATACATCAAGTTTTCAAAAATTTCAAAGTTGAAAAATCAGTCAAAAATCGAAATAATGCCGTTCGCTGGTTGTAAAAATCGGTAATATTCTTCAAAAATTCGCTCATGGGGTCATGCTGCATGACTGGACTTTTTTTTTTTTTTTCTTCTGAAATACCGATATTGTTTACTCATCAAGAGACTAATTTATTTTGTTAACAATATTGTAATTGGGCATCGCCCGTTTTGTAAATAAATAAATAAGTACTTTATAGTTCAACTAATTCTGTACGTCCAGGTTACAATGTGTGAGGAAGCTATACTGCCCACCCAACTTGGCAGACTTTTTTTTCTCTTCAAACTCTATTATTAACACAATGGGGAAGTGAGGGAAGTTGCTTTGAATTGAATCGATTATCCGTACAATCTCCGGATCAGATTCAGTCAATGTCGCGGAGCAGATACTGTCATCCGCGTAACCGTGTCAAGGCCCTCCATGCTATCTCATCCATCCTTCTTCGACCGATGGCCTGCAACTCAGCAACCCCTTCAGGGCACTTGGTATTAGGGGCTGAAAAATCTACTTAAATTTCATTAATATTTACAGAAAAACGCTGCAAATTATTACACAAAGGTCTATTATTTCTGTTATATATATATATATACAGGGTGATTCCCTCGCACATGCAAAAAAAAAAATTTGGGTGAAACTACATCAAAAATGGAGTAAAATGCCGCCAACTGCATATTTTTATCTCAATCCGTTCTCGAGATATGATTTTTTAAAGGTTTTTTCCAGGAAAACCGTGTTTTTTTCCTTTTAAACTCAAATTTCTCCACTTTACTTCATTCAATTTTGACTTTAGACCACATTTTCGGAATTAGCATTAAATTTACAATAAGAATAGTGTACTTGAGTTCTTAAAAAGTACCATCAAAAGGCCCTCACATCAGCTCAAACATTGACGATTTTGGAAAAAGAATATTTCTGAAAATCTTTAAAACTTTACTACTCTTCCAAAACGAATTCTGGAAACTGGCAAATCTCATGAAAACTGCTTCGTCTAATACTCTTTCCAACGGTGTAATCAAGTTTACTTTTATTGTGTTATTTAGTGGAGAAAATTATGTTTTAATGTTAAAAAATGTGGGTCTTTCAATGAAATTGTTGGTTTTCTCGAAAGATGACCCTCCATGAACCTACGAGTATGGGGTCGGTTTCTATGTATTTTTTCACGCTGTATCGAATGGTAACATTTTTAGATCTCTCCAACTCCGTTATAACCGAGTTTTACACTTAAAATCGCAAATGTTTAGTTTGTTTGTTACGATTAAATGTACCTATGTGTGTTATGGGGTAAAAGTAGTTAATTAGAGTGTAAAACTCGATTATAGCGTAGTTGAGAGATCTGCAAGAGTTTCCATTTGATCCAGCTAGAAAAAATACATAGAAACCGACCCCATACTCGTTGGTTCATGGAGGGTCATCTTTCGAGAAAACCAACAATTTATTGGAAAACCCACATTTTTTAACATTAAAACATAATTTTCTCCCCAAAATAACAAAATAAAAGTTAAATTGATTATACCGTTGGAAAGCATATCAGTTGAAGGAGTTTTCTTTTTAAAAGAGTAGTAAAGTTTTAAAGATTGTCAGAAATATTATTTTTTCAAAATCGTCAATGTTTGAGCTGATGTGAGGGTTTTCGGATGGTACTTTTCAAGAACCCAAGTACACTATTTCTATAGGAAATTTAATGCTGATACCGAAAATTAGGTTGCAAGGTTAAATTAAATGAGGCAAAGTGGAGAAATCCGAGTTTAAAATGAAAAAACACGGTATTCCTGAAAAAACCTTTAAAAAATCATATCTCGAGTACGGATTGAGATACAAATATGCGGTTGGCGGCATTGTACTCCATTTTTGATGTAGTTTCACCCAAATTTTTTTTGCATCTGCGAGGGAATCACCCTGTATAGTAAATGATCAAAACTTGGCGCATTGTGCCTACAAAAAGGGTTCACACCTTAACAGCTCAGGACCCCACAATTTTACTCCATATCTAATTTCAAATTCCTAGGATGAACAGGAGAGCATGTAGCTTATTCAGCTGATCAGTAATGAGTAGAGACGAGATTTTAGATATTTTGCATATTCAGTTTTTAGGCTCTGAATGTTCATAGGAACCCCTTTTGGGGAGTTTTAAGCGGTTTGCAACCATTTAAACGCAATTAAATTTCACATATTTTTGCATATTTGGTACCAAAAAGCATATTTTTAGGTTTTCGAATATTTGGATAGTTTCAAGGGAAAAAAATCGCCGGGAAATTATTTTTGTGAAACTGCTGGATGCTTCCTGTGAACTAAGAATAGCTGCATTGCATAGGTACGTCCGTAATTTACATGAATATCTATCAGACCCCTCGTACCATCTAAATCTCGCCTGCCTCAACCATTATGTGAAAGGTGGCAAGTAGGAATGTCCTGTAAATCCCCTAACAATGCCTGGGCCAAGGCCAAAAATTAATTAGGGACACTGACCTGGGAAAAACCTGCCCTCAAATTCTTGCCTATTGTATCATGTGAAGTGGAAAGATCTTTCTCCATGCTGAAGAACGTTTTAACCGACAAAAGACGGAACTTGACATGGAAAACCTGGAAAAAATGTTGTTAATTGTATGCAGTGGGACGTAAAAATGTATTATTCTCACGAAGTCGATTGTCTTTTTTCATGTATGTATTAAAACGAATTACATATTTCACGCCGTATTTCATGCCATGTATTATTTTCATTGTATAATGAAACTCAAATAAGAAATGAAACAGGGGCTGGCCTTGACTTATTTATCTATAGAAACACATTATAAAAACACGTTTTCCGGCGCCGAGACGATAAAATCGTAAACTTTTATTGTCATTATGGTAAAAAAAGCCACAGTTCCTTTGAGCCTGACGGCTAAAATTAAAAAACATGAATATGCTTTAGCCGTACACGACTCACTCCTCGTCGATTCTCTGAACCCGACCCCCCATCGGCCTCTGAACTCTGTTTATCATTCTGCCATCAATCCTAAAACATGGAATCATGTTTTAGCTCCTCGCTCTCACTTTATTATAGAAATGATCACGACCATTGAGCTCTTGTGAGATGATGATCTCCTAATAGAAACTCGCGAGTAAACATTCACTTTATTATAGAAAGAGGCTAAAGAGGCTACATACGAAATTACAGCTTCCTATAGTGTAAAGTATAGAAATTACCTATTAAAATAATTTAACCACCGCTTCACAAATCTAACCGTTCTCGCAATATTCGGATCACCTGCTATGAATCACATAATCGAAACACCAGCTCAATGGAATCATCAGAAATTAACAAGCGGTTGCAATCATGTTCACAATATCAATAATTGAGAATGATCACCTGTGTGTAAACAATTATTCATATAACCATGCTCATAACTCAGCTTGTTGGCCACGCACTTCGCAGTAGTTAATATAGTATGGTTGGATAAATCGAGAGCTTTCGAACGAATGGTCAACGAATTTTGTGGGATGAAAAACGACGAAGTATCATATCTCTAGCAACGACTCGGTTGTAAGCGGAAATCATCACAATTATTGGTGCTACTTTCGTTGCACTCTCGTGGGACATTTTTCGGTAGTTAGGTCACGGCTAAAGCATATTCATGCTAAAAGAGAATATTTTCACCCTTGAAAAAGAATATATTTGCATAGAAAGAATATATTGGCTTTAAAAAACGCATAAATGAATGCATAAACGGGTTCGAATTTTAGCATATCGATCTCGTCTCTAGTAATGAGACAGTCATTTCAATTATCTCCTAATGTCCCAGGGGGTCTCCCTATCAAATCTTAACTTCCTAGGATGAACAGGAGAGATTTTAGCTCACTCAGCCGGTTAGGAAAAAAACAATATCTGCAATCGTCTCATAGTGTCCCAGAGAGTCTCCCTATCAAATTTCAACTTCCTACAGTGTAACAGGAGAGAATTTCGCTCACTCAGCTGATCGGAAAATAGCCAATAATTGCACTTTGGATTCCAATCGGCTTATGTACTCCCCTCCACCCCCTTACACGTGACGTGTTAAAGAACTTGGGATAGTGGCTGATATCAAACTTCAACATAGGTAGGAACTCGAAAAACTTCATTACAATATTAAAATAAAAATAAAACGTGAATAAAATGGTTGAAAAAGTACATGAATTTTTTTTTTTTTTAACTGCAGGAAGGTTTTCGTAAAACAATCTATGATTACGATCAGTTAGATAAATCAGGGCAAAAGGCGGTATTCGCCTGAGAATACATTGTGATTATTATTATATACCTTAATTCAAAAGCAGTGTTAACTTTGAGGATGAAAAAGAATGCGCAATTCCGTTTGTGAACTATATTCTCGTAGCACAAAAACAGAAAATTTAAACTCGTCAATACATTAAACAGGTAACTTCACAACAGTAATTTAACAACTAAAACTGGAGTAGGAATTGAACTATTAATGTGTGTGAAGCATGATGAGCGATCAAGCAAATGATTGTGAAAAGCGCGCTTTCACATCCAACGTTATTCCATTAGAAAAAGTGACCACTTTGTTCCTTTCTACCAAAATTAGAGAGCTTTATCGGGTTCTATGACAACAAACAACACCAGAAACACGTGACTGAAGACACAACCAACGTTATTCCATCGAAAAAAAAAAAAAAAATTCGAAAACATGTAACATCCAACGTTTTTTCCGCCAGGCGTTCAATTGCAATCGTCTCTTAGTGACCCCGAGAGTCTCCCTATCAAATCTCAACTTCTTGGGATAAACAGGAGACAATTCAGCTCACTCAGCTGAGTAAAAATGCTTGTACATACCTCTCTAAAGGTAGGTACCACGTACAAATTTATTATACGGGGTGGTCCACAAGATAGGCGGACCTTTAATTTCTCTGGTTGTCTGGGTAAAAATTCGGATAAATGCTATTCCTCACCATTTTTTCGTAGATTTTAAAAATCAAGTAATTGCGCAAACGAGCGCAACACTTAGACTTCGTGTTTTAGCTGGGTTTTGTGCTTGAAAGTTAAGCGAAATTCAGCGCGAGCCGACATGTTTTCAATTGATTTTCACTTACAAGCAATGCGTTGCTAGGGAAGTGTAACTCCCTTAGTTTTCATAGCAGGAAAATCTTTCGCTACTTGTTTAAGGACGTACGATACCAAATATTTTTGGTATCGATACTTGGGATTTAAGTATGAGTAAAAATAAGAAATCATTTTCATTAATAAAAAAATAAGTATGAGTAAAAGTAAAAATTCAGCGTGAGCCGACATGTTTCTATTGATTTTCACGTACAACCAATGCGTTGCTAAGGAAGTGTAACTCCCTTAGTTTTCATAGCAGGAAAATCTTTCGCTTCTTGTTTAAGGACGTACGATACCAAGTATTTTTGGTATCGATACTTGGGATTTAAGTATGAGTAAAAATAAGAAATCATTTTCATTAATAAAAAATTAAGTATGAGTAAAAGTAAAAATTCAGCGTGAGCCGACATGTTTTAGATTGATTTTCACGTACAACCAATGCGTTGCTAGGGAAGTGTAACTCCCTTAGTTTTCATAGCAGGAAAATCTTTTGCTACTTGTTTAAGGACGTTCGATACCAAGCATTTTTGGTATCGATACTTGGGATTTAAGTATGAGTAAAAATGAAAAATTATTTTCATTAATAAAACATTAAGTATGAGTAAAAGTAAAAATTCAGCGTGAGCCGACATGTTTTAGATTGATTTTCACGTACAAGCAATGCGTTGCTAGGGAAGTGTAACTCCCTTAGTTTTCATAGCAGGAAAATGTTTGCTACTTGTTTAGGTACGTTCGAACCCAGCATTTTTGGTATCGATACTTATGATTCAAGTATCTCATATGGATACTTTGACCGATATCAAATTTATCTTATTGTAACGTGTAAACAGTAGTTACTCCACTATTTTAATGTATCATAGATTGTAAATGCAGCTTTACGCAGTACACTTTTGTGAGGTAAAACTAAAAAATTAACCCTAAAACACACCGGATACCCCATCCCAATTTCAAACTTCTGCTGCTTGAAGAAAACATAACCCAGCGAGATCTAGCGGCCATGTAAATAACTATCAGGATCCCAGCTTACCGAAATTGCCTCCTGACTAATCAGTAGCAGTTTTGATTCCGAGTAGTTCACATCAGAAGAGCGTGTGGGGTGTCAAGCACCCCAGTGGTGTAGAATCAGTTGTAAAAACTATTGGTGTGGGACCTTTTCCGTTAATTCACTACCATTCATTCATTCTGACCTGTATGTCCAACTAATCTGTATTTTTACTAAGGGATTGACTACTTGATGTTAAGTATTTTTGAGATGTGAGCTGGCGAGCATCCAGACCACCAAATTGTACACATCATTCTGACCTACATTTCCATCTAATCTGAATTTTTATTAAGGGATTGAATACTTGTTGTAGTGCATTTTTTAGATGCGAGCTTGCGAGCATCCAGACCACCAAACTATACACAGCATTCTGATCTATTTTTCCACAGTGTACTTGAAAATGATTGGCGAACAGTTTTTAGAACAGCAGAACAAATATCAAGCGGTAGTGAATTAACAGAAACCAATAAAAGGGCTGGTAGTGAATTAACGGAAAAGATCCTTGGTGTGTTCTAGGGTTAACTCTGTATTTTGAACTGCTGTTCAACAACAACTGTTCATCTTGCTGCCTTAATTACAAATTTCACTAACCCTACAATATTTTTCAGGCCGAACGTCTGCGTTCAGAGGGATGTTCAGGAAGAAGAAGCTCCCGACTCCAAAACTGAATCCGTTGGCAACGGGTTCCTCGTCTTCGGCGTTGGCATATCTCAGTTCAGCTCGTGCAAACACAGCCCATCGAAATACGTCTGCACCACTGTGTAGGTTTACGTACTTTACTAATAAATTTCTTACTATTTTCCCTCTAGTTGACATTTGGGTCATCCCGTGCAAGAAGTAGGATGTTCCTGCTGTGTAATGACCCACAAGTAACGCTAATGCATGTCATATAATGTGATTAGAACATGAACTGTTAGCCTCAGTGGAAGACCAGGGGCAGCTTCCTCTGAACATGTGTTCCTAATGAACCCATTATAACCTGATATAACCTTCCTTAGTGTTCTCCAACTTGCTCTTTCATCCAATTCCGTTGCTGTGGAATTGTTTAATGATCCAAAGCAACGCCAATGCAGGCCGTAGAATGTGATCCAAACATGATCTGGCTGCCTCAATGGAAGACGAAGGGCAGCTTCCTCTGAACATGATTGTGTTCCTAACCCTCCAGCGCCCAAAGATGAGCTAACAGAGGAATTTCAGAATTTTCATATTTTTCCATCTACTTAGGCTCTAAATAGAACATTAAATGTGTTTTTACCACCCCCGCCCCTCCCCCCCTCCCATTATGACACCGTCACCTGTAGGTGACATTGGGCACCCGAGCAAATAAGAAGGCAAATAAAGTAAACAGGTGGTTTCTGATCTGAAAACGTTTTATTCTTATGGATGTACACAATATCAATTAAAATACGTATTTGAAAATGAAACAATATGTAGAAAATGGTATGGATTATAAAAAGTCACTTCAAGGGTTGGTCAATTTGCGATGATAGTCATACCAACAATGGATATGCAAACCTACTGCACATTTTTCACACATAAAACGGGTTTGCTTATGGCATTGCTTGCACATAGAGACCATCAATTCGATAACTTCATCAGAATACATTTTTTTGAAACAATCCATGATAGACATGGCGGGTCCATCGTAGGCAGTAGTATGTTCAGGGTCGTCTCCTCTTCCAGCTCTTTTTATGAACAAATCTTCATTGTTCAGTCAATTGATTTCACGTTTGGTCTTCTTCTCTTTTGGTCCTTTCTTGTAAGCCACCGTCCGAGTCTTTTTTTTGGTCAGTTTTGGTTGAGTAGTATGCTGCTCTTCCTGGCTGGAAGGGGACCTCGGAGGAGACCTGCAAGTCTTCATCCTCCAAATAGCCAGCATCACATTCGTTCCTCTTCGCTTTTCATCAATTATTGGGAAATTTGTTGGGAAAATACAATAAAGGATTCTGATCTGCTGTATGCTATTGCAGCAAGTTAGGGTTTTCACTATGGTGAGATACACATGGAACTCCACAAAACAGGTAGGTACATATGAAATAAAACGTAGGTACCTACATAAAACACATGAAAAACCTACGTTTCATGCCAACAAAATGAGAATAACGAGCTAAACATTGAAAACAGTAACCCAAAACACGTAACATGAATGTGAATTTCCAATGTCGAGCTCCTGCAACAGATGAACGTCTAAGTTGCTACAGTGCCCAACGTCACCTGCGGGTGACACTCCATTTTTACAGTTGGAATACAAACCGTTTTTTGGGCATGGTGAACGAAAAACGAGAGCTAACTCTGCAGGCGCCAGAAAATGATGATAAGACAAACTTTGGAAGGTCATAACCTGATCCATAGGTTTCAAAACGACCTTCTTGTTGGTTTTCTGTGTTCATGGATACTTGAAGGAGGTAAAAATATGCTAATCAAGCCAAACAAGCAGCCAAACCATTACTAGCAGTATTTAAACGTCATCAAAAAAGCGTCACCTGTAGGTGACATTGGGCGCTGGGGGGCTAATGAACCCATTATAATCTGCTATATCCTTCCTTGGTGTTCTATAACTTTCTGTTAGTTTTCGTCAAATCCCATTGCTGTGGAATTGTTCAATGATCCAAAAGTAACACTAACACGGGCCATACTATAGATACGAACATGGCTGCCTCAATGGAAGGCCAGGGGCAGCATTATGTCCACATGCACTCCTGATGAACCCATTATAACCTGATATATCCTTCCTTGGCTCCTAATCGAATTCCATTACTGTGGAATACCGTAGTGATCCAAAAGTGACGCTAATGCAGGCCATAAAATGTGATCCGAACATGAACTGGCTGCCTCAGTGGAAGACCAGGGGCAGCTTTCTCCGCACATGCGCTCCTAATGAACCCATTATAGCCTGCTATATCCTTCCTTGGTGTTATATAACTTGCTATTAGTTTTTGTCGAATTTCATTGCTGTGGAATTGTTTAATGATCCAACAGTAACGCTATCGCAGGCCATAATATGTGATCCAAACATGAACTGGCTGCCTCAAATGAAAGACCAGGGGCAGCTTTATGTGCACATGCGCTCCTAATGAACACTTTATAACCTGATATATCCTTCCTTGGAGTTACATAACTTGCTCTTAGTTTTTGTCGAATTCCATTACTGTGGAATAGCGTAGTGATCCCAAAGTGACGCTAATGCAGGCCATAAAATGTGATCCGAACATGAACTGGCTGCCTCAGTGGAAGACCAGGGGCATTTTCCTCTGAACATGTGTTCCTAATGAACCTTTTATAACCTGATATATCCTTCTTTGGTGTTCTATAACTTGCTATTAGTTTTCGTCGAATTCCATTATTGTGGAATAGCGTAATGATCCAAAAGTGACGCTAATGCAGGCCATAAAATGTGATCCAAACATGAACTGGCTGCCTCAAATGGAAGACCAGGGGCAGCTTTATGTGCACATGCGCTCCTAATGAACCCATTATAACCTGATATATCCTTCCTTGGTGTTATATAACTTGCTCTTAGTTTTCGTCAAATTCCATTATTGTGGAATAGCGTAATGATCCAGGCAGACCATAATATGTGATCCAAACATGAACTGGCTGCCTCAAATGAAGACCTGGGGCAGCTTTCTCCGCTCATGCTCTCCTAATGAACGAATCCATTATAACCTGGTATTACCTTCCTTGGTGTTATGTAACATGCTATTAGTTTTCGTAAAATTCCATTGCTATGGAATGGCGTAAAGTTCCAAAAGTAACGCCAATGCAGGCCGTTGAATGTGATCCAAACATGAACTGGCAGTCTCAAATGGAAGACCAGGGGCAGCTTTATGTGCACATGCGCTCTTAATGAATTAATTATAACCTGACATATCATTCTTTGGTGTTCTATAACTTGCTGTTAGGTAGTTTTTGTCGAATTTTGTTGCTGTGGAATTGGGTAATGATCCAAAAGTAATGCTAATGCAGGCCATAAAATGTGATCCGAACATGAACTGGACGCCTCAATGGAAGACCAACCAATGGATATGTTCTTCCTTGGTGTTCTGTAAATTGCTCTTAGTTTTTGTCGAATTCCATTGCTGTGGAATTGTGCAATGGTCCAAAAGTTTCTGTGTCCTGCAATGCAGGACACAGAATTTTATCTGAACATGAACTAGCTGCCTCAATGGAAGACCAGAGCCAGCTTTCTTTGCTCAGGCACTCCTAATGAACCCATTATAACCTGATATATCCTTTCTTGGGGTTTTCGTCAAATTCCATTGCTGTGGAATTGTGTAGTTATCCAAAAGTATTGCTAATGCAGGCCATATTATGTGATCCGAACATGAACTGGATGTCACAATGAACGACTAAGGGCAGCGTGATATTCACATGTGCTGTGGAGAACTGCGTAAAACCTGTTATACCCTTCCTCAAAGTTCTATAACCTGCGTGTAGTTCCCATCAAATTGCATTGCTGTCGAATTGCGTAATGACAAAGTAATGCTAACGTGATCCCTTCCTTATGGATACTGTCAGTATTTGAAGTATTCATGCTTTTTGAGCTCTGGACATACCCTTATGCGTTCGTCTTTTCCTACACTAATATCATCCTCAGAACTGCGCCTGCTGTGGACATGCTCTAATTTGAACTCGTGTGTGGGAAATGATTGTGATTCACATTCTAATCAACGTACTTCCATCTTTTATCCTGCAGAAGCACAACCAATTCATCCTCTTGCGCTTCGTTCATTTAATTTGAAAGAAATAAAGCAATTTCGATATTTTACTGTTGAAACAATTCCTTTTGGAGCTATGAAAATAAGGTATGCTGCATTTTTGACATAGGTTTTGTCAGACAGTCTTCAATGGTGTCCCAGGTGTTACGTTCCACAAAAACTGCGGAACTATTCCAGAAACAATGAATCTTCATTACTGGAACGGTTCCACTTGGGCATTTTTTGAACCATTGATGTTTGATTTCTTCAGTTAATTACTAAATTTAGGTTTTAACTTGCAGAATTTTCCATTATTTGGAGGTTGTTGTTTATTTGTTTGTGTTTATGTTTTCAGGACCACTAAAGACGGCAAAACCAACAAATCCACGGTCACCTACCAATGTTGTCATGGAAGCCGCAGAGTTCAAGGCAAAGAGGGTTGCCAGAAAGGTACAGTAAAATCGACATTTCTACTTTCCAAACAGCCCAAAGTACCAAAGGAAATTCGACTGTGACTATGCCATGTGACACGATTTGACATGAGTTGACATTTGATTTGACAAATGGCAAAAATGTCTTAAACAGAATATAAAGACAGTCCATAAGGGTAAAAATACTTTATTAAATTCCTAAAATTGGCATTTAAAGCGTAATATATTTGAAAACAAAAGTTCCTTATCACTAATTTCGACGTTACAAATTTATGAGCTTCCATTCCAGAAATAATATGTAATCAAAACGTTAAAAATTGTACAATTTTCATCAGTTGCACAGAAGGATATAGGGGCTTTTTAAAAAAATAATCGAAGGTCTTCATTTCAGTTCAACAATATTGCTTTTGCAAATGATTGGTAGTAAAATTAAATCAAGTATTTCCAATTTACAGTTGACACCAAATCGGTTGCTGAAACTGCTGCTGAAATCGGATGTGACCAGTTTGTGCGTGCTGTTGACACTGAAGGCCTGCAAGAAGTTCTGAAAGGGAATAAGACCCTCTTTATGCCAAAGGACGCTGCTTTCCTCAGTTTCAAAATGGACGTAAGTACACGTTTGAGATATCTGTACAAAAGTTGCTGATTCAGCATGTATTCTAATAAGTCATATCAGACTGATTTTATGTCGATACTTGACTACCTTAATGCTTG
The DNA here is from genome assembly GCA_030762985.1 of Adelphocoris suturalis. Classification (NCBI taxonomy): domain Eukaryota; kingdom Metazoa; phylum Arthropoda; class Insecta; order Hemiptera; family Miridae; genus Adelphocoris; species Adelphocoris suturalis. The sequence continues at coordinate 7,546,195 of JAUMHS010000014.1, read as the reverse complement.
TGGACGGTTCTTCCTAATTCAAAATGGGTATATGAACAAGATTTAAATGCAGTATGAAAGGTGCTAATTCAGTGAGCTGTCAGGTGAAATGAGCGAGCAGTCATGCATATGTGATATACAGTGAAACCAGGCTGTAAGGAATCACAAGGCGAAAGGATTTTTTTTCTTTATATAGAGGTTTTCCTTATAGCCAGGTATCTACTAGAGAAATTCCTTATGTAGAGGTTTCCGGAAGCGAAGGAAGGTCCTTTATCCACTGATTATACGATTCTTCATCGACTGATTTGCTTTCTCCACATATTCTTTTGAAAGACCAAATAGATGGCCTATAGACTTGATTAATGCTCCAATCCAATCCACTAGGCACTTCAAGTTCTGGAAACTTTGCTGTACAGGCACGTTTCACCTTTCCATGTCCCTCAATGCATTCTTTCTCGATGGATTCTTTACCCTGTACGATTCTGCACAACACTGACAACGATATTCCGTATTCTGTGCACTCAGTTTTAAGGCCGTATCACACTAGCATTTTTTCCGCATTTTTTCTGCGTTTTTAACGCAAAAACGTGAAGAAGAAGAAGTGCGTTTTTCCAAGGTCAGCTTTTTTGACCATTGCGCATCCTGGCGGAGCGTTTTTAAACTCACTTGGGAAAATTAGAACACGTTCTAATTTTTACCTTGACGCAAGAAAAATGCTAAACATAACCCTTGGGGAGGTTACAATTCAATGAAAAACCCCTAGGAGCCCTAACCTGACAGATTTAATAAAACGCATTCCGCCAGAATGCGCTGTTTTTGCAGTTATTCCTCTTCAACATTCACTACTGACCTTGAAAAAACGCAGTTTGCCTTCTTCACATTTCAGCGTTTAAAACGCAGAAAAAATGCGAAAAAAAATGCAAGTGTGATACGGCATTTACGCGATTTACCGCCCTCCACTTGCTGAATAATCGAAAATTTGACGCTGTTGGACAGGAACTTGAGTTAAGGCATTGTGCCACGAGAAGAGACAGCGTGCAGATAGAATGACTTGAATAACAACACTACTGACAAGTTCGAATCAACACTGACAATAGAATAACAATCAATATTGACACTTGAAAATTTGCTTACACAGAGTCTGACCTGGATTGTCTTTCTTATGTGGAGGTCCCTCTTCCTTATATCCAGGTTCCCCTCAATCATCTTGTAGTATAAAACGTTAAGAATGTTCGCCAGAAAACTAGGCTTTATTCCTCATTTATGATGCTGATATCGCTCCCTGAATCGATCATGACACTGATCTTGTGACCATCAATTAGCACATTAGTTTTGACTTTAGAAACTCCGGATGAACAGATTGGGATTATGACTGTAGCCTGTGTCGTTGTAGAGATCTTACTACTTCCTAGTGATTTTGAGGTGTGCTGTGAGTGACAGACTCTTATGAGTAACATGATAGTTCCACGCGCCACTTTACGATCTTCTCATTCTTGATTTTTCCCGAATGTTTCAAGTCGAACATGAACGATACTACACGTTGGTCTGGTAAAAGAGTAAAATGTCGCCCCAATAAAAAGTGTCTCCAGTACCGAATGGCCTCGACGATGGCATAAGCTTCTTTCTCAATTGATGAGTGCCGTCTTTCAGAGTGAGATAGAGTCCTTGAGAAGAAAGCAACTGGCCTCGGATTGTGTGAGCGTGGCTGCGATCGTAGTATCGGAGGCGTCAGTACGAGAAGATCGTACGGTGGCACATGGAACTATCATGTTACTCACCTCTGTCGCTCACAGCACACCTCAAAATCATTAGGAAGTAGTTAGACCTTCTACCTACAACAGCTACAGTCACACTCCCAATCTGTTCATCCGGAGTTTCTAAAGTCAAAACAAATGTCTAATTGACGGTCACAAGATCAGTGGCATGATCAATTCAGAGAGCGATATCAACATCATGAGGAATAAAGCCTAGTTTTCTGGCGAACATTCTTAACGTTTTATACTACAATTTATTCAACGGAATCAAACTGAATGAAATTGGGAAATTCTAGATGGGTTACAGGTTACCAAATAACATGTCAAAATAATACTAAACATCTTCCTTACACAGAGGTTACGAGTGGCCAAATCGAATTTCTTCCATGGAGGTAAACTTCCTTACATGCAGGTTTTTGGCTTCCAACGGGGAGGGACCACGAAAATTCTTGCTTATATAGAGTTTTTCCATACACCCAGGTTCCTTATAGCCAGGTTTCACTGTAATGTGTGTATGATTTTTCATGATAGATTCTGCATGTTCCATAAAAATCTGCTTATAAAAGTCTGAAATGAAAGAGAATAAGTTTTCCTCTTGATCTACTAGACGAAATATTCATATTTGGTAATTGTTGTTGCTGATGAATGAAGACTGTAATGATCAAGTTTTCTGATTTCCGGAGGACCAGATTTTGAACCAAAATGAATGGTGTGGATGATAATGAAATCTTATTGAACACTTTATTTTCTGACTGTATAATCGTCTGAGGTGACTAAACTGGGCGGTGGCGAGAATGATGGTTGAATAAACTTATGAAATAAGTGTTCATACCTTAGGTACACTGTTTAACTCACTTTTACAAACTGATTTAAATGTAATATAATTCAGATCCTAAGGTGCCTGACTCGACTCGTGGTGACACAATTACGGACTGTAACTTCACAATGAATACTGCTGAACCAGAAGCTACACAAAAATACTACTCAACAAAGAGGGGTTTGAAAGTGAAAAGATGGGGGTACATAGTTCCTAATTCAAAACATGAGGGTAGCACCTGAAGGGTTGATTTGAATCAAGGCTAAGTTTTATCTTTCAACACTAGATAGCGTCTAATTATACACATTGAAGCTCCACCAAAATTTGATTTCCCGTTTTTGTTCATGTCATTTCAGGAACCGACTGGTAACTCCATCCAGACGAACGATGTCATGTCGGACGACGAGAAAGCCCCATCCAAGAGGGAAGTCATTCTGAACCACATTGTGCCTGGCGTCTATCAAATGACTGATCTCGAAAATGAAATGGTACGTGTAGACAACTCATATGTTGAAAATAGCAAACCAAAATAAGGAAACCAGCGAAAAAAGCGTTAAATTTACCATTAGAAGCTGGACAGAACTTATAGTTAAAAGCGGATTCAACAATCAAAATTTCGACTTCACAAAGCTTATCTAAAATTTGCAAAACCACTGTTTTTATTAATTTATTTTATTTTTCAAGCAGCATCATGTCCTTTGAAATAAATTTAACCACACGCTCTATGGGGAAAACTTTCTTATCTCAGCTTTCCGATGGCGAGGTCAAATTAATTTTTACTTTTATGATTGTATGAGAAAATTACGTTCATAGATTTGAGAAAAAAGTAGATATTATAAGGAAAATCGAGGATTTTAATGGAACTTGACCTTTTATGAACTGTTGCTAGTTGATTTCCCCATGATTTTTCGCGCTGAATCAAATGGTAAAACTCTCCGAACAGCTCGGACTCTGTGGTTATAGAGTTTCATGTCTGAACCTATATACATAAAATCTAACAATCTATGAAATATAACTTGAGAATATGAACTTTACTTTCTTGATATGGTAGATTTCAAAACGAGATCAACAATACAGTAGGTTTGTTCCATCCACCTCACCACGGTTAACCCACAGTCAGCACGCGGTCCACAGCCTCTATGATCGCGGTTGGACGACCATGACCACGATCCAACTATGGATGGAACGCTCAACCGCAAGTGAGGTAAAATAGCGTTACACCAGTCATTTCGTGTGACTTAATTCTGGATGTTACTAGATCGCAACTCAGCCGACCTATTTTTCACTAGAAGTTTGCAGTCGTATGTCAACCTAATACGTTGTTTTACATTTTTCAACAGTTTTGTTTTGCGAAAGTAATATAAAGTTCCAATTCTTGGTTTTAGACGATACCGATCTAATAGTGAACGAGTATTTATTTGGACTAGGGACTAACTATTATAGGAAATCAGTGTCCGAAAACTAAAGAACTTCATTCGTTTCAATGAACTGAAAAATAACGGAGAAAAAATAATTGCAAATTCCTCAGATCTCTATACTGCTGTGTAGGTACTACATAACCATTGCCCTGGCAGTTTCATCAGCGTTTTAGACATGTTCTTATTACTACACCTGAGGCAGCTTTACTTGTTTCATTGAATGAATGAAAGGATAGATTTGATAGTTTGTCGAAGTAAACAAGGCAGATTGGTGCTCCACCAAAAAACGGAACTACGTAGGTACGTACAGCCTACCAAATAATTCGGTAGCTTGATATAATTCGCATAAAATTTATTCTCTGGCACTTCGTCATCTTCCATCATCATGAGAAATGTCGATGTCCTCATCGCCTTCAAAAGTACTTGGAGTGAACACTTCTTCATCTTCCAATTCATTCGCCGTCAACTCCTCCACAATTAATCTTTCCAGTTGATTCATTTTCAAGTTCTCAACTTCACACACGACCACAGAGTAGAACTAGAGAACGAACTAGGCACACGACGTACAACGAGTCGGTTGAGGTTCTATGTTGTTCTGTAGAGACCCACCCGCCACCCACCGAGCTCGAATTTCAAATGAGGAAGTTTATGAGTAGGTTCAAATTGCGGAATGAACCGCACTCCATCGAGCGGTCAGTTTTGGTTCGACCGCGGTCGACCCGTGGTCGACCACGCTGCTATGATGGAACAGCGGTTCAACCGCTGTGTTGAGCTGATTGTTGGGATGGAACAGCGGTTGACGTTACTGCGCATGAGTCGGTCGAACATGGTCGACCGCGGTTAGGTGGATGGAACAAACTAAGTGTCTTATCGGTAAGCATGTTCTACAAAGCAGCCAATAGGATCGCAGCTACTTCTTGTAATGTATTGCGTAAGATTTATTCAAAAACTGACAATTCAAATACATCATTACATAGAAACTCGTTGCACATGGTTACACAACTGGTAACTAGAGTAATAGTAAACTAGAGTAACCCTACATGTTTAACTTCTCTACTCCCTCTTCTTCAATCCACTGGCGGCAACTGATCTGCTTGTTTGCGTTCTTCATACCCATTCGCTTGAATAAGATACGACAGATCGCCTGTTCGGCAGATGACCTTTCCTCGAGAATATCTAGAAGAGGTCTTATTTGAAACCCATACGTTTTGTCCCTTTTCAAATTGTCAAAATCCACTGGGCTTTGCCCTCACAGGTCCTGTCCGCAGCGCCACGTAATGTATTGCTCAAGATTTATTCAAGAAAATGACAATTCAAATACATCATACATAGCATATGGTTACACAACTGGTAACTAGAGTACTAGTAAACTGGAGTAACCCTACACTTCTCAAACATTCAAGTTTTATTTTCAATTATTTAACGTCGAATCTACAACTGGACCACGATAATTTAATCGACTCTTGTTTTGGTTGTTTTCTTGCAGTTATTGACCAGCGAAGACAACAAGACTCTCCGCATCAATGGGTACCCGGGCGGCGTCGTGACTGTGAACTGCGCTCTTATCAACTCCACTGATAAGCTAACCTCCGACGGTGTGATTCACACAGTGGAAAAGGTCAGTGAGGTTATCTCTAACCAAAGTTTTACCTTAACCAAGGTTATCTCAAACGCGATCCTTTAATCTTTCTGTCAAATTAGAATCGAGAAGTACCAACTATCGTATGAATAACGTTTATCGTTTTATCACTTCTGCTCAATAAATCAGGTTTACAGAAAAAAGTCTTGTTCCGTGACGGAGGTCTCATAATCAAATATATTTGTTCCTAATTGTTCTGGACACGAATCCAAAACATGTTGGTTTCCATCTCATCTAGATTTCAAGACAAATCCTGTTGATTTTTTTTTTTTGTACAATTCATTAGAATCATCAGATATTGAAAACCAACTGATGGCTAGTGTTCCAAGGTTTTGTAAGTTTGAGCCCTTTTTTAGGATGTCTCTCTTAAGCTATGTGTTATAGTCAAGGCTTTGTTAACAAGTGGAGCGCCTATTGGAATTGATCCATGGGGGGGGGGGGGGGGGGGGGGGACGACGACACAAGTATGAGAAAAAAAATAACCGCATTCAAATCTATTTCAGGCCATGCTAAGACCGAATCCGTGAAAAACATAGTTGTATGGCATTGGGTGTGTGTGTGTGTGTGTGTGTGTGTGTGTGTGTGTGCAGCAGTGTCCTCGTACTCACAGTGGCCGCATTCTCCGTCACGATGTGGTTGCCAAGCAGATAGCAGGCGCTTTGTCATCCAGCGGTGGGCCTGTTGAGAGAGAGAGACTATTATATCACATGCCGAGTGACTGGGGCAAGAAGCTGGATATCGTTGCTGTCAAGCCCGATGGGTCTGCCATAATCCTGGATGTCCAGGTTGTCTGTGTCAGTGTGGACATGGAGCAGACCTGTCAGGCTAAAATGTCAGACTATGTCAGAAATGACCTGCGGCAAGCAATTTCCGAGCTAAAAGGAGCGGCGACCAATAATCTCAAGGTCATGGCTGCAACCATGTGATGGCTCGGGTTGTGGAAAAGCGCCACGGAGTTACTTGAGTTTGGCGCTCCGCTTGCAATGCAATTTATTTACGTCATGAATCTTAATAGAATTGAGGGGCTCTTCCTAGAAGCTTCCGATTCAGAATCGGAAGTGTATAATTCTGATGAGGAGGAGGAGTTAGACGAGCAGGAATTTGATGCAGTCATGCCTTTCGATGAAGCAGGATGGGTGCACACTTTTATTTTGACTTTTCTAGTCTTGAAGTAAGAATGAATAAACGTACAAATGAGGGAATATCGATCACATAAATAACCATGACGAGGTTTTGACGTTACTAAAGACTACGCTAGCGCTGGTTAGTGCATTGAGTGTCAGGTGAACTATACGGTTCCCGCCGATGGGTTCTTGAACCTAAAAGTTTCGTGAACTCGTGGAACCCGTCTTGAGTTCATGAACTCAGACAGGTGCTTGGAACACACCTAATGTATTTTCCCTTTTTCAACTCTCACCAAAGTCACGTACAATCCACTCATAGGGACGTTCCTGTATTGCATGCATTACTCACCAATATGTTTTGTTATGAACCTGTTCATTTATATTTTGCTATCATTAAGCAAAAATAGGTAACTCATCTCTGTTTCATTGCAGGTGCTGCCACCGGTGACTCATTCTCTCGCCGAACTCCTTGAAGACAAACGCTTCTCCAAATTCAAGAAATGTAAGTCAGTTGCAATCATGATATGTTCCTACTCCATCAGGCTATATTCTGTTAGAATGACTTATTCTGTATAATGTAATTGCCCGTTAATAATATCAATACATCAACAAACATATAATATTAAATATACATACATCAATACATATAATATTAAAGAAATATTCTGTTTCTTTTAGTTGCTCTAGGAAGCTGGAAACTCCTCATTAGTCCGATTTCCCCATTAGTGCTGCTCCCTATTAAATAAAAATAATAAAAGGTTAAAAAAACCCTAATAAACATGAGCTGTTGAGCTCGCTTGTTCATTAGTATCTACTTTTATAATTACTTTGTTTGACTCTAACTGTTGTACAAACGTGTTGCAGTGTTGGAGGAAAATGGCTTGTTTGAACCGCTGAAAGGAGAGAAAACGGCCACGGTGTTTGCTCTAACGAATGACCAGGTGGATCTACTCGAACCCAAACACGCCATGTGCATGCAAAGTACGTCTTCATTATTTATTGTCTATTAATCTAATCATTAAATTAGGATGTATGTGGATTAGGATGTCTGTATTTTAACCCTCCCTAGACCACACACTTCTTTGTAATGTACCGTCTGTTCTCAGAGGTTTACAAACTGGTTTCCAACCAGTTGGGGATCGTCAAATCCGTCAGAGCTTTTTCCAGCTGACCACTTTCTGACTGTTTGTACCATCCATTAGTTATTAGTTTTTTGGGATTAGTCCCCAACCGGTTTGAAATAACTTTGAAAGTTGGCAGAAGTCGTGCTTGCGCACTTGATCAGTTCCCAACGAGTTTGAAATGGTTTGAAAATCACTTCAAACTGCCTCTGCCAACAAACCTATAGACCGCACAGGGCACTTTGTGCCCGAAACCCATATTTTCAGTATAGTATGTAGTTATTTGGAAGGCAAGCGAAATTAAAGATAAATCAGTTCATTTCTGAATAATAGTTCTTCTGACCATCAAATCATTTTAACATTAAAACGTCGAATTACTTAAACCTCAAATGGGTAGAATGCTAGATTTTCATAACTACTCCGCTTTATATTCAAATTAAGCGTGAAACTATTATAATAGAACAATAAATAATTATTTTTATTAGGTCACTTGACTTCATGTCTCCCAAACGCCTGAGAAAGCTATTTAATTCTTGCATTTGATATGTTTTCCACCTGAAACTCTGTTTGCCCTGAATATAAGCCACTGATATCATGGATTCATTGCCCTCTATTTCGAATTTGAGCAAAGTAACAACGCTTCCTCATTTTGGGCTTGCCGTGCCCTTGCACGGTCTACGAAGGTTTAAATAAGGGAACTATACTTATCGTACACCCCTCGTGTGTGGATCAAATTATAAACGGATGGCACGGGATCTTAAATACCTAATAGATTTCACAAAACTTCGAACAACACTGAAACTATATTTTTCTTGAACTATACTAGTAAACAAACAATACAATCAGGAAACGTAGTTGCCAATTGAAACAAATAACAATCTGGATTCCACTCAACATAACTGTTCAATTTCGATTCCAATTCACCTATACTAGTCTTCAATTCTCCACACCTCATGTATGTTGTTCTTACAATGTTCGTTTCATGTCACCAGCCATCCTTCGCCACCACATCCTCCCGCACACCGTGTGTTCCGGTGCCGTCCGCTCAAGCCGCATCAGCTCCATCGACCTCGCCACCAACTGGGTTCACATGGAACGCTCTGAAGATGGAACGGTCGTCCTCGACAAGAAGGTCAAGGTCACGGAGGCCGACAAAGTGGCCACCAATGGCGTTCTCCACGTGGTTGACACTTTCATGATCCCAACATCAGGTATGTGCTTTGCCATATGACGTGTTTCTCGTCAGTTTTTTGACAGCTGTTTTTCGAATATTAAAACACTTGTTTCGATAGTTGAAAATTGCAAAAAACGGCCCTTCAGGCCTCGCCAGGGGGCAAGCCCCCTGCACCCCCGGATGGTTACTGCTTAGATCCTTCGGCTAAAATTAAAGAAGCATGGAACATGCTTTAGCTGTTTCATTTGTTTGCTGTTTCCTTTCACTATGAATTTGTTCTTTCTTGTTTCAATTTAGCGCTTTCCAAATTGCTCGTCATTTCATTCACCTCTTGATGTCCCAAAGGTATTCTTATTATTAAGAAATCGAAAACATCTAAAACGTTGAAGAACACATCGCAACTAAAAGCCTAGGTTACAAGATCCTTTGATTACTGAATCTAGCATTGTAACTCTTTAGTTTCGTCGAGTCAGATAACGTTCTTTAACTTCCATTTTTTATGCAAACAGAACTGGGACGAGGACATTCCTGCAGAATGCCATAGGAAAATGCCACAAAAATCACTTGAATTATCATCTATTTCAACATTGATCAATCACATTTCCCGTGTTACAGCCCGTTCTGCCACGGACTTGCTCACGCAGACAAACCACACGAGATTCCTCGCTCTCCTGGAAAAGGCCAACCTCAAAAAAGAAATCGACAAGTCCAAGGACATCACCCTCTTCGTCCCTCTCGACTCCGAAGTGGACAGCCTTGAGCAACTGGAAGGAGGTGAGAATCTATAACTATAAGGAAGAACATTGACATATGCTTATAAGAATTTCATGTTTATTGATATGTATACAGTGGTGACGTAGTGTAAATAAAAAATCAGGTAGAACTGCATCAAAAATGTAGCAGGTTGCCACCAACTGCACTGTCCTAGTTTTTTAAAAATAATAGTATAAATTTATTGATAAAGTAGCATTGCAGTTGAGAAATTGATATTTCGAATAAGTCACATGTAACATGATTGGGAGTCAAAGTCCAGTGACTCTCTCCCACTAAATATGTGTATTTATTATTTTAACAGAGATTTTAATATGACAATGAGCAAATTGATACTTATTTGACTAGGACTAGTTAGGGTTTGGTGGATATCAGTGGGGAGTGTAAGCACCAATTACCGAAAATCCTAGATACTAAAGAATTGCTAGTGGATGATTTTAACTCGAAGGACCACTCCCTTTAAATGGGAGAAAAAAAGATAAATGGGTGACGGTAAAGTAGTGAATGATAGAGATAAATTGATAGATAATACGCAATATATAAATTATATTGAATATAATGGGCAGGATAAATCATACAGGTCCTAGTTCCTATGGTTGAATATGGGCACTACGGGAAATATACATTCGGAACAGTAGGTAGATTATGGTTGCTCTAATTATAATAGTTCGTATGATTGAAGATAAGTGATGAAATTCTCAAAGGGAGATATAATGGATTGATGATTAGATGCGGATCTGTGCGGCGAATGAATAGCGGTGACGTGGCAGGTACGAAACTAGGTAGGTCGTAGGTAGAAACAAAGGAATGGATATTCGATATGTGTTTTAGCTGTTACCTTACAACGGTGATTCACCCTGCCTTCCGCGGATGGTACCTCAAAGACGTATCCTCTTCTCCTCCAGATATGGTCTGTCCAACTCTGAACAGTACTCCTTGAATATCCTTCAACGGCCGTCGCCGATGGATTTATGGTAGGTCAGTAGTTCAAGTCCGGTCCGGGTCTAACAGCGTAAATTGGGCAGAAAATCACAGGAGGAACGAATAAATAATAACCAGTATGAGACACTGACTAAGTCTCCTACAAAAACTCATACAACCAAGAACGGTAGATGAAAACTGGTTATTAAAATAATAGATATAAATTGAAGAGGTGTTGGTACGTTGATAATGGTTAGATCGCGAGTGTGTATGTGGCAGGTCCCTTCCGTTGCATGGCGCGTTCTCATTGGTCGACGTCACGGAGCACAAGTACAACACTGCACCGTCACTTGGATTTCAACGATGTGAATAAAGTCTCTCACCCACAAAACAACGCAGATAAATAATAATGAACAATATTAAACATTATTAGATGATAAATATAACAATAACGATGAATAAATAACTTTATACCTAGAGAAAACAATAATAACGATAATCGTCATGGAGTGATTCATGACGTGCAGGAGAACCTACCCGTCACCCCTAACAAGTGGTTTCGAAGGCTCCTATGGGTCAAAACCGACGGTGGCATAACCAGGGTTATAAATCTTATAATGGTAGCAATAACAGCAATATTAAGGGTAGCGATAAAGGTTAGCAATTTGGTTAGCGATGAGGAGGTCTGTGTGGCCCTTTTATTTTAGTCTTCGGTAGGATCGGTCTGGGGGTTGCATCCAGGATGCCAGTGGCTAGTGGGTTTGGATGGTTTTCGAGTTTGGTGTGGAAACGTTGGTATGTGGTCTGGCGAACTTCTTGGATTGTGGGAATGTCGATGTCTTTGTTGGAGTTTCTAATATACCAGGGTGCGCCTGTAATGACTCTTAAGACTCGATTTTGGAAAGTCTGCAGATGTTTGACCTGAGATTCAGAAGCACCTCCCCATATTTGGCTGCCGTACTCCCAGATGGGTCTCATTAACATGAGGTGGATCAGGCGCTTTGTGCTGATTGTCAGTGGGCACTCTTTTCTTGGGAGTGGTTTGAGACTTCGGAGACGATGAGTATTGACGTGATGTGTGCTTTGAAGGTCAAGAGTTTGTCCAACATTACCCCCAAGTAACGTACAACAGGTTCATTTGTTATACTCTTAAGGCCTATGCTCAGTTCTGGCTCGTCGTGTTTGTGCAGGTAGGTGAAAGTTATCCAGCTTGACTTCTCTGGGTTCAGTTTCATCTTCCTGCGTATGGCCCATTCGCTCAAGTCATAAGCTAGTTCTTCTAGCTCCAGTATAGCTCTAGATTCCCTAGGTGAGCTGCATAGGAATGCTGTGTCGTCTGCAAATTGGGCGGCGATTACTGAAGGGGAGGTGGGAATCTTTAAACGTTGAAAACTACTTTTTTTAACGTAAAACCTGATACAGTTGATACAAAACTGTACTTAAGTTTACTAAACAGGTTACAATCAGGGTTGCCATCTCGGGGTCAACCATTACCGTACCTTCTCCGTACACATACCTAATTATTTCTACAAAATTTTGATGTTCATCAAAATGAATTTAATACATATAACGAAACTTAGTATATTTTTCAATTAACTGGCAAACCAGAAATTACTGAACTTGAAAAGTTGAAAGAAAAATTCATCTTCGCTCGATTTCCCAAGTTTGGGTGTTCCTGGTTGTCCAGGCTTTGATTGTAAATAGGTGAAATTGGAAGTTACATAGATATCGTCATCATTTTTCGCGTTTCACTGGTTGAAATAATTTTCAAATGACTCCCGCAATGAGCTTGAGGCTCAGTTCATTTCTCGTTTTGTTTTTATAGGATTGGCTTTACTAAAAAATCCTTTTGCATTTCGCATTTGAGTGAGGTAGGGCAAATTTTGGCTGGAGTTGCATTTCACTTTTACCCTAGTAAGTGCCTCTCCTAAACCTGTTGTAATCTCACTAACTAATGCTAAAATGACAGGTAAATAGATTTATAATAATGTATTTTCCTAGGATTTACATTTTACCGTATTTTTGTGTACAGTAATGAGATTGCTACCGTACACCGTTCATGCATCAAAAATACCGTATGCTTACAGTAATTGCCGTAATGCTGGCAACCCTGTTTACAACATAGGTAGGTACATGTCAAAGTTGATCCTCTTGTGTTATAGGAGCCAACACGTTCTTGTCTAATAATTTTGGCCGTTAGGTTAAACTCATATTTTGTCATCTTTTTTATTGTAGATGATCTGAAAAACACACTCCTCTTCCACATCGCCAACGGTAAATTCGATTCCGATGAACTCGACAATGGCGTTCAACTCCCAACGAAAGACGGGGACAAGAAAATGCGCGTCACCGCCAAGGCTAATGTAAGTTTGAAAAACCCAAAAACGATTTGTCTGAAAGTCTACATTGTGTCTTGTTGTGAAATATCGGTTCTTTGTCGTATATTCTCTTTACTGTTCTTTCACTTAATTTGTTAGTTACATTCAAGTGGTTTAATATTGTTTATCATAATATTATTTATAGATAAATATATAGCTGTATGATAGGTAGATTGAGAAAGGAAAAAAACACATCTGGTGAGATTTGGAAGGATTTTGTACCATGGTAGGTTGGGTTTTGTACTCAGCAGCACACAAATCGGTGATGATCCTTGGATGTAGAATGTTCCTGAGCGCCAATACTCTGGAAACTTTGTTAATATTCAAGTAGACACTTTGGAAAAGATGTATAAAGTCCTCCTCTACACACTGGTGAGATTTGGAAGGATTTTGTACCATGGTCGGTTGGGTTTTGTACTCAGCAGCACACAAATCGGTGATGATCCTTGGGTGTAGAATGTTCCTGAGCGCCAATACTCTGGAAGCTTTGTTAATGTTCAAGTAGACACTTTGGAAAAGAATTATGAAGTCCTCCTCTACACTATGGCTTTTGCAATTCAAGCCTGTGTAAGTCTTGAGCTGGGACAAGCTTGAGGGTTTTGAAAAACTGAGCCATCCCATGTCCACACACTGGCCGCCATTAGGACAACTCCGCTCTCCAGTTCATTCTCATGTTGTTTTATAATTGAGAACTCAACCCATTAGGGGAAAGATTGAGTAGAATTATATAGGTCATAATAGAAGATTGTTTACTAATGCAGCTCTTGAGTGAATTTTTGAAGAAAATGATTTGAAAAAACCTGCGAAGGCGCAATTTTTCAAACAAAGGACTTTTAGCTCTCCACGGTTGGCTGCCCTGCGTTCCTCCCCATCCCCAGCCATCTTGGGAGGACGGTTCCCTACTTCGTGTTTTCACAGTGTTGCTTGTGTTTCGAGCTCTCACCTAGTGTTAGCATGCACAGGCTTTTACGATGGACTAACTGCCAGAAAACGTTACGCGGAAGTGAAATGCAGGAGGAACCCCAAAGTAGTGCGGTCATTTACATACCAGTCTGGTTCGAGCGTGCCCCAGAGTGTCCTGGGCCCGATTGCCCTTAGAATTCGCACATTTTGAATGAATAAAGCATGTTCCATGTTTTTGAATTTTAGCCCTAGGCTCTAAACAGAAATGATTAACCGGCGGGGGGGGGGGGGGTCAAGTTTCAAGTTTTTATCATGACAGATATAAGTTCCGCGTCGGAGAAAGTGCGCTTAATGTCTAATTCGTGCACAAATACAGAACCTCATCTTGGCGAGGGTACCGACGCCACGGTTAACTCGACCCTCACCGCTGTTCCTGGGTTTTCTTCATCTCAAACTCGGCGCTGTCCCGATATTGTCCCTTTTCATCCTTTTCGTGAGATCAGTAGAATGTAGTATAGACCACTGCGACTATTTTCCTGGGCAGTCACCTCCAAGTACTCACCACACTCGACGTTGCTTAACTTCACTAATCCATGAGAAACTGTTCATTGCAACGCCTAACCCGTACGCCTAAGATTTCTATAGCTCATCATAGTTCAGCGAGAAATCAGTTGGAAAAAGGTTCATCCCAATCCGACAAACGGTACACCCACGCATAAAAGACAAGAAACACATTCATTTTTATATATAAATAAGAATCACAATGTATTTATTTGATACACAGTAATAATAATGCTATTTTCATATGTGCAGGTCCTTTCTGCCCTTATGGGCCAAGACAGCTCCCTGTCAGTCCAGTGTGTGCCTCTCACCCGCGTAGATGGAAGAATTTGCAACGGTAAGCATTTAGTAACTCCTATAGTCAGACAGTACCTTTAGTATCCTTTAATAGTATCCACATCCTGTTTATAGCAACCATTTTGTCGATTGGAATAGTTTGAAAATAAAGCATTCGCGTGTAATTATTAGGATCATACACTTGTAAAACTCGGCCCTTCAGGCCTCCCAAGGGGCTATGCCCTTTGACCCCACTGGGAGAGACCCCCCCGGATGTGAAAACTTAGAGCCCGTGGCTAAAAGTCAAGAAACATGGAACATGCCTGGCAGAAGTTCCTTGCAGCCATTTCCCCAGGCCGTATTCATCACTCCCACCAACCCATCCTCTATTTCAATGTGCCGTCTTGTCACAAACCACCCGTCTTGCAGCATAAAACACTTCTTAAGAAGAAGTGATCATGCCCGCAGCCATCGCAGGATTTCGGCATGTCTGTTGGAGTTCGCATATAGCGGATGGCTAATGCATCTCTAAACTCACTCGGGGACAGGCCAAAGTTATGTTTTTTAAGGGAAATTGCTGAAAGCCAGGTTGAAGTGTTCACTCACATTTTTTCAAGGATTCCACGACCATTTGCTCTCTTCCTCTGAGCCAAAAACTTTTCTAGGGTAGACTGCAACAGATCATCAGGCTCGTGTCCCTTTGCTATAGCTGCTTTTTTTGCAAATTGTAACTCAGCCAAATGGTCATTTATGACCACCATCCTTCCTTCCTTAACCACTCTGTCCAGCACAGCTGATCCCGCCCTTTTTATTTCAAAACATTGATTTGGTTTTGGGGGCGACAAACAAACCACCTTTTACTTTGAAGCGACAAAATCCCTAACAGAAAATGTAATTTGATTTAAAACACATAATTTTTGCCTAGCGATGGTGACATGAGTTTGTTTGTAATAGCTATTTCAGTCCATCACACCAACGTAGCTATATTTGGAGAGTAATTTATACAGTGACATTTACCATGTTCTCATATTATCGTGTTTTGCAGGTTTTGCTCATGAAGTGTCCAAACCTTTGACGCCGGCCAACTCCACCGTTTTGGAACTGATTGAGAACGACTCGAGGTTCACGTTCCTGAAGGACGCCCTGAAGGTAGGCTCAATTAGGATAATTTAAAAGGAAATACTTGAAAAATGCTGAATGTCAATGTTGAGATGGCCCAGCCACCCTCCCACCATTTGGTCAGCAAATGCCACGAGTGACTTTTTGCAGACCCTTAGTGCAGCGTCATGTGCGCTCCCAGCGGCAGAAATCCTAGTGGCTGAAATCCCCGCGGTTTCTGCGTAACAGTTCATTTGTGATTGTTCAACATTAAGCAAGGTTTGTCGTGGTCTTGTGGTTAGTGTAGATTGCTAATGAGATGAACGTCCCTGGTTTGATTCCAGTGCGGGCTAAATGTTTTTTGTTTCGTAACCTCCGAAATATATTTTTAAACGCCTTTCTAACCTGTATGCCCAACTAATCTGCATTTTTACTAAAGGGATTGACTACTTGCTGTTATGTAATTTTGAGATGCGAGCATCCAGGCCACTAAACTATACCCAGCATTCTGATCTATTTTACCAACTGGTCTATATTTTACTTCAAGAATTTTGAGGAGAGACAAGTTATTTTTGAGGATTTGACAGCTCTGCCACGGGGGGTGCTCATGTCGCTGTACTACGGGTCTGCAGACACTCGTGCAAATGCCCACCATTGTAGCTGTTGAGCCCGACAATGAACTGTGATATCTGCTGTATGATATATTTATTTACAATCTAGTCATAGTTTTATTTCACTTTGCTGATTATACATATATGGTAATGTGTATTTTTATAAGCCTATTCACAATCTAGTCTTAGCAGTATTTTTTCGCTGCAGGGGCTAAACAGTGGTCGTCAATGTACCCCTCACCCCCTCCCCTCCCGCCATTTTGCCAGTGGAGTCCTTAATAATTGAGTGACACAGGACAATATAGCTCCCCTCAGAATCCTGCCACTTGCAGTGTCCCTTTGGAAACCTTGTTCAATGCCGCTAATGTCCCTTTTGGTTGAGGTGCGGCATAATCCACTAAATAAAATCTAGAAAAAGAACTACACTAGTTATCTTAGCAATTGCAAAATTAACAACATGGATTGCACCTTCTGTTGAGTCGACTGAGATTCGTCTTTCCTGTTACAATGTTTATCGATCTGATTGCTCGCGGCTCAATAATGCTAAAAAGTACGTGTGGGGTTGAGTTATGATAGCTGTGTCCGCCAAGATTCGGTCATTCAAGTGGCATCCAAAAGTTCAGCAGAGCACATATTTGTTGTTATTCCCGATTTCAGAATGATTCTGTGTTGCATTTACCTTCCTGGATTCCAGCCTTCAACATTTCTCGAGTCTCATCTGATGTAGTTGGATGCCTTAAGGCCCGATCACACAGGACGCGACGTTAGGCGTTCCAGTAACGTCGCGTCACCGTGATACGGTAGTATGACGCAACATTGCATCACCCCCGTCACACACACGGCGGTACCCCTCAGCGATACTTTCAGTAACGCAACGTCAGCCAAGCGGGTTGTACAAAATTACAAAATATCGCGCGCTGAGGGCGTTCTCCTCGGTCCTTCTGCCATTGTTATTCAAGATGAATGTGGAAACTGAGGCTCTGATAGAAGAAGTGCGCAAGTTTGTTTATTTATTTGATACTTCACATGAGCTTTATAAGAATATTAATAAGGCAAGCTTAGTTCATGTAGGTCCTCGAAATTTTGTCTCGACATGCGGAAATAGTTCACATAAAACGATCTTCATGTGAGCGCAACTCCCGACATAGACGGTGGTATTCCCCAAGCTCTTCCCTCCTTTGATTGATTGGGCGCACCCAATACCGTCCATTCCTAAGATCTTCTAGCGCTAGAAGTAGAGCTTCTTCCTCATTAGAGTCATTGTCAGAAATCATTATAGATTAGATAAATAGACGCTGGGAACCGCGAACCCCTTGAGTAGCACAGACAAGACTGGGTCTCGCGCCCTGATAACGCCCAATAATAACGCAGTGTCTGTGATGTTGCTATATCGCCGAACGTCGGGGGGAACACGCGTTCCTATAACGCTGCGTTATAACGCGTCCTGTGTGATCGGGCTTTTAAACTCTGCCTATCCTAATTTATACTAGTTCATGTATCATATTATTTTTTGTTAATCTTTTTTCGTAGATTATACCTTATTTCAAATAGCTTAATCTGTATCATGTAATATATTATTGAATTTTCTGTAATTGGCTCTAGCCCTGAATAAATAAATAAATAAATTGATTCTATTTGGTTTTTTTCTTTTCTAGAACACCAAACTGGTGGAGCAGCTCAAAAACGGCGACTTGGGCACGATCACTCTCCTGGCGCCGTCTAACGAGGCCTTCAAGAACCTCAAAGATGAAACTTTGGTGAAGATCGCAACCGACCCTGAAGCCGCGGACTCCTTCCTTCGCGCTCACATCCTCTCTGGTAAGTTATGAAAAAATTAAACAACCCCCCTCCTCTTCCTCCTTAAACTATCAATGGTAACAACAAAAACCAATACCCTTATTTCGTGATGTCGATTTCTCAATATTTTAGCCCTCAAACCTTGTCTATACCCTTTAGCGTTGATCGAAAGTGATGCCAACAATTCAGGACCAACTACACCCAAAAGGTAATTTTCGTAATGATTCGTAAAAAATAAATAAAAAAAATGAAAATAAAAATAAATAAATAGAAAAAATGAAATAAAAATTGATAAAAACTGTGGAAAAGTGTAAAAATCCAAAAATATATGTTTAAAGCTAAACATTATGTAGAAAACTTTTTTTAGCTCAGTTTTAGGATCTCGAGAGTCAGTCAGGATAATAAAATTCAGGTCTTCAAAGCCAACGTTTCGATGTATTTATACATCGTCATCAGGGCTACAAGATGAGATTCCAAAAGTCTGTTAATTGAACAGCTGTTGTTTGACATGTTACGTTCTGACAAATAGAAAATTTATAATAAACATGTATGTACATAGTATTACATACCTTGGAGAATTTAGGCAGGTTTCTACAACACTCTTTTCCCCATGAAATGTATAGTCAACGTTCTTTGTTGAAAATAGAGGGAGGGAAAATCTAAAATTTCAATACAATTCAACATGTAATACAAAAAATTTACGAAAATTCCCTGATTGGATGATTTTTTAAATCCCAGTTTCTGGATAAAAAAAGATTTGGGATATATATATATATATATATATATATATTTTTTTTTTTGTTAGTCAAGAGTTTTGGATCCCACTTATCTTGAAATGTAAACCAACATATTTTGAGGGAGGGTTAATTTTTCTTGGTCGATTACAAAGGTTCATTATTGAATTATTGATTGTCCCACTCTCCAAAATGAAAGATTTTATGAAGTTGCGACTATATTCTCGTGTTTTCGACTCGTTTACTGTCTGAACTCATTCAGAGGCATTGTTTGTTGTTTTTGAGCCAGTACATTGAGTGCATTCCTCCCAAAATAATCGCTTTAAGGGAGAAAAAAAAAAGTCTTTCCCACTGGAAATAGTCGCGCAAACTGTAGCTCTATTAATGATGGAAGGTCACTTAGATATGCCGCTCGAATGCTCTCTTCCAGTCATTGTGGCAGAAACTAACCTTTCTCCAGGCCTTTTCCACTCACTTTCATGACCATCTGGGCCCTGCAGGCTGAAACTAGACTCATCTCTGAAAATTACATCCCGCCACTCTCCAAGTTCCCAAGCACTGTGATTTCGAGCAAACTGAAGGCGCAACATCCTGTGCTAACGGGTTAAGCTTGGAACGCGAGCGAGCGGGTCTTCTGGCAGATAAATGCCGATCCCACCATCGTCTCCGAACTGTCCAAACACCCAAATCCACTCCCGTTGCATTTTCAAGTGAGTTACGACCTTATGAAGCAGTTAATCGTCGATTTCTTAAAGCTAAGGTGTACAAGTACCTGTCTTGGGCAGCTAGAACCCTGCCTTCTAGAGTATCCTTTCTCTCGAAAATGTCTAACAGTGGCACGGACGGTTTCATAAGGCCGTCCTAGCATTTGAGCGGCATATCTCAGTGACCTTCCATCATTAATGAGAGCTACAGCTTCCACGACCTTTCCGGTGGGAAAGACTATTTTTTCTCTTAAATTGATTTTTTTTTCTTTGGTTGGAATGCACTCAACGTACCGGAAAACACTCAATCCTCAACTGAGGACCACTGTGGAAGAGATGAACAACATAATCACAGTTTGGAAGATTACATGAAAGTGAGAGGCAATGAAACGTGATCACGTTTCGATACGATTCCCTATCGTTGAGAGATCAAAACAATTTCATCCGTCTGGCTAGAAAACAACAAACAATGCCTCTGAATGAGTTCAGACGGTAACCCAGTTGAAAATAAGAGAATATTAGTTGCAACTTCATAAAATCTTCCATTTTAGAGTGGTCCAAATTGTTATGCACCTGAATGTATTAATATATTATATCTCAAAGTATATTAACCTCTTGTGTTCAGGTCCTGAACATTTTGCTATACGTCCATTCTGTCATATTTTGCAGCGGCTTTGTCTGATTCGTCGATATTGTCTTATGTTGCAGATGCTCTGTGCTGCTCAAACGTCGGACCCTCCAGCTGGCCTTTCGTGTCGACGGTGCGAACGCTGAGCGGAGCCGCCTTACCCACGAACAGGCGTTCAAGCGACGTCACTTTTGGCGGAGTCCACGTCGATACCTGCGACGTCCTCGCGTCCGATGGCATCATCCACATTATAGACGGGGTGAGTTCTAAGTTACGAAATTCTATATGACTAAGTTGTAAGGGACTTATAACTTATAATAGCAGAACCATTAAAACTACATTTGTTTTCAGGCCCTCGTCTCCGCCAAGAAGCGCGGAACCTTCGCCGACGAAGAAATCGTCATCCACAAACCCAACCACGACATCATCCTCGCTGGATTGTGAAGAAATTAAAACGATTCAAACTCAAAATGTATAAAAATGAAAACTCTTGCACGGTCAGTCGTGAAGCAATCATGTATCAACTTGCTCATGTAGACATACTCAAGGCAATAATTACGCCTTAAACTACACAACCTAATTCCCCCCATGTTCTTGTTCAAATCAGAAATAACCTGTTCTGCATTGTTACACCCAAAATCTCCACAATTGGGCGCCATCTTGATTTCCACCATCTTCGACATCTACTCCTTCCCTATCGACACTCTTTCATTATTGTGTTATTAGTTATAAAATTATTGTAATCTCATTAATCTAAAAGTATTTTCTAGGTGTTAATCAACGTGTATAGGGTACAATTGAGTAATGTAAGTCAAGTAAACTAGTTTTTTCGTGAGCTAAGAAAAAAACACCAAAATTTTTATCTTTTTTAACTTTCAAATCGGAATATGTACCTTCCTATGTAAGAAATAAAAAAATCGTATATTTTTTCTTCCTTTTTTTTAAATTTTATGTTCTTACATAATAAAGTTGTATTGAGCGTATTTCGTTTCAACCGTCTTTCTCTCCTCATAATTATGGATTACTTCACATCAGTATGTAGATGTAGATGTAGAAGAAAACTTTCAGGGCGGGGGTTTTGAGCCCCCAGCACGGAAGCCTGTTGGCTTATTGTACTTTCCTGAGAGTTTTTTGTTTAATCAAAGAGACTCAGCCCCCTGATGAGGGCTGGTAGGCTCTTGATTAATTGTTCGCTCGGAATGGAGCTCATCAGGGTTTGGGCCCCAAAGACCTCAATTCTGCGATGGGTGAGTGCAGGGCACTCGAAGATTATGTGGGATGCCGTTTCGTCAGTCTCCTCACATAGTCTGCACAGGGTTGAGTTTTGTGTGACCCCTATGCGATGTAGGTGAAATCGTAGGGGTGCAAAGCCGGTTATGAGGCCGACCAGTGTTTTCAGTTCCCTACGATTTTTCCTAAGTAGCCCCTCAGTAATTTTGGTGTTGAGTTCAGCCACCATAAGTTTACTGTGGGTGTGTCCTTCAATATTGGCCCATCTTTTAGCGGTTTGTTGGTTGACCCACGTGTTGATGGTTTTTCTGAAGGTGGTTTTTGGTAAACCGACAGCTGGCTCAGGCCCTACAAATGGGGTTTGGGAGCCCCTTCTCGAAAGCTCGTCAGCCTTCTCGTTGCCAATAATGCCTCTATGCCCCGGCACCCACTCCAGGCGAACCCGGTTGTGTTTGGCTAGGTTGTTGAGGGTTTGCTTGCAGCACCATACCACTCGGGACGAGATGGTTGGAGCCGTTAGTGCTTTTATCGACGCTTGACTGTCAGAGAGGATACGGACGTGGGCTTTTTTATGCCCCCTCCTAAGACTCTCCGCAGCTGCTGCCTCGATTGCCACAATTTCCGCTTGGAATACAGAGGTGTGTTGCCCAAGTGGAAGCGAAGTGTTCCACCTGGGTTTGGCCCCATGTATTCCTGCGCCAGTTCCTGCTTCCATTTTTGACCCATCTGTGAACCAGATGATGTCATTGGAGCAGCATTTGTTCTCCCATAGCCCCTCTCTTGTAATGATTGACGTGTAGAGATGGGGTTGGGAGAGAGTTTTGGGCATGATATCAGCCACCATGTCGAGTAGTGGTTCTTGTATCAGTTCCAATATAGTGGTATGACCTCGGTGAGGGGTTGTCCCCCAAGAGCCATTCCATTTCAGCCTCAGGGAGGCCACATCAGTATGTACACAGTGCCTAGATGGTGTCGTAGGCTGAAGTCATTGAAGTGATGGGAGATACACACATAAAAATACCTAGTTATGCAACTTGACAATAATATATTACGAGACAATTATAACCTGTTTCCTGCGCTTTTTGAGTCGAAATAACTTTGGAATCTCGGTTTCTGCAGTGGCTACAGTTATAAAATCCATCGAATACCAACCACTGCTTTTTAGGAGACCGATTCCCGAAATTTCCAATGGAGACGAATCAAAATCCAGGTTGGAGTATTCCAGTGGTTCGAAATTTCGCGGTTTTTACTTCAAACTCAAATCTAGAATTCTTGAAGAAACCATCGCTGCACTAGTTTCGAAATGATAGAGCAGTAACTCGTAGGAGTTTGTTAAACATGCTATCAGAATGGATTAAAAAAAAGTCCAGTCATGCAGCATGACTCCATGAGCGAATTTTTGAAGAAATCTTTGACATTTCAGTCGCTATTGATTGTGTAGAGACATTTTAGAAGTACATAAATAGAACTTCTTCATAATTTCATGGCTGATATTTTCTAAGCCCAGTCAGTATTAAAGCTACATCAAGTCCTAAAACAGTTGAGCGTAAAACATTAAAGAGAGCGACCGAGAGAATCGGAGGACGGAATATTTCACAGAGTAAACTCATCAGTTGTGATTACTTTTTTTTTTTTTTTTTTTTTTTTTTTTTTTTTTTTTTTTTTAACAAGCACCTACTACCTACGTTTTAAACAGCATTGTTCTAGGATTGGTTATACAGGGATACTTCCATAAGAGTAGTTCAATCTGAATTTGGACAATATTTCATGCAAATATTACCGATTTTTACAACTAGCGAACGGCATTATTTCGATTTTTGACTGATTTTTCGACTTTGAAATTTTTGAAAACTTGATATATATTCTTATAGGAAATTTTACGCTGATTCCGAATATACCACATGTTAGTATGCTGAAAAAATTATTTCGCACAACAAATCGCAAAAAACAGGCTATTTTGAAATTTTTGACTACATTTTTTAAAATTTCAACCCGAAGATGTTATCCGACCATGCTGGCCAACGAACTTGAACTTTCGTTTTTGTTCTTAACATTTTAAAATTTGTTTGAAGTTTCTAGCACAATTCTACGGACAGTTATCGTCTGGAATGACACATACATACATACATAAAAAAATGCGTTAAACTTCAGAATATGATTCAGAATAGCCTGAAACGGATTTCTGCATAAAATTTTTTCAATTATTCAAATTCTACAAATTTCGAGGCGAGAGCAATAGCTTAATTTTCTTCAAAAATTCGCTAATATAGAAGCATTGAAGATTTCAGGTTGGTACTAGTTGTTCCCTCACTCGTCACCACCCTTATTTTGCGGGCAAATGCCTCCCTGATATCACCTAAATCAACGTTTAAACTGACGTTTCACGGAAACGCTGTAAATCGATGTTTAGTGATAACAGTGTAACCATTGATTACGTTGGTGAAACCTGTTTGTTCTAAATCAACGTTTTAAAACTCTGGTTACGTAAAACAATGATCAACGTTAACCATAGTTGGGGATTTTGGTGAAACATGAAATAAGGAACTCTGTTCTTCATCTGTCTCGACTGGGAATATTATCCCTAGGGAACTCAGTGCGCACAGGTATCAAATGTATCAGCATGGTACCGATCTGTACGAATTTAGGGAGGAATATAATATCTTCAGTTTCCTAACTTAACATTTTGACCAATTTATTAAGTTTTTCGATTGACCTTGTGTGGTAAGCCATCTCACTAAATGTGATGGGTGGTAAAAATAAAACAAAACCTTTAGATTACCACTTATATTTAAATAATGACAAAGCTTTTCACTCAAATTCAGAGCATCTTCAGGTCACAAAATACAAATAATGTTTTTGTGACCTGAAGATGCTCTGAATTTGAGTGAAAAGCTTTGTCATTATTTAAATATAAGTGGTAATCTAAAGGTTTTGTTTTATTTTTACAACCCATCAGATTTAGTAACATTTCGACGGTGTGAAACAGTTTAAAAATAACAAATAGCAGTACAATAATAAGAAACAGACAACGTTCACAATTATATCAGTTTAATGGGCTTCTAGGGGGTTAAGTGATCGCCCGAAGAAATAACTCATTATCGTGGAACAACTTCCCAGTAATTAGAAAGTTTTCCATCTTTCAGGCTATGCAGATATATAGGTGTTTTCCACTGACTATGACTATAAGAAAACAAAAGGCTAGTGTGTACAGATCTTTTTAATTTCATGTTCTTTGTGACAATCTTCCGATTCTTTGGTATAATTGTGGGATTCAGGTGAAATAATTAGAACAAGAATTCAATCACTTGGATGATTTATTACGTTTTCTTTATACAGGGTGATTCCCTCGCAGATGCAAAAAAAAAATTTGGGTGAAACTACACCGAAAATGGAGTAAAATGCCGCCAACCGCATATTTTTATCTCAATCCGTTCTCGAGATATGATTTTTTAAAGGTTGTTTCATGAACACCGTGTTTTTTCCTTTTAAGCTCAAATTTCTCCACTTTACTTCATTCAATTTTAACTTTTGACCACATTTTCGGAATCAGCATTAAATTTACTATAAGAATAGTGTACTTGGGTTCTTGAAAAGTACCATCCAAAGGCCCTCACATCAGCTCAAACATTGACGATTTTGAAAAAAGAATATTTCTGAAAATCTTTAAAACTTTACTTCTCTTCCAAAACGAATCCTGGAAACTGTCAAATCTCATGAAAACTGCTTCGTCTAATACTCTTTCCAACAGTATACCTAACCAAGTTTACTTTTATTTTGTTATTTAGGGGAGAAAATAATGTTTTAATGTTGAAAAATGTGGGTTTTTCAATGAAATTGTTGGTTTTCTCAAAAGATGACCCTCCATGAACCTACGAGTATGGGGTCGGTTTCTATGTATTTTTTCACGCTGTATCGAATGGTAACATTTGTAGATCTCTCCAACTCCGTTATAACCGAGTTTTACACTTAAAATCGCAAAAGTTTAGTTTGTTTGTTACGATTAAATGTATGTGTGTTATGGGGTAAAACTAGTTAATTAAAGTGTAAAACTCGATTATAACGTAGTTGAGAGATCTGCAAGAGTTTCCATTCGATCCAGCGAGAAAAAATACATAGAAACCGACCCCATACTCGTTGGTTCATGGAGGGTCATCTTTCGAGAAAACCAACAATTTAATTGAAAAACCCACATTTTTTAATATTAAAGCATTATTTTCTTCCCTAAATAACAAAATAAAAGTAAAATATTGATAATACCGTTGGAAAGAATAATAGATGAAGCAGTTTTCATGAGATTTGCCAGTTTTCAGGATTTTTTTTTAAAGAGTAGAGTTAAGTTTTAAAGATTTTCAGAAATATTATTTTTTCAAAATCGTAAATGTTTGAGCTGATGTGAGGGTCTTCGGATGGTACTTTTTAAGAACCCAAGTACACTATTCTTATAGGAAATTTAATGCTGATACCGAAAATGTGGTTGAAAGTTAAAATTAATTGAGAAAAAGTGGAGAAATCCGAGTTTAAAATGAAAAAACACGGTATTCCTGAAAAAACCTTTAAAAAATCATATCTCGAGTACGGATTGAGATAAAAATATGCAGTTGGCGGCATTTTACTCCTTTTTTGATGTAATTTCACCCTAATTTTTTTTGCATTTGCGAGGGAATCACCCTGTATAGAAGCATTGAAGATTTCAGGTTGGTAACAGCTGTTCCGTCACTCGTTATCACCCTTATTTTGCGGGCAAATGCAAATATCGTCTAAATCAAAGTTTAAACTTTAAATCGACGTAAATCTATGTTTACTTATAACAATGTAACCATTGATTCATATTGCTGAAACCCGTTTGTTCTAAATCAACGTTCAAAACTCTTAAGGTATTATTGGTGAAACATGAAATAAGGAACTCTGTTCTTCTTCATCTGCCACAACTGGGAATATTATCCCTGGAGAACTCAGTGCGCACAGGTACCTATCAAATGTATCGGCATGGTCCCGATCTGAACGAATTCAGGGAGGAATATAATATCTTCTGTTTCCTTACTTAACATTTTGACGATGTGAAACAGTTTAAAAATAACAAATAGCAGCAGAATAATAAGAAACAGACAACGTTCACAATTATATCAGTTTAATGGGTTCTAGGGGGTTAAGTGATCGCCCGAAGAAATAACTCATTATCGTGGAACAACTTCCCAGTAATTAGAAAGTTTTCCATCTTTCAGGCTATGCAGATATATAGGTGTTTTCCACTGACTATGACTATAAGAAAACAAAAGGCTAGTGTGTACAGATGTTTTTAATTTCATGTTCTTTGTGACAATCTTCCGATTGTCGTGATCAAAAATTCTTGGATTTCTATAATATATTTCAATCTTTGGTATAATTGTGGGATTCAGGTGAAATAATTAGAACAAGAATTCAATCACTTGGATGATTTATTACGCTTTCTTTATATAGCTCCAAAAGAAAGTTAGTAAGGAGGGTTTTCTGTCTAGCCTGTCGGCTGCTGATTTTATTATTTTCACTTCTTTTAAAGATTATAGAAATACCGCAGGAAAGAGAGAGAGAGGTATGCGAGATAGCAATGGGTTAGGTATTAGTATAAACGATAGGAGTTTAAATATTAATTGCTATTAACGCAAGGTGCAAGAGAGAGGGACTCACCGTTTTAAAGGTTCAGAAACGATTGGCTTTTCCCGTTGTGATCGCTGGTAGATACCTACGATAACGACGTTCCACTGAACGAATCATCGTAACAGTTTTCGATAGCTGTTACATCTTACATAATAAAGTTGAGCGTATTTAATTTCAACCGTCTTTCTCTCCTCATAATTATGGATTACTTCACATCAGTATGTACCAGGGCTGCTCGCTATTTTGAGAAAGGTGGAATTTCGATGACCTACAACCGAAATTTGGTTTAAAATGTCAAAAAAATGACCCCTGAATTTTTTCAGATTTTTTGCATAACAAAAACCTACGCCGGTAGCTCGATTTTGGTTTTTGAAAAACTTTTTTTTTTTCTTTTTTTGCCAACATCAGACTTTTGAATATAACTTTTACAAACTTCTTTGTAAAATTGTGAAACTTCGTATACTTACGTTTTCAGGGTCGCTGAACTCGACTATGCAGTCAAAATCATGTCAAAAACGCTGCAAATCATTACATAATGGTTTATTATTTCTGAATCAGATAGCCAGCTATAGTAACCAGCATGCTTTGGGGCTTTCGCCAGTCTCTTTTTTAGTATCCATCTCTGTTCTCGCGTTACAGGCTGCACTCCCGATGGGGAGCAAAATGGATGATCGTACAGCCACCCGAGTGGTCTCATTCAATCCACGGAGCTAATTTCTATAGGAATCAAACTAAAACCGTAGGTACACTGGATTCCAAAAGCATCTGGGACCTATCCCAGTCGATTCTGCGTCCGAAATTACTTGGGTGACGACATCCCACTTACCTATGGCAGAAATATAAGTAAACAGCTATTCATCCAGAGGGTTCAGACTCCAACCTGCTCATGTAATGCACTTTTAATTTAAAAACGATTTGCTTCGAACTATCTGAGAAGATTTTGGGAAGAAGAAGAACGAAGGATTTTAGATGGCCGTGGCACCTCCTCTCACTCCACCCACCGTGCCAAGTGTGCCAGGCGTGCGTGCGTGCGTAAGTCTGACACTCAAAGCTCGAAAAAGACACTTTTTCGCCCGTTTTTGGCCCATAGCATCTATGCGAGTAAAGCGATCGGAATGGTTAAACGTTAGGACCAACTAGACCCCAAATAATGGAGTCTATGTGCGAAAGAACGGGTTTTTTAAGTCAATTCTTAGGCCTTTCATGGCCAGGACGGCGGACGGACATTTCAAATTTGGATTCTACGCACCTTGAAACGTAAAGTGACAAAGTTTGAGGGGGGGGGGGGGGGGGTTTATACAATTTTTTTGCTATACGATCACATAGGCTTATTATTGGAAATAATAAACCAAAAATGACAATTTTTCAAAATTCATTGTAAAATTATGAAAATTCGTATTCTCGTGTTTTTTGAGTCGCTGAATTCGAATTTGCTGTCAAAAAATCAATTACCTATGTTTGAAAAGTGATGGGCATACGAATTTTCATAATACCAGGCGTGACGTCACGAGAATATGGGCTATAGTTGTGCCTGATCAGCTGTTTCTGTGTGTTGACACCTTAAATAGCTAAAACAGGTCGGATGAGGCACCTGTTGGATGACAGGCAGGAATGATTAATGAAACGACGCCAGCACTCTCTAGTGGATGTTTGGAAAAGGTAGATCAGCTGCTTCTGTGTGTGCTAGTATTTTACGGATCTGCCAGGAACTCTCTCACATCCCTTTGGCAACAGGTGGAGATGGAAGGATAAATAACACAATTCCTTTCCCTCAAGAACTAGTATATTTCATTTGAACACCATTGTGGCAGTAAAGTACATTCACATCCCCTCGCTTAACAATAAAATCACGTAGGTTCCTACTTAATTATCCTTATTCAACAGTGAATTTTATTCTTCATATACTCTAATTCACGTGCTACGGTTTTTCGATCAAATTACCAAGAAAAATATACCCAAAATTAAAGTCGTTGAGACTGATTTTGCCCACTATGTTAAATCTAGATTTTTAATTTAATAATTTTTTTTTAAATAGATGAACAATTTTCACTAAGTGATTGATCCAATTTTTTTTATTTGCTTGCCAAGATGCGAAAATTGTAGTGCAGTGTCAGTTTACAACGCACGGGATAAATGAGTTGGATTTTCCTTATCAAATCCAACACAAAGGAGCAGAAAAGGGAACTATTACGCTTGAGATGAATTACAGACGAGATCCATCGTCTAAATTTGTTCACTGATTTATCCTTTCTAGGATATACCGGT
Organism: Adelphocoris suturalis; assembly: GCA_030762985.1. Classification (NCBI taxonomy): domain Eukaryota; kingdom Metazoa; phylum Arthropoda; class Insecta; order Hemiptera; family Miridae; genus Adelphocoris; species Adelphocoris suturalis. The sequence goes on along the minus strand of JAUMHS010000014.1, from coordinate 7,516,658 downwards.
AGGAATCCTAGAGGAGGATCGTAGGAACGGATGGCTGCCGGCGTTTTATGGTACTTAACTTAGGTACCTACAGGTAGACCAGAGATGGTAGACAGGATGGAATAGCAGACCATTAGGGTGGAGGCACCGATAGTAGCCACTTTCTGTAGTAGCCGTGATGTGGCCACTACTGAGTTTTCGTGTTTTTTCACATTAAACATGAAAATAAGCTAGATTTTCATCAGGATCACAGTGATCTAATTAGTTTTCCTGAAAAATTAGAGGTTCCAGTAGTAGCCAGGAGGTGGCTACTGCTGGTCCCTAACAGTGGCTACTAATAAAGATTTTGGTGGCTACTACCAGTTCATGAAAACCTAGCGGATTTCTGTTAGTAGATCATGACGTGGCCACTACTGAGTTTTCGTGTTCATTTCAACATATAATATATAAGTAAATGTTTACTCGCGAGTTTCTATTAGGAGATGAGTATTTCCAGTAGTAGCCAGGGGGTGGCATCTTCTGGTCTCTTACAGTGGCTACTACTAAAGATTTTGGTAGCTACTACAAGCGACAGATCTTGGTTTACTTTTCTTCGATTTTCGTAAAACTAATCAACACATTCGATTTTTAAAAATATCCATTTGATAGAGCAGACATTGGGGTAAAGGAAAAACACGGGATTGGAAGAAAGAACGAAGAAATGAAGAAATTACGTTGTAAATACCGAAACTGGGCTGCTTAAGGGTGGCTACTACTGGTGCCTCTACCCTATTTAGAAAAAGATTTTTGCCATAAAATTTATATTTTAAATTCATTGCCCTCAGAGTGCACAAATACCAAAACAATTTAACCTAAATGATATGATGATTTACAAAAATTCGCTCGGATTTTCTATTTAATGTTTTATGGTCTCTCAATTTGATCTGAAGCGATTTGTTAAAGTTCGAATTTAAATTAAAATTTTAATAATTTGAGTTGATTTTAGCGAATTTTTGAAGAAAATTAAGCTATTGCTCTCGCCTCAAAATTTGTAGAATGTGAATTTTTGAAAAAAAATTATGCAGAAATTCGTTTCAGGCTATTCTGAATCATATTCTGAAGTTTAACTCATTTTTTATGTATGTATGTATGTATATATGTATGTGTCATTCCAGACGATAACTGTCCGTAGAATAGTGCTAGAAACTTCAAACACATTTTAAAATGTTAAGGACACAAAACGAAAGTTTAAGTTCGTTGGCCAGCATGATCGGATTACATTTTCGGGTTGAAATTTTCAAAAATGTACTAAAAAATTTCAAAACAGCCTGTTTTTTGCGATTTGTTGTGCGAAATAATTTTTTCAGCATACAAACATGTGGTATATTTGGAATCTGAGTGAAATTTCCTATAAGAATATGTATCAAGTTTTCAAAAATTTCAAAGTTGAAAAATCAGTCAAAAATCGAAATAATGCCGTTCGGTAGTTGTAAAAATCGGTAATATTTGCATGAAACATTGTCCAAATTCAGATTGAACTACTCTTATGGAAGTATCCCTGTATAACCAAACCTAGAACCATGCTATTTAAAACGTAGGTAGTAGGTGCTTAAAAAAAAAAAAAAAAATGTAATCACAACTGATGAGTTTACTCTGTGCATGTGTTAATAATTTGATTCTATGTTTGTCTATCAAAATCATATACTAAAATTTCTCAACACGATCAATAGCGACTGAAATGTCGAAGATTTCTTCAGAAATTAGATCATGGGGTCATGCTGCATGACTGGACTTTTTTTGTCAATTCTCAAAACTGGAAAGATTAATACAGGTACTTACTTCAGAAAGTGCGTTGCAAACTAACACCACCCTTCACAAACCCCTCTTACCAACAATTCATACAAGTGAATCTCCACAATGTACACATATATAAATTTTTCATCACAATTTAACTCTAAAATAAGAAAGACAGCATGAGAAAAAACTCTTGGGACCCTCGTTAGGCCTTAATTCTATTTCAACCACCTTACATTAAACTATAAGTACTATATAGTCCACGTCAGTACACTCAGGTGAGAAAATTTGGAATTAATTTCACCACGAAATCTCTTGTTACCACCAATTAAGATATAGACATTCTATTGAGCGCCGTATTAGCGAGTAAAAAAAACCTACATATTCAAAATTTTAAGCCATTTTTAACAAAAATCGCTTCGTCGACAGATTTTTGTGAAAACCATCCCTTTCTAGGATTATTTTTGATATTTCGTTACTACACCACACGCTATCATTCCAGTGTATCGGTATAAGAGGTTGTTAATTTCATTAGCCTGGTTCTTTGAATGTCATAAAAGATGAACTGTAATATTGGCGAATTCGTGAAGAAAATTATGCTTCTGCAATGACACCAAAAATCATTCAAACAAAATTTTCTAAATTATATATATCATTCTAGAATATTTTCAAGTAATTGTGAATTGAAAATCCGATCTGTAGCCATAAAATCAAGATTTGTGAAGCAGGAAAGAACCATCGGACAGCACTTAATAAACTTAAAGTATCTATTTCAGCACAATTTTGCGCGAAAATTATTCACTGTTCTAGTTCGTAGTTGATATACTTTTTGTAATATTCTTCTAAAAAAATATCAATTTAACCATTTTTAAACCATTTGCAGCAATTTTTTAAGCACATTTTATGAAATTTTATAAATTTAACGTGCTCAAGAAGTGCTGGCCAATAAACTCATCTTTTCATTTGGGATGCTTGATTTTTTGGTGCGAGAACGGAATTTTTATCTCAATCCTAAGGAGAGTACACACACACACACATGTATCTGTGTGAAAATTTTGTGTGGGTGGGAAAAAACACAAACTTCAAGATGCCTTAAAATAGATTTCTATGAACAAAAGTTTGGAAAAATTTAATTTTAGAATTTTTTTACCCATTGCAAAAAGTTCATTTTTTTAAACGAAAATTTACTAAAATAAATAAATAAAATAAGGCTAAGATCAGGGTCTTTGACACTTTTGGTCATTAAACAAAATAAATACTCTAGAAATGAAAATGATAATAATTTTAATACAGTTGAGTCATCATAGTGATTTTATCTACGTAGGTACTAAAAAATTACGGATAACAATTCCAGATTTTAAACGAATATAATCGTATATTGTTAGTTTCAAGATGTTTAGGTGCTTAACGATTTAAAAAAATTGTGTTAATATTCTGCCATGTTGGCAGCAATGTGTATGTTGATGACAAGGAAAGAGCTGGCATTATATCAAGTGAAAATACACATGAAAATACACTTCAGACGGTTTTATAATGCTTGGGACCGTCAGCCGAGCTTGATATACATTTTAAATCAACTTTTAATATTTTTGAATTTTAAAATCAGTCAGTCGTCCAATAACAACGAAATTTTTGATACAACTGAATATCAATAAGAACCGTTTTGGAATAACCTGCTTAATTTAAATTTGAATTTGATGACGCATTGTTTGTATATCGCAGTGTCCTACGTGGATTTGCCGCACGCGTCAATGCGTTCAGGCGTTCACGCGTTCAAATGGCGGACCAATGAAATTTGCGAAAGTTGTCACGTGACCCTGCCCGTACGGCGACGCGACGGCGTTGAACGCTTCGGTTTGATTTTCAAACAAGTTTGATTTTTATCGCATTCGCCGCGCGTCAAACGCGTTTATATGATGTTTTTCTAACCTCTTTCAACATTTTGAACTTGTTTTCGTACTTTTTCCGCACGTTTTCTTTGTGATAATGGAGTTTGCTAATACAGAAACGGCCAGTTCTACGTTTATTACATTTATTAATACACCTTTATCGGGAGATGCCCAGTTTCAAAGAAAATTACCATATATTGTCTAGTCTTTCAAGACAATGGTAAAAACAAAATAAAAAGGTTTGATTCATGCTCATGTGAGTAAATTTTATTGATTGTTCAGAGTATATTTATGTTTGATTGTTTTGAAATTTGAGCAATTTTTCTGGAAATCGTTCTTGTAGTTCCTATTATTCAGCCATACAAATAAACTTTTGCATTCTACCAAATATTTGTTGTTATCTTTTTTAAAATCATTGTAACGAGTTGAAATTCTTGTTGAATATAAATGGTAAAATTCTTGCTTAATTTTGTTCACGATGTAATCGAAGGTTTTCACTGTCATTCTTGTATATGATTTAAAGTGTTATTCACTTTCCCACAATTTGGATTATAAGTAGGTTTTAGCATACAAAAAAGACCGTTAAATTATCACTTATCTAAATTAATCACTGAAATTAGTGGTAATTGAAAGGTCTTTTTTATATGTATGATAAAACCTCATTATCTAAGATTATCACACAAAATCTTCAGAAACTCTTCTAAGATTATTGGAGTATAAGCGATGAAATTCACCGAACTCGCTCCGGCTTTCATGTATTTCCTCGGCCAGTCTCCTTTTTTTTATTATTTACAGCTAAATAATACGAAAGAGCCGTTGAGCTGGTCAGCAGCTCAAAGTTGTTGATCGAGCATGAATGCAAAATCAAATTGAAAAAATGAAGATGAAAACACAGGTGATGAGAACAGAACAGGTTAACTACCTAGTTAAACTACAAAGCTTTGCGTTTCCACGTAGGACACCATTTTTTTCTCCCGCGCGGCGTGACACGGCAACGCGCCAACGCTCGTTTCAACGCACGGCTTGACGCTTGCGGCGGAGCCACGTAGGACACTGCCTATGTTTGTTTGATGATTCCGACTTGGCGTTCAAGAGCACCGTCGTACCCCCCACCACCAGCCTCCGTATCCAGCCCTTACTTACATATAGTTGAAACTTTTCTTGCTTAGGCTTGTACTGATTCGCATGGTTGAAACACACTTTGTTAACCTAATAACCTTCAAATGACCTTCAGTTTGTAATTTCTACTTCTGGACGTCCGCTGTGAGGAAGAACATCCCTTCGTGGAAATGGTCCGCGGTTTTGGCTTCCACGTGGAGCACTGAGCTGAGGGCGCCGGAATCGGCTGGTGTCAGATTTGGAGTCAAGTTGACGAATTTGAAGACGGTGTCGTCTGCATCCCCGAACCCCCTGCTCCGGCATCCTGCGTTTACAATATGTATTATATTAATTGAGTGATATATATAATATATATATTTTTTTAAAGGTTTAAGCCGTACCTCAACCAGAAGGGTCATTAGGGCATTGAAAAAGGTGTCCAAAGGGACACTGGAAGTGGCTCGATTCTAAGGGGAGCCATGTTGCCATCCTTGACTAAAAAGGGGCGCCATCATGGACTCCACAGGCAACTCAGAGGGGGGGAAAATGAGGGGTACAGTGATGACCACTGTTCAGCCCTCAAAGTGGACCAAAAAACCCCCAAAAATAGAGTAATAGGTATGCGTCGAATTCGTTGTGATCGTCTCAGTTGTTGTGGAGTCGAATTTAGAGGACTGGAAATTCGTTCGGAGATGCTAGGTTGTTCTTCGTTATTCTGTTGTCGTGGTTCGATTGGTGGTATAGAAGTTTGAGGGTGATCTGGACTGATTTGTTCTGAAGTTGTTCCTCTTGTTTCATCTTGAGTTCTTGTGTTTGATGATGCTCTTGGAACCTCGTATACTATAGTCGGTCCTAGTGTTACTGTTTTCTGTTTTGGTATAAGGGTGGATCGTAATTGGTTAAGATGTCTTTTTAATGTTTGTCCTGAAATGTCTAGAGAAACTAAATAATGTCGGTGTCTTTCTTTTTTACTTCTCCGAATTGCCAAATTTGTTTGTTGTTTCTGAACAATCTAACTTGTACTCTCTCCCCCTCTTTGAATGAACGGCCTGGAGGAACTTCCAATTTTGTTGATCCTGGTCGATATGGAAAAATTGCGTTCATGCGGATTTTCAACTTTCTATGTAAATATAGTTCCGCTGGAGACTGTCCACATGCAAGTGGAGTTGCATGGTATTTTAATAAAATATTCTGGACTTTTTCTGGCATCGGGATATTATCTGTCGACGCAGCCATCAGGCGATGCTTCAAAATTTGGATTGCACGTTCTGCCTGACCATTCGTTGCAGGATATCCTGGGGCAATAAATTTTTGAAAAATCCCCCTGGTTTCGCAGTATTTGTGGAATTCGTTGCTCTGGAAAATCGTAGCATTGTCAGATACTAGAACCTGTGGGAAACCATGTACTGCGAATATTTGTTCTAGCAAAACAATGGTGTTTGTACTGGATGGCGCCTCTCTGAGAATTTTGACTTCGATCCATTTTGATCGAGCATCGATACACATAAGAAAATTGAAGCCTTGAAATGGTCCGGCGTAATCTATGTGTACTCTTTCCCAGTTCTCTTTTGGAGGATCCCACGGATGTACAGGAGCTTTTGGAGGGTTTGAACGAGTAAGGGCACAATTCTTACATCCCTTCACTAAGTTTTCAATGTCTCGATCTACTTTAGGCCAGTATACGTAACGACGGGCTAGCTGTTTCATTTTGGTCGTACCTAGGTGTGTTTCATGTAGTTCATCTAGGATTTTTGGCCTGAGAGCTACTGGAATAAGTACTCTATCTCCCCTGAAGATAATGCCATCAGTCAAAGTGAATTCCGAGTCAGTCGAATTTTCTTTAAGCTCATGTAATATCTTTGACAACTCTGGATCTTTCTCTGTTTCTTTCTTTATTGCTTCTGCTGTTATTTCATGACTTGAAATTTGAAATATTACCTGAGAACATAACTGGTTAACTTCTTCACTGATGATTTGATCGACTGAGATCTGAGCTTGTTGAACTGGTGCTCTTGATAGACAGTCAACATTTTTGTTGTCTATTCCCTTCTTGCATTGCAGTTTGTAATTGAACCCAGACAGGTATGATGCATAACGTAATAGTCGTGAAGATGTCATTTGAGGTAAAGCGTTATTGTGTCTGAAAATTCGAGAAATTGGTTCATTGTCGGTTACAAGTAGGAAATGAGTTCCGTAAAGATAATAGTAGAAATGAGAAACTCCAAAAATAATGGCAAGTGCCTCTCGATCCAATTGACTATAATGTTGTTCAGATTCTGATAGTGATCTTGATGCGTACGCTATTGGTCTTTCAGATCCCTGGATTACATGGCTGAGAATTGCAGCTAATCCAGTAGGGCTTGCGTCAGTCGTAAGAACCAACGGCAGTTCAGGATCGAATGGTACAAGTACCCTATCACTACAGAGCTCTGTTTTTATCCGGAGAAATGCTGCTTCACATTTTGATGACCACATCCATTTTACTCCTTTCTTCAGAAGTCCTCGTAGTGGATATGTCAGAGTTGCTGCATCTGGAATAAATCGGGTATAATATGATACTAGTCCTAAGAAACGTTTTACTTCTTCCACATTTGAAGGGCGTGGCATCTGTTGAATGGCTTGAATTTTCTTTGGACTTTTGCTGATCTTGTTGAACTCTATCAGTCTTCCTAAATACTCTACCTTCTCCTGAAAAAATGAACATTTACGTTTGTTGACGTGGAGGTTGAAATCTGAAAGTCTTTGAAGACATGCTTGGAGGTTATTCATGCATTCTTCCTTAGTGGTACCGTGACAAATTATATCGTCAAAATATGCTTCTGTTTTTGGCAATCCTTTCAAAATTTGAGAAAGGATTCGATTGAATTCGGAAGGTGCGGTTTTGATTCCGAAGCTTAGGCGGTTGACTCTGTAGGTTCCCCGGTGTGTTGACATGGTCTGAATCATACTGGCTTCTTCATCGACAACAAGATGAAGATATGCTTTGTAGAGATCAAGTTTACAGAAAAAAGCTGAATTACGTAAACTGTCAATAACATCTTCTATCTTTCTGATTGGATGGTTTGCTTTAACTATTCGATCATTGACTCCTATTTTGTAGTCGACGCAGAGACGAACGCTACCATCTGGCTTCGGAATAACCACCAGGGGTGATCCCCAATCACTGCATGTTACAGGTGTGATGATTTTATCTCTCTCAAGTGCGTCTAATTCTTTATTCACCCGGTCGAGTAGTGCATATGGGACATTCCTCTCTCGATTAAATATTGGTTTGGCTCCTTTTCGAAGTTGTAATGAAATTTTGAATCCTGGTACACATCCTACTTTTTCTTCGAAAATTGGTGCGAATTTTTGAAGGATTTCATCGAGTGTTTTGAGCGGTTGAATTTGAGCGATATGTGTTTGATTCATATCAGCGTCTACTCTACACAACTCGATTCCCAAACCTCTGATCCATTGGCGTCCCAAAAGTGCGTCATGTCCTGTTGGAACTACATGAAGTTCTCCCTTCATCCGGTTTCCTTTGTAAGAAATATTAATTGTAACCTTCCCCTCGGGTTTTATGATATTTCCTGAATAGGATCGAAATGCTAATTTAGAGGCCTGTAATGGAATACCCAAATTTAAGGATTCAAATTCGTCTTTTGGAATTAGAGAATATTTAGCTCCGCTATCCACTTCGAAGCGTTGAGTTTTCTCATTTAAATTGACTGAAATTATGTATTTGTCTGAGTCGTGTCCTAGTTCAAACAAATCTACAATATCGCATGATTGATTGACTGTATCGATCTTGTTAATTCCATAATTAGCAGAATCATTGTCTGAATATGTTTGAAGAAAATTTGTTGAATTGGTAGTATTATTAACTTTCTTTTTTTTCGACATCAATGTGGTAATACAAACTCGTGAAATGTGACCCAGTTTTGAGCAGTGATCGCATTTCAATTTAGATTGGTCTGTTCGACAGTCTGAAGCAGTGTGATTGTCTTTTCCACATCTTAAACATAGATTATCAATTCCTAACGCCTTTAAGTCTAATTTTCTTTGACGTGAACGAGATTTTCGAGGAAATGGGCTTGATGTACGGCTTTGATTTCGCTGGCGTGAACGGGAACGTCTGGAATCTGAAATGTTGTGAGGAGGTTGATGATCTCCAGTTCCAGTCATTCGTGTGGTAGAAGCTATTGCTTGTGCATGTTGGAATTGAGTTGAAACTTGGTTCAAAAGTTCTCTCTGTTGTTCTCTGAACATAGCGATGAGAGCAGTGAATTGATTTTCATCCATTGTATGTTGAAAAGGAATCTAGATCTTACTTCTTTGATACTGGATCGATTTTTCCGATCGTCGCCAACTAAAATGGCCTTTGATTATACTGTTGAAATAATGCACGCGATTTTATCATTTGTGAAAAACGGAAACTGTATATTTGTAGATAATGTGTACTTGGAACTCATAACAACGATAATGTTTTAATATAGTAATAGTGGAGAGTCATAACAGTAATACTAGGGGTAAGGCGGGGGAATGCCCTTAACTTCAATCTGCCACATAATAATATAGAAATCCTGCAGAATATTCAGCATTCTCCCGTTCTATCTAACCCTTGATAAATTTTGACAAAAGGAACTTCTTTTTGTAATTCTATGAAGTTCTTGGCTGCTACTTAATGGTAAATGAAGAAAGTAATTAGGATGGAATTACCCCACTGCCGGGGTAATGACATCCAGGCTGTGGGGTAATAACATCCTAAAGCAACTGAAGTCTCAAATTTTTTCATTTTCGAAGGAAAATATGTAAAAACTTTAAAATTGTATTTCAATTGGTTGTAAAACAAACAATGGAGAATAAATTACTGGAGGAAATATGTTGGATATGATTATTTTAGGAAAACACTACTGGACTAATAGGCAAAGTTCACACAGCGTTTTTTGATTGAGGCTTCCCTTCGGATCATGAATAGTGTGCCAACTGATTGCATCCGGTCCGCCTCCACATCAGCGCATCTTCCTCGTCAGTCATTCTGCAGATGAAAAATAATCGTTCTTCTGCGTCACTCAATCCTAGGACGTCGTCTAGTTCGTCAATGTCATTTAATCCGTAGTCAGTGGCACTGTCTTCACTTTCTTCCCAAGTTTTCATTTTTTTGTTTCTCTCTTTGAGCCCAACCTTTCGAGCTTTTTTCGCTAGTTCAGTTTACTTTTCTTTCTTCTCTTTAGAGGGCCCTTTTCCGGGGTCAATGCCGTGAAAATCAATCTGTTTCAAAGTAGGTTTGATAGCGGTTTTGGAATTTTTGGCCATTTCTTATCCATTTTCTCGATAAGCTCTTCTTTTCTTGGGGTCATAGTCAATATCTCTGAATGCTGCTTCTGTTGTTGTCCTTTCGTCGCTGGTGAGTTGGGTATCACCTTCCACACAGAATAGTGGATGCCATTGCCCCTCAAAAAAAGATGGCATTACCCCAATTTGACACACAGTATTAAAATGCGCACCATACCATTACTTTTGGACCGACTTTTAAAAACTGCATATGAAACGATAAGCAAATTACTAATTGAACATATGGATAAAAAAAAAATATTGAAAGTTTTGGAAATTACGACACTAGCCTGGTATGTATTTGGTGGAATTCTCGAATGTTTAGTCGAGGTGAGACGGGTGCGCAGCAGTTACCTACTACTGGCATGTTCGGCGTCACCATGCAATCAACCATAGTCAAAAATCACCTGGGATCAAGAAATGACAACCAAAAGTTGGCCATCTTCTCTCCATTCTACTACCTCTGTTCGCTGAACTCACATCTACCTATTTCATACTTCTTGCAAGAATTTATATTATATCTTATTATTTATCTACGTGTTATTAATAACCGTAAACACAAGGCCTCAATCAGTGTATCGCAGTTTCTCATTGGAAGCCCCTTCGGAAACGACCAACATCTCAACGAAGATCCAGTGCGGAATTCCATTACATGCCTGCATATCAACTATCCATGCCTTCAACTATACCTACATATCAAGCTGAGTGTTCATCTACATTCCATTCACGCAAGTTACCTACAAAAGCGTAATAATAAACATTACAACTTTCAACTGCTTTACGAATTCGTTGTCTTATTTCTATTGAATATTTGTGAATTCTTTCTATCCTCTCGATTGTAGACGAAATAGTCATCCACGTCACAGATAGAACAGGTTCAAGGTGTTTGTTGTGAAACCAATCCAATATTGTTTCACACAAGCTCCCTCAGTCAGTCAAGTGTAACAGTCTCTTTACGTTTGTATCAAATGTCCGTATCGTATCACTGCTGCGTGTCAAATAGTAAGCAACACCCCGTATCTTTTAATTCATAAAGATACGCAACAGGCCCTATCGGCCAGTTGGCGGTTTTGCTCATCACATCAAAGGAATGACGTGGACGCTCCGTTGCAAACCTCCCCTTTCTAACGACGTTGCATCAGCCATCTTTTCAGTAAATTTGTAAAAAATGCTCAAAATCTGCTGGGTGGCACATCCAAAAAACTTTGGTTCCGTGTCTGTTTGTGTGTGTGTCTGTCGTGTGTCCGGAAATCCTTGTAACAAGCTTATTTTCCACAGTTTTCATCCAATTTGGACGAAATTATCGAGTAATGTGCGGGCTAGGGGGTAGACGGTCCCCTGTCCATTTCATTAATACCTCACCCTGTGCATGCACAAACGTAAATGCTCACGCCCTAGTCGTTCGATCTTGCTCAAATTCAGATGATAGTTTGGGGAGGACGATTTGATCATCTTATATTAATTTCAACATGATTGTATCATTAACAACTTCTGCAAATGCGCCAATACGAAATCCTTGTAACAAGCTTATTTTCCACGGTTTTCATCCGATCTGGATGAAATTTTTAGGCAATGTGTGGGCTAGGGTGTTGACGGGCCCCTGTCAGTTTCATTTTTGGGTCATTCTCATTTCATTTGCCGCTTTGGGTCGTTTGAGAACCTCAGTGATGTGAAATATGAAAGTGCTCGAAAATGAGGTTAGATCAGCAAATACTACTCATTGTACATTGCAGATTTTTGTGTTCCATAGATGAACAGTGAGTTTTTCATTGATGTATTTTATATATTTTTTTGTAAAAACATGATATCCAACTCATGAGTGTTACCGGATTTCAAAAATTGATTTCTGTAAAATGGATGACTTAGGCAAAATTGTTGTCGTTGCTCAAGTAAGTACAAAAAAATCACGTTCAAATGCAATATTCAGATTTTACGGAATTCATGTTGAAGGCAGAGTAAATTGAGCTTAAATCTCAGGAGTGTTACCCTACTATTGTACCGTAATATCAAGAGTGTTACCCATCCTTGGTCACACTCCTGAAAGGTAACACTCATGAGAATTTCCAGTAAAAATGGCGTTACACTTGATGATGAAGTGGCAAAACTCGGCGATGGCTATTGTTTGAAAACTGTCACCAAGCAGTATGGTTCTCGATATCGGATTACTTTGTTTAAGCACTAACAACACTCGTAATTAGTGTAGCACTCATGATTGAAAATAAAAATACTTCTCATGTTTTTAGGCTTCTTTCACTGTAAAAACTGCTGCAACTCCAAGCACTCCACTGCAGTCTCACATCTTCAACTGGACAATATAACCTTCACATCTGACTGTTTCCCACCATTTTCCATCAGTTTTATTGATCGCAAAAATGGTAACACTCCTGTGGTCCCATTGAGAAGAGATATGGGGGACTGACTGAAAAACTAGTTTTTCACGGGTTGGGAAAAATCTTAAAAATGTAAATCCTTACTCTAAAAAAAGAGGAACCAACTTACTGCAGCTAGTAACCCTGGCCAGTTCTAGATTGTCATTGTTTCGTAACTACCTAACTTCTACTTACGTGTTAGGTAGGAGGGGACAGTAACACTCATGAGTTTCCAGGATTTCAGGTTTCATTCGTCATCACTGTGTATTGGTTAAAGGGAATTTTGGGCAATCAAATCATTACTTCGTTGATCTCCCAACTTATACTACCCTTTTTTCCCCAAAATCGCTAGTTTTGGTCAAGAATTATAAGAATTCGTAGTCGGGGACATGAAAGTGGCAAATGAAATGAGAATGACCCTGTTGCAAAATCAACACTCCATTCTGGGCATGCACAAACGTAAATTCCATTATGCTCCATTTTCACGCCCTAGTCGTCCGATCTCGCTCAAATTTGGATGATAGTTGGGGATGACGATTTGATCATCCCATATCAATTTCAACACGATTGTATCATTAATAGCTACTGTGCATGTGCCTATGTGAAATTCTTGTAACGACCTTTATTTCCAATGTTTTCATCCGATTTCAATGAAATTGTCAGAGAATGCGCGCGTTAGGTTGTAGATGGTCCCCTGTCAGTTTCATTGTTGCCAAATCAATACTTCATTCTACGCATGCGCAACCGTAAATTCCATAATGTTCCATCTTTTCACTCTCTAGTCGTTCGAGTTCGCTTAAATTTGGATGATAGTTGGAAGAATATAATAGGTAAACGAGGAAGCTATGTGCCACACCCAACTTGGCACACTTTTGTTTTGTAAAAATAAAGCGCTCAGACCACAAGGCTCGTTTATACAGGGTGATTCCCTCGCAGATGCCAAAAAAAAAAAAAAAAAAAATTTGGGTGAAACTACATCAAAAATGGAGTAAAATGCCGCCAACTGCATATTTTTATCTCATTCAGTTCTCGAGATATGATTTTTTAAAGGCTTTTTCAGGAATACCGTGTTTTTTTCCTTTTAAACTCCAATTTCTCCACTTTACTTCATTTAATTTTAACTTTTATCCACATTTTCGGAATCAGCATTAAATTTACTATAAGAATAGTGTACTTGGGTTCTTAAAAAGTACCATCCAAAGGCCCTCACATCAGCTCAAACATTGACGATTTTGAAAAAAGAATATTTCTGAAAATCTTCAAAACTTTACTACTCTTCCAAAACGAATCCTGGAAACTGGCAAATCTCATGAAAACTGCTTCGTCTAATACTCTGTCCAACGGTGTAATCAAGTTTACTTTTATTTCGTTATTTAGTGGAGAAAATTATGTTTTAATGTAAAAAAATGTGGGGTTTTCAATGAAATTGTTGGTTTTCTCGAAAGATGACCCTCCATGAACCTACGAGTATGAGGTCGGTTTCTATGTATTTTTTCACGCTGTATCGAATGGTAACATATTTAGATCTCTCCAACTCCGTTATAACCGAGTTTTACACTTAAAATCGCAAATGTTTAGTTTGTTTGTTACGATTAAATGTATGTGTGTTATGGGGTAAAACTAGTTAATTAAAGTGTAAAACTCGATTATAACGTAGTTTAGAGATCTGCAAGAGTTTCCATTCGATCCAGCGAGAAAAAATACATAGAAACCGACCCCATACTCGTTGGTTCATGGAGGGTCATATTTCGAGAAAATCAACAATTTCATTGAAAAACCCACATTTTTCAACATTAAAACATTATTTTCTCCCCTAAACAACAAAATGAAAGTAAAATTGATAATACCGTTGGAAAGCATATTAGATGAAGCAGTTTTCATGAGATTTGCCAATTTCCAGGATTCTTTTTAAAAGAGTAGTAAAGTTTTAAAGATTTTCAGAAATATTGTTTTTTCAAAATCGTCAACGTTTGAGCTGATGTGAGGGTCTTCGGATGGTACTTTTCAAGAACCAAAGTACCCTATTCTTATAGGAAATTTAATGCTGATACCGAAAATGAGGTTTAAAGTTAAAATTAAATGAGGCAAACTGGAGAAATCCGAGTTTAAAATTAAAAAACACGGTATTCCTGAAAAAGCCTTTAAAAAATCTTATCTCGAGTACGGATTGAGATAAAAATATGCGGTCGGCGGCATTTTACTCCATTTTTGATGTAGTTTCACCCAAATTTTTTTTTTTTTTTTTGCATCTGCCAGGGAATCACCCAGTATTTGATCGACCCTCGTAATACTACAAGAATGAACTAACCTCAGAGAGACAAGTTGACTTGAAGGGGCATAGAGTGCATTTGTGCTGCTCCATGGATTTGGGTCTAATGAGGATCTCCTGGCAACATTTGACGCCGCTGTTCAGGCGTTCCAGCTGATCAAGACAACACGAGTCGTGTGGCTCATCGACCTGTTTTCCATTCAACGCTGAAAAATGAAATAAAATAAAATAAATAAATAAAAATCACAGTACAAAGTTTTAGATCTTACCGTAATTTTCTACCAGTGTACACAAAAAGACTGAAATTCCAACTGTGCACGCTCGAATATTTGTGTAAACGCATAGAACTACGTGTGTATAGAAAGAGGTCTGCTTAAGCCTAAATGGGGAAAATGCTTTCTTTGGAATCTCGGCATGCACGTAGACATCATAATCTGACGCAAAGGTGACTACAGTTTTAATACGCTGAGCACAGACATTGTCATATGGCTACGTGTTCGGGCCTTGCCTCTGATGGCCGCAGCCTTATGGTTACTCATTGAACCAAAACTTCTATTTGTCCATGGGGGGGGGGGGGGGGGGGGGGTGAAGGACCTAGAGGGCTTCAGGCTTCAGCTGTATCTTAGTGATTTTACTATGATAAGAGCTTCCAAAGCCGGGATATACTCATCCAGTGTGAATGAACCCTTCAAGTAAACATTGAATAGTTAGCCAAGAGATCGAAATCTAACGCCGTGTAGTACATTGACAACCAAAGAGCGTGATTGAGCATCCTGCGCGTTCGAGCGAGCGACCAGCTAATTTCAAACAAGGCAAACCAAACGAAGTGTCCTATATGCTTGGGTTTGATTTTCAAACGAATTTGATTTTGGTCGCGCGCTCGCGATATTATATAAAATAAGTCACATACCTACGTTCCGCAGCTCCATTTATAGGTGACAAAAGTTATAATCATCTCAATTCCTTTGGAATTATATCAGCTGATACGATCGTCATAGTTTATTAGGTAATTTTCACAATGTTTCACCTGTTGTGGTACATCCCATGTTGATTTTTCTTCCCCTGTTAAAGTTCTGGCCCTTAGGGAGGAGAGCAACCCTATGAAGTTACAGCTACCTGGGTGGTTTCTTTCGATTCTTTGGGATGATATCTATGAATTATTAATAAGACCCGTACATAGTAAACCTGTATTAGATAGCCCTTCACCGCAGAACACTGGTTCAAGAAAAATTACCTACCAAACGGAGTCTAAGGTGCATTATCGACACATAACTGGACGATGTCACCTACCAAAAGAAAAATCTACACTACATGCAGATACATTAGTACATGGATACGCCTTATTTTTTGCCCTGTGAAATATGTGTTTTGTGCCTCAAGTTAAAAACGCCTCAATTAAATTAGCCAAGTCAGCTGATCAGAAACTAACAGAGTCTAAGGTGCATTATCGAA
This sequence comes from Adelphocoris suturalis, assembly GCA_030762985.1. NCBI lineage: Eukaryota > Metazoa > Arthropoda > Insecta > Hemiptera > Miridae > Adelphocoris > Adelphocoris suturalis. The sequence goes on along the minus strand of JAUMHS010000014.1, from coordinate 7,500,513 downwards.
ATATAACTGGACGATGTCACCAACCAAAAGAAAAATCTACACTACATGCAGATACATCGGTACATGAGTATGCCTTATTTTTCCACCTATGAAATACGTGTTTTGTGTCTCAAGTTAAGGACCTTTTCCGTTAATTCACTACCATTCATTCATTCTGACCTGTATGTCCAACTAATCTGTATTTTTACTAAGGGATTGACTACTTGATGTTATGTAATTTTGAGATGCGAGCTTGCGAGCATCCAGACCACCAAACTATACACATCATTCTGACCTACACGTCCAAATAATCTGAATTTTTACTAAAGGATTGACTACTTGATGTAATGTATTTTTTAGATGCTAGCTTGCGAGCATCCAGACCACTAAACTATACACAGCATTCTGATCTATTTTACCACAGTGGACGTGGACTTAATGATTGGGGAACAGTTCTTAGAACAATAGAATATATATCAAGCGGTAGTGAATTAACGGAAACGAATAAAAGGGGTGGTAGTGAATTAACGGAAAAGATCCCAAGTTAAAAACATCTCAACTAAATTAGCTAAGTCAGCTGATCAGAAAAGACCCAATCAATTCAATCGTCCCTTAGTGTCCCAGAGAGTCTCCCTATCAAATTTCAACTTCCTAGGATGAACACAGTAACGAGCCAATAACTGCAATTGTCTCTTAGTGTCCCAGAGAGTCTCCCTATCAAATCTCAACTTCCTAGGATCAACAGGAAAGATTTTAGCTCACTCAGCTGATTATAAAAGACCCAATAATTGCAATAGTCTAGTACCTACTGCTTACAAGTACCTACTACTCACTAGTATACCTACCATGTACCTAGTGCCTTATTTTCACATTATTAGTTCATTATGGTTACTTAGCAATATTAGTTTATAACTTAGCGTAATAAATCAGCTTTCCTTGACACTACAATGGATTAGGGATCATGAGATGTTGTGATAAAATGAGAGCATTCCAAAAAGTGGCGAACGATTTTCCTGCTATGAAAACTAAGGGAGTTACACTTTGCTAGTAACGCATTGGTTGTACGTGAAAATCAATAGAAATAGAAAAATCTATGTATGAGGAAAAAAGCCCGTTTGGGCCCATTTTTGGTTCATAGCATTGATGCGACTGAAGCGATCGGGCTGGCTAGATTCTAGGACCAACTAGACCCCAAGTGGAGTCCATGTGGGAAATGGCGTATTTTTCTGATCAATTTAAAGGCCTCTTATGGCCTGGACGGCGGACGGACATTGCAGTTTTGGACTCTATGCAGCTTGAAATATAAAGTGAAAAAGTTTGAGAGAAGATAAATTTTTTTCCTACACGATTACAAAAGCTTATTTGTGGAAATGATAAACCAAAAAAGAGGTCCTGCCAAAATTCAAATCACGGTCCATTCTCAAGACATGAAACATGTTAACTAAGTCAAGGTGTATTTGGTGAAACTGGCTTCATGTTGTTGACTAACCGTTGGTGCATCTGGCGCAGTCCCACGGTGACTCCCGGCTGTGGGTTTGGATATGCTTGATGATCCCGAGAGGTCCAGTCGCGTTGAAACCGCAAAGAGAGCAGTCGTACAGCTCTTTCACATCCTGTAATTCGAAACCTGTGGAACAAGCAACCCTTAAGAGAATTGTGTAGAATTTGGAAGCTAAACTGAAAAAAACCTTGTAAAGCTTAACATCGCACAAATTCGCAAATGATGGGGATCTATTGGAAGGTTCCAACATCAATTCACAACTACCTATCAATTTACTACCTATTCCATAAAACGCATAACTAACAATCATGCATATTATGTTTTAAATCATGACGAGAAGACGTCAATGGGATCGAGAGGCGTTTTCTCTTTCCTTGGACTCTGATGTAGTTCACTGGGTATGTACCTAATAATTTTTCCCATAGGTTATCGGAACGATGAAAAATAGCAGATTGATACAGTTCCGTAGCAACTATTTGGTTGTGAGCGAGAATCAACGGAAACTTCGTCACCCGTAAAAAGTGTCACTCCCTAAAAGTACCTATGTAACGCTTTTTACGGTTAGATGCCAAAGCAAAAACAAATAAATGGTAATAAGATCAATTTTTCCCAAAAAGAGGATAGGTTCTCTTCTGATGGATTACTTACCTACTCGTCAGATATTCTGTGTTAATATGAAATGAGGAAGGTTTTAATTCAGGCTTTGGTTCAGGTTATCCCATCAGATTCATCTGAGTGTGTTCAGACATACTTAAGCTGGTTTCACATGGAGCGGAATGAGCGGAAAGACGGAAAACCCAGTGGGGGGGGGGGAGTCGCAAAGATTGTTCACATGAAGTGGTCAACTTGGTGAAAAGGAATCATAACCTTCCTAACTGAAACCCTCTCTGATCTGAAACCTCTACTTGTGGTTATCAACATTCCTGTCCAATGAGCTTGTGCGGAGCTCGACGGAACGCGGAAACGGAATAAAATTTCTACCGCCAACCGCCCCTTCCAACAACATGGCAGCCACCATCCTCAACCGTTGTCCCAACAGCCAATCCGATTGCGTTCCGTCTTTCCACGCTCGTTCCGCTCCACGTGAATCCAGCTTCAGTCCAGGACTCATTCCTGGACGGTTCTATCCCCTCCCTTTTCAGAACGTAATTCTATCCTGGACTCCCTGTCCGAACAAACCACAAGTTTTTCCATCAAAATAAAGCTACAAAACACACACATCCCCCCCCCCCCCCCCCCGCCCTGATTGTCGTGGTTACAGTGACCCTCCTAGTGTTCCGGGGTCGCGAGTTTTGCGTGGTTTTTTGAAAATGGATGCCAAGATAGACAGTAAATTCACCATTAGGAGGGGGAAGTGCTGCATTATAGACACTAATTAACCAGTTTAACGAGTTCCGGGTTTGTAAAGACGGGGACATAACTTTCCATTGTAATAATCGTAATGGGTGCTCTTTCCCACCTTGTCGGTGGGCTTTCCCCCCAGCTGAATGTAACATCCGAACAACGAATGCGGCTGAATCGTATTCGAATGCTGATTACAGCAAAGTTTTACTCGCTCCATCCTAATGTGTTCCAAGTTGTCAATGTCCTAACTTAAATACAACAGGAAAGTAATTTAAAAATAAGGAGCATCAAACGAGAAGCTTTCAATCCGCTTCGACGAGAGGCACAACAACTGCTTGATTACCTGGATATATGCGTTGGCGATATCTCACAAATATAAGGTTTGGTTTCTCGACTGCTTTCCTCAAAATAAGATTTGCTGGGATCTTCAGGTGCAGTCAGAAAAAGTGCCACAATATTTCTAGGCCAACGTTTCGGTATATTTGTATACCATCCTCAGGGCTTAGATATGGGGTGGGTTAAACCTGTATCACATAGGTGGTGGAATGAATGTCATTATCTGAAATTGATTTACATACATATGCTTCCCTTCATTATATTTCAACACTTCATTATAATTCATTCATGTTCAATGACATTTCGGCATTTTGTTAACAATAAGTTTGAAAGTGAATACCTAGTTGAAATAGGTGAAATCCATTCACCCTCTTCAGTTTCAAGCACCTTGATATATCCACCACCTAAGCCCTGAGGTATAGGTACAAATATACCGAAACGATGGCCTAGAAATATCGAGGTACATTTTCTGACTGAACCTCAAGACCCCAACAATATCTCATTTTTCACAAACTCACGAGGATGTCATGCAGTACCTCACTCAAGTGGCCAACAGGTAAGTAAAACCCCGATCTTCCCCAAACCTTACACTCAAACTGGCTGCCCTTCGCAACGGGTAAATTATATTAGGTACGTACTAGAATAATAGCTAAATACACAGCCATAAACGCGGCAGGCCGCTCGTACTTTCTCCCATATGAGAGAAGGAGCTATGAGCATTGAAAATGTCTCAGTCGGAGTACTTGGTTCACTACCATATTCTACGTATTATGCAATGTGCCCATAGCACCATTAACAAGACCATCGAGCACATATCGATATATTCACTTTAACCATAGGGTGACCTGCCCAGTCTGTGGAACATTAAGATGTAGGGAAACGAGGTATCAACTTCCAACTTATAGTACACAGTCCCTATTCATTTTTTCCCCTTTATGTTTTTCGAGTGCCATGTAGATATAATTCAGGTTTTTGAATGACCTAAACTTAATTATATTTGTGGATCATACTAATTGATTTCAAGACAAATGTGGAAAAAGTGCCATTTGCCAATGCGTGGACGAAGAATTTCCTAGCTGTGGACAAATGGTATCCAGTGTGTGGACGCTCAAATTTTTTGACCAAGATCTCTGGTTTTCATGGTTTTATCAATTTTCTAAGAGTCGCAGAAATAAAGGAAGTTACCCAAATGGGCGAACGACACAATTCAGCATTAAAAAATATTTTATTCAAGTAACTGTTTCCAGTATATGGACTTATACTTTCAATTTTGTGGACGGTAAGAGTTCACATTCTTTTTGGGCGCCCAATTGCTGGAAAACATACTTTCTTCTTGGGAGCAATTGCAGAAAATGAAAGCTGGATAATTTCTCCGGAAAAATGGGAAAAATTTTATGATAATGATATGAAGAGTGAAACGTTTTCTAGTTTATGGACGGGCGTCCGAAGACTGGAAAACATGAAATTTGTAGACCAGTGCGTGTACACCTCATAAATCACTAGGACCAAGAATTTTAGCGATTCTGAACATTTTTCTACTACCTAATTGTGGGAGGCACTACAAGAAACAACAAGAAATTGAAGGAAAAGTGTTGGATAGATAACTTAAATTAGGTGCATAGGAAAGGCAGTCATTTCGTTCACCTCGTGTTTACATGCACTTGAAGGAAGTCACCATTCAACTTGTGTTCCCCTTCACTTTTTGGAAAGGCCTTGCTGATGATAGTTGACAAAGCCCTCTGTGAGAAACCAAAGTAACTAAAAGTAACAATTTCATCCACTAGAAATCGCAACAGACCTTATTCTAGCCATTTTATAGCAGAGGCGTCCACAAACACTAACTGGGGGTCGTCCACAGACTGGGCAGGTCATCCTATATGGTTTCCTCAGAAGTAATTTGATCATAATTATATGGTAAACTAGCAGTATCATCCGTCTTCATGTTGTGAATTTTGTTTCGAGCACTAGCCAGTTGTATGGCCCATATTCTCGTGACGTCACGCCTGGAGTAGGTTCGCGTTTCAGCCAAAGTCGGCCATGATACCGCCCTACGTCAATGAATCGCTACTCAACCAACCTATTTCTCACAAGAAGTTTGCCATCTCACGTCAACATAATTCGTGGTTATAAGGCCATTTTTCAACAGTTTTGTTTTGAAAAAGTATAGTATTCTAGCAATACAAAGTTTCAATTCGACTAAATGTGAAAATAATCATGCCTGCCAGCGCAATAATTGATTGTAGATTGCTGTCAACAATACCAATCTAACGTGAACGAGTTTTTATTTGGACTAGGAGCCTACTAACTATAGTAGTTAATCAGTGTCAGAAAACTAAAGAACTTCATTCGTTTAGGCTTTGAGAATAATTAACCTGAAAAATAGTAAAGAAAAGATTATTGAAAATTCCTCAGGTGTCTGTACTGCTGTGTAGGTACCTAGCCATTGCTCAGGTAGCTTCATCAGCGTTTTATTATAAGTTCGTAGTACTATGCTTAACTGAGGAAGCTTTACTTGTTCTATTGAATGAATAAAAGGAGAGATTTGATAGTTTGTCAAAATAAACAAGGCAGGTTGTTGCTACACCAAGAAACGAAACTACTTAGGTAGGTACGTACGTCCTACCAGATTTGCTGTTGGTTTAAAGTGCCTAAACAAAGTAGGTGGGTCATTGCTTTGTCGACGAATACAACCGCTGATTAGCAAGTTTGTCAAATATCGAATCAGGGAATATGCAACATGAATTAAAAACCAGCTGCAAGGAAAAAACCTTGAAATGCATTCCTCTGAAGGTAAGATTTCATAAAGACGGCATTGGCAGTGCAGTTATTGCGCGAGTTTTGCAGTTACGCAAATTGTATGGACAAAAAAGGTAATTAGGTAGGTACCTACTTTTGTTTTGATCAATGAAGTACCTACATGAACAAGTAATAATATACGGAAAGTATGTAGGTATACCTTACCTCTAGGTAGGTACCTACTTACCTTTCCACATGTGATACAACTTACTATTCCCGCCTAACAGAGCTCTCATAACACATCCTTTCACAAGACCACTTTCACAGTAGGTACTCTAAAGATTTTTAGTTTCAATTGATTCAAAGAACAGTTCTAAAACTAGATAGGTAATCCACAACATCTTTGCGGCTGGTGTCTGGATCATCTAGAACACTTGTATGTCAACTCCCCAACACACATTTCATATGGATCTCTACCCCACAGATTAAATCTTGCGTTCGTAGCGTTTGAGGTCAACACCTGATAATAACTTGATGTAATTTGAATACAATTTATCACCTTGCATATTACAAATAATGAAAATATTGACTCGGAACTAGGTGAGACTATGTTATGCTGTTGTCCAGCTGTGCCTACAAATGGCGCATTTTCGCATATGTTTACTCGTCACCATGACAACAAGGTGAAATAACTTGATTTCGCCTTGCCTCGATGTAAGGATGCGCTAGTGTCCAAGTCTCGAGAATATCACCCATACACAGTTGCTGGTATATGAAATCATAACAACACCTAACTTGTTTATAGGTTGCATGACGTTTTTTTGACATGGATATGTCTTTGCTCTGGGGGGTCAACCAAAAATTTTCGTCACGCAAAAGTTGATGTCACAATTTCTAATGATGTTCACGTACAAACCAGCCGTTGCTAGGGGAATGGAACTTCCGCAGTTTTCATCGCACAGAAATCGTTCGCCACTCGTTGGAAAGCGCTTGATTTATGTGATAAATGTTCACATCTCAAGCTATCAATTTTCCCCTCCTTACGTACCTGGCTACATTCCTAAACTAAGTTGATTGAACTATAAACAATTTTAATAAGCTGGTTACAATATTCTTAACGTAAAGCAATAGCATCATTTACTCCACTCCATAGGAAACATTTTCATCCTCTTGACAACAGTCGACTGTTAACAACAACACATAACATAATCCAAGTAAGAAGTAATGCCTAGAAACATCGGGCGGGCGGGCGTGTTGAAGACATATTGACATTGACTGGGGGGGGGGGGGGGGGGGGGTATAACGGAAAAGTACCAGGATTTGTTTACAACTCTCGAGGACAACCGTTATGAAATCCCCAATCAAAGACATATCCACGTAACATGGTGGAACTCGTTTACGAGTTTAGCTAGCGGATGTCCATTGAATTGAAACAAACCTGGAGTTTCTTATGATTTGATAGCTACACTACAACATACATGAAGATTATCACCAATCCAACACACGATTTTCTTTGCGTAACGAAGTTTCCGTAACAAAATTTCCGGTTGACCCGTCGACTAAGACATTTTCAACGTCAAAAAGTAGTTGAATGTTTTAACGGATTGTTGAATATTTTAGTCGCAAATCTGTTGTCTTTTCCGGCCGCAATGCGCCGGGTGATCCGTTAATTGCATTATTCTAAAGTTACAAAGCACAAGGACTTACTATCATCAAGTATATCGACAACTTGACGTTCGTTCTCAGCGATCTCCATGTCAGAAACGACAGTGCGCTCCCCCATCGAAGGGGATTTCATTTAACTTCCAAAATCAACAAAGGTTTCCACCAAATCATCTCAATGCGAATCACTTGAGACGAGCAACGAAACCACATAACACAACACGAAACATAACAGCAACTACGAAATGAAACGTTGAAGTAACCAAAAATGCGTTGAGTAAACTAGTTGAAGATGGAAATGATTTAACTTTCCTCCAAATGTCCAGAAATGAATACAAGGAAAAAGAAAAAGGAAGGAATTAGGGGAACTTTATGACAAAGATAAGGACTGATAGAAAACCATGGAAGAAGAGACTCCATGTAGAAAACAAGGTGAGCATCGGGAGAACCTCAATCTTGAGCTGTTTTTAATAGGATCCGCAAGAAGCGCTAAAATATCATGTGGGCCCAGACGTTTATTCTTTTTTTAATTTTTTCGAAGATGGATTTTTGGTATCGCATTACGATTTCGGTGATCAAAATATATATTTTAATGTAACAGCACTAGTTCAATAAACAGGCTTTATTGTTCAACAGAAAATACGCCAGTAAAGACAAGAACTGTAATTTTGTCACTTCAATGCAAAAATGTGCCTACATTATTTGTGGTGTAACATTTTTCATAAAGTAGCTACCTACCTATCGTAATATGGCTTGCTAGGTATCAATTGCCAAGAATAACTAATCATTAAAGTAACACTATATCGCACATTATCCTAAAAATGTTCGGTATTAGGGTCAAAAGAACCACTAACATACTACCTATCACATCTGCTCATTCATCTCATATTTCATAGAGATGTTTACTGACGGTGCAACTAACTAAAAAAAGTCCAGTCATGCAGCATGACCCTATGAGCGAATTTTTGAAGATGTTTCATGCAAATATTACCGATTTTTACAACTAGCAAACGGCATTATTTCGATTTTTGACTGATTTTTCAACTTTGAAATTTTTGAAAACTTGATACATATTCTTATAGGAAATTTTACGCTGATTCCGAATATACCACATGTTAGTATGCTGAAAAAATTATTTCGCACAACAAATCGCAAAAAACAGGCTAATTTGAAATTTTTGACTACATTTTTGAAAATTTCAACCCAAAGATGTAATCCGATCATGCTGGCCAACGAACTTGAACTTTCGTTTTGTGTCCTTAACATTTTAAAATTTGTTTGAAGTTTCTAGCACAATTCTACGGACAGTTATCGTCTGGAATGACAATACATACATATATACATACATACATACATAAAAAAATGCGTTAAACTTCAGAATATGACTCAGAATAGCCTGAAACGGATTTCTGCACAAAATTTTTTAAAAAATTCACATTCTACAAATTTTGAGGCGAGAGCAATAGCTTAATTTTCTTCAAAAATTCGCTAAAACTAAACTAACTGAATGTAACATCTCAAAGATAGCAATTAATAAACTACATATTTATACCTATTTTCGAATCTCGGACAAAAAATACTTGAATAAGCCAGAAATAAAACAAAATAAGCGGCAGTAGAATATCAAGACTGGAAGAGCAAAACACAAAGAGCTTATAATAAGACAGATTGGGCATGTAATAATAATAATAAAACATTTATTAACCCTAGAATACTAACTATACGTCTCAGAAACGTAGTAGGAAGTTCGAACGAGTAGTAGCCCTTTTGACCTTGAAGTCAGCTCCCTCTCCCTCTAGGTATGCCTCAGGTAGCTCCTCTTCTATCCGCCAGTTGTGCCCCAGTCGCGGTCCTATTCACATATGGCAATGAAAACGAATTAAAGACACTTATAATGCAACTTCGGCCAACATGCTAGTTTTTAAAAAGAATTATTAGACCTGATTCGTTCATTTTAATATGAATTAGGGTGAAATCAAGCCAAAATGACAATAAAATGATGGAATCTAAGGGCGGAATTGGAAAGAACTGAACCAATAACACAAAAATGTTGCAAGGAACATGAAAGTAAACAGTCCGTTTCAGTATAACACATTTTATTTTAATTAGGAACAACTTTGTTTTAATAATTACTGTTAATATTATTTGGTACCTATACCATAACCACACAACCTTAACAATCTCACAGCCTTCTGGAAAATACCTTAACAAGGAACTAACATTGTACTACAGTCTTAAACGTTAACTAGGAGATCAAAATCATTGACTCTTGGTGATGGTAGCATAACATAATATGGTTAAAAATGCCTACATATCAATTATAGATCTGAACAACAAGAATCCATAATTAAAAAGGCACATAGGTATTATTCAAAACATTGGCACATTTTTTAGTTCAAAAAAGATTTTTCAGTTTAATTTTTCTTTTCTTTGTTCAGGAAGAGATCAGTTAAACCATGACTAGGCTCTTAGAATACAAAACCAAAGTGGTTGAAAGCACTGGAAATTAAAAAAAAACAACACAAAATTGGGAAAAGGCACATTGTTTGAAAACAGATGAAAATTTTTTAGTTAAAAAGAGATCATTTAATTAGTTTTAAAATAATGTTGTCAAAATTGAAAGAATGTCTCCCCCTCCTAAGCGACTGGAGTCGCAATTGTTTAAAAATCTGTTCGTTTTTATATCTGCCCTGTCTTCTACATCGGGGAACGAAAAGTAAACATCCTTCTTCCCTTCATGTTTCCTCAAAAAAATAACGTCGAAAACATTTTTTTTATAGTTTTGATGTTACAAACATGAAAAAACTTCTCTTATAGCATTTTCCATGTTATTTTGGATTCTATGCTTGATACTGGCGGCCTCCCACCTTCTTCTAATACTTGGATACCATGGCCAAAGTTACCTCCTAGAACATGAATTTTACGAAATTGTTGCTGTAGAAGTCACGAATTGAAAGGTAAAACTACCAAACTCGGGGGAAATGTAGCCAACATCGTACTTGATACGAACATGGTGAGCTTACTTCCAAGTCATTTTTAGCTTCTAATGTACAGGCAAACCTTTTCGTGTTATTCCAAAAAGTGATAATTCAGGTAAAACATTAGATGCTGACAGTACAACCGCACAGTCGAATCGGGAGAAAACACTGCCAAGGATCAGTTTGTTTATAACATGCCAACACAACGAGTTGGTTTTTCTCGCGCTCCTTCGTTCACGTTACCGTCCAGATCGATATTTCCCGCTAAAATACGAAATGGCCGAAGTTACCACGACCGGCCGAAGTTGCCTCCATCTACGGTACCATTTTTGTTAACCTAGTGCGTCTTTGAGACGCATAGTTAGTATCTAACGTAAATTTTCCTACATCTCTCAGATGTATTGTTAGTAATGATAACTGTATCTTTCTACACCCGTCAGACGTATTGTTAGTAATCATACATGTTTGTTTATGAGTCTCTTAGACTTATTATTAGTAATCTTAGGGGTACTTTTCCGGTATACCTCCCCCCCCCCTCCCAGTCAATTTGTCTTCAACACGCCCGAACGATGTTTCTAGGCATTACTTCTTACTTAGATTATGTTATGTTATATTATGTATTCTTGAGACACAAAGTATTAAAAACATTCTGACCTACATGTCCAACTAACCTGTATTTTTACTAAGGGATTGACTACTTGATGTTATGTAATTTTGAGATGCGAGCTTGGGAGCATCCAGACCACCAACCTATACACAGCATTCTGATCTATTTGTGCGAATTGCGAATTCATGTGCATTCTACTTGTAATGTGCATTCTACTTGTGCGAATTCATGTGCATTCTACTTGTGCGAATTCATGTGGAGGCAATCAAACCACAACCACGCCAATTTGTTTCAACAAATCCTCACCGACATCGGCAACTTCTGAAAACACAATAATTCTTTTTTTCCTTATTATTATTATTTTTTTAAATAATATATTTCTTCCCACAGCTTGAAATTGTCACCAATTCTACGTAAATATGTAATCTAAGTAAGAAGTACCTAATGCCTAGAAACATCGGGCGGGCGTGTTGAAGACAAATTGACTGGGGGGTGGGTGTATAACGGAAAAGTACCATCTTAGGTGTATCACTCACTCTATTATTGAGGTTTTACAGTTCTCAACTGTTATCAATTCTGCTGTGTTATGCCTACTTACTGATTATCTGTATTTTTTCAGTCTACTCAAGATGATGCATTTTGCATTTTTTTTCGTACAAGTTTTACTGATCTCTTTTCGAGTGTGTTTCTATTCATTTTACGTTGGTAACTAGGTAATTTTAGTTTTGAAGTTCCTTACAGGGTAAGATATTAAGGGAATTTACAAGTCTGAAAACTGATAAGCATTTAGCGGGTACGGACGAGTGAACTCACACTTTTTAATTTAAAAATAACCAGTTTTATTAGGACACAACGTTTACTGTCACGAACAACAATATCTCTAATCTCTTATCACAAAACTGACTCCATCTTTTTCTTTTTTTGTCGAGAATAAGGCTACCAACTTTGTGCCGTCATGAGGTCCCTACACTACTCCCCTTCCAGTAACGAAGTTACGAGAACAGAGACAGAAGTAAAAGTAATTGGGAGTATAATATGCATATAAACCAAAGTCCTAAAATGCAATTGAGCATGTTAAATACGTTATAGAATCACAATAAATCTGAGAGAATCAACTATAAAACAAAACAAAATTTAAGAATCAAAATAATGTACAACTTTTTCTAGATATCGAGCAGGAAATTTTACACATCTGCCACTACGAGATTGTTTTACACACTGGTCATCACCCCTAGTATGATGAGATGGATCAGACGTAGCTGGTTGTGCCGGGAAATTTTTAGCTTCGGATGTGGATGGGCCTGCTTGCTGATCTGGGCTTCTGACAGCTGCTGCAGGGGTATGCAGCCTCTGACTAGTCGGTTCTTCATCAGGGGCCAATATGTAAGCCGGTTTCAGCCGATCCAGTGAAATCGTGACGGGCTTGTCCTTAATTTCCAGAGAGAAGTACTTTTCGTGCTTCTCCAAAATTTTAAAAGGGCCTTCATAAGAGGGTTCTAGAGGTCGCTTCACTCTATCAATTCGCACAAATACATGGGAACAAGTTCTAAGGTCCTTGTGAACAAAAATACTCCTTGCTGTTTTATGTTCCACTTTGACAGGCTTCAGCATCAGCATGCACCTCTGGAGATTATGCACAAATGTTTCTGGATCGGTTTCAGTTGTTGGTTCATCAAAGAATTCTCCAGGAATACGGATGGGTTTCCCAAACGTCATTTGCGCTATTGAACCACTCGCATCTTCACGAAGCGCGGCACGCAAGCCGAGAAGCACTGTAGGAAGTGTGTCCGTCCATTTGAGTGAATTATGAGCCTTGATTGCGGTTTTGATGGTCCTGTGCAGTCTTTCTATTTTGCCGTTGCACTGGGGATGGTATGGTGTGGTGTGCAGGAATTTCACCCCACAAAGCTCGGTCAATTTCTTGAATAGCACCGACTCAAACTGCCTACCTCTGTCACTCAAAAGACGAGCAGGCACACCAAACCTGGCAACCCAATGGTTATAAAATGCTTTTGCGACTGTTTCTGCCGTTATATCATGGACGGGGATTGCCTCCATCCAGTTGGTAAACCTGTCAATCATTGTTACCAAGTATGAGTAGCCATCAGACGGTTGTAGTGGGCCTACCAAATCAATGTGAACAGCACTGAAGCGTTCATCTGGCACTTGAAAAACTCCAATGGGTGTCTTCGTGTGCTTAGAAACCTTGGTCTTCTGGCAACCAATACAAGCTTGAGCCCAACGCTTAACATCCTCTCGAATATTTGGCCAAACAAACTTTGATGTCATCTGTCTAACACTGGATTTTACACCTGGATGAGCCAAATTATGGACTTGGTGAAAGAAATCCTGACGAAATGCTTTTGGGATGAAGGGCTTGATGTTGTTGGTTGAGATGTCGCACCATAGGTTTTTTCCAGATGGGAGTTCATAAGCTTTGAACTTCAAAGATTGATTTGTTGTGCGCAGAAGCTTTAATTCTTCATCAGCTGATTGACTATCAGCTACTAAGTCATAGTCAATTACAGCAATAGTTTCTATTCTAGAAAGGTTATCTGCTACAACATTATCTTTTCCACTAATATGACGTATATCAGTTGAAAACTGTGAGATGTACTGAAGGTATCGCTGTTGCCGTGGTGAAGCCTTCTCATTTTTCTGTTTAAAAGCAAACACCAACGGTCTGTGATCAGTAAATATCACAAATTCTCTTCCTTCTAGAAGATGTTTGAACTTTTTTACAGACTCGTAGATTCCCAACAGCTCGCGGTCATAAGTAGAATAAGACTTCTGAGCTGCGTTCAACTTCTTTGAAAAGAATGTAATGGGCTTCCATCCATGTTCTTCGTACTGCTGCACAACGCTTCCGATCGCAAAATCGCTGGCATCAACAGCCAAAGACAACTTGAAATCAGGATTTGGGTATGCGAGCATAGCAGCATCCGCCAAATTCTGTTTGCACTGCTCGAATTTTTCTTGAGCTTCAGGAGTCCAACTGACCTTCCTGGTGTCTTTCTTCTTGGCCCCTTTCAGGTAGTCATGCAGGATCGCTTGATTTTCCGCAGCATTCTTCAGATATCGTCGATAAAAATTTAGCATGGCTAAGAATCGTCTCAAATCTTGGATGGTTTCGGGTAACTTATACTCTGTGATGACTTTAACTTTTTCAGGAAGAGGACATGATCCATCGGGCGTAATCAGGTACCCAAGAAACTCTAGCCGATCGACACCAAATAACGATTTTGACATATTAATCCGAAGACCATACTCGTTCAGTCTGCTGAAGACAATTTCAAGGTGTTTCTGATGTTCATCCAGAGATGATGAAGCAATCAGTCCATCGTCCAAATATGGAAAGACGAAGTCAAGTCCTTGATAGACCTCATTGATAAATCTCTGAAATGTACCAGGCCCATTCCTGAGACCGTATGGCATCACATTAAATTCCCAAAGACCGAATGGGGTAGTAATGGCTGTTTTTGGTTTATCTTCCTCGGCCATTGGAATTTGGTAGTATGCTTTACAGAGGTCAATTTTGGAATATACTTTCGTATTTTTTAAGATGTGTTGAAAATCCTCTATTCGTGGAATCGGATACCGATCAGGTATAGTTTGGTCGTTTAGTCTACGGTAATCACCGCACGGACGTAAACTACCATCTTTTTTTGGTACTAAGTGCAATGGACTGGCCCACTGCGATTTGGAGGGTCTAATCACATCATTTTCCAACATGAACTGGAACTCCTCCTTCGCTAGTTTCAGTTTTTTTGCATCTAGCTGCCTAGGTCTGCAAAAGACAGGCGGACCTTTTGTAGTGATGTAGTGCTTGACGCTATGCTTGATTTTGCTGGGAAATAAACTTGGCTTTGTTAGATCTGGAAATTTTCTCAAAAGATCAGCAAATTTAATGGAGGATGACGTTGTGCTGACAATATTGGCATCAGAGATAGTCGAAATTTCACCTCTGCAACAAAGGTTGGTTTCGCCATCGATTAATCGTTTTCCTTTCAAATCAATTAATAAATTATACTTGTTTAGGAAATCAGCACCAATAATTCCTTTGCTGGTTTTAGCAACAATAAACTGCCAGCAAAATCTTCGGCGAAGTCCCAAGTCAATATTCAAAGTTTTTACACCATAAGTCGGAATTTCAGAATTATTTGCAGCGTACAATTTATATTCTGATATGACTTGCTTATCCGCATTAGTAGCCGGTATGATGGAAACGTCTGCTCCGCTATCAACAAGATAATGCAGCCCACTTTTAAGATCCTTGACAAATAATCGAGATTTGCAGCATCGCTCGCCAATCCCAGCAGACGAATTTGCTGCCAGTTCATCTGCTGTCACTTGTTTTCCGAATCCTTCCACTGACAATTTGGCTGGCAGCGATCGGGTAAACATTTTTTACCAAACAGGAAATGGTAGTAACAGTATTTACCTTTGGGATTATAACGACCGCGTGACTTACTGCGACCACGATCCCCACTACGTGGACTGCGAGAGCGGGATCTCGTATTCAGTGTCTCGAATTGTCGCTGCAAAGCAGCTACTTGGGCACAGAGACTACTGATGACGTCAATTTGGGAGGAACCTGCACCACTCTCATTAGAAAAACATGCAGAACTTGAGCTTTGAACACTATAGAGATTACGGTTTGGGTTCATTTCAGCAATCTTATCCGCCATGACAGAAAGTTTTTCGAGTTCCTCCTCACTAACAATCAAAATGTTTTTAATAGCGTCAGGCAATTTATCCAGCCAAAGCGTTTTAAGCACCTTAGCAGTAACTTCTGTGCCAGCAAGGGATTTCATTTTGCGGTAGAGCTGGCTTGGCTTCATGTCGCCAAGCTCGAGCCCTGTAAGCAGTTTTTTGAGCTGTTTGTCGTCACTCTCCTTGAAAATCTCCAATAACCGAGTTTTAGCCAAGGTATATTTATTATTTTCTTCCCCTCTTATTATATCCCATATATTTTCGAGGTATTTGGTGTCTAAGTTAGCCACCAGTTGATTAAACTTCGAGTTCTCACTCCTCACCCTTTCAATCTTGAACTGGGCTTCAATCTGATAGAACCATATTTCTGGTTTTTCAACCCAGAAAGGTGGTAGTTTCAAACGTAATGAACGTACTTCACCTAGTTTTTCCTTAGAATTACCTGCTTTGTCTGTCAATCCAGATTTATCATCTTTTTCCGTGTCACTATCATCATCGGAAAAAACCATGCTGTCGGCCGGTAACCGGTAACGGAGCCGATAGAAATGTTCAACCACGGACAATCACGACACGCACGCGTATTTCACCGTTGTCGGCGGTCACCAATTATTTAGCGGGTACGGACGAGTGAACTCACACTTTTTAATTTAAAATAACCATTTTTATTAGTACACAACGTTTACTGTAACGAACAACAATATCTCTAATCTCTTATCACAAAACTGACTCCATCTTTCTTTTTTGTCGAGAATAAGGCTACCAACTTTGTGCCGTCATGAGGTCCCTACAAGCACATTGGCTAAATATTTATGTGCATTATAGACTGTTGTAAACGTGTCAATTTATTCGTAAAAGAGTCATTAACGTTACGTTTTTATTTAATGTGCTTGAAGTATTCAGTAGCCCCTTGTCCTTTCTTAGAAAACACATTATTTCAAGAAGCAAAATGCATTTTTATAACTTGTACGTCTAAGAGACGTATAGTTAGTAACAAGCAATTTTTTTTTTAGTTAGTATTCTAGGGTTAACCCAAAGACATATGTAAATATTGTCCATAGCAGGTCACATGAACCACGTATGGTGAAGTTACAATAAACTGTATAAGACGGCAAAATGTAAAATAATTACGGATATCGAATAGTGACAAGAAAAAGTTAGAGAAAAAAAAAAAAAAAAAAAAAAAAAAAACGAAACAAAAATACGGTTACTTAAAATTGAGAAAAAAAGGAGAAGATGTGTCTGTTAAAGTGGGAGCTCTTTGAAGCAAGTTTTCTCGAAGGGGCGGAGCCTACAATCATTCGGTGGGGGGGGGGGGTAACCTTCAGCACTGTTATAAAACCTCATTTCAAAACTTGCCTGAACTTAGAGTTTCAACTTTGCAAATACAGAGAATTCCCACACCAACCACATTCTCTCATGAAGAAAATACATAGGTAATCACTAATCGTGAGTACCATGATTGCAAAAAGTAGGTAGGTAGGTACCATCTAACATAATTAAGCTTTAGATACCTACCCAAAACTGAAACCAACGACCAAGTAATAACATATAATGTTCATAATGACGGGAAATATGTTCATAATATCGGAATATGTACTGCAAAATACCTACATCCTAATAATAACAAACTAACAAGGCAAATTTCATTCGAAGCAAAGTTGAAATTATCTACTAGTCCTGTGACTGCATGAAAGCCGCCGTTCATGTGTAAACGACATGGACGATTCAAAATAATTTGAATTTGTGTCCTATGAAGCCAAAAATCATTATTTTTTCTACAGGATTTTAACAGAATAATCGTTATTTTAACCCACTCTGATTGTAATCAAAGAAGTGAAGTTTGAAGCTAGAAAATTAAAAACAAGTAAAATGCAAAAAAATACACAGCTGAAGCTCTTGCTTCACTTTACCCTAAGGACTGAAGGAACAACTATACAGTTTAATTCATTTTAGCGAATTTTTGAAGAAAATTAAGTTATTGCTCTCGCCTCAAAATTTGTAGAATGTGATTTTTGGAAAAAGATTTTATGCACAAATCAGTTTCAGGCTATTCTGAAGTTTAACGCATTTTTATAATGTATGTATGTACGTATATAATATATACATACATATTAGGTACTTATGTATTATACTGACCACACCCAATAAGGAACACTAAAATAGATATTTTATAGAAACGAACATTAAATCGCATTGATAATCGTAGTAAGTTTGTAATTGTTTAATTAATATAAACCCGTTATCAATTGATAATCTTTGTAATTCTGTAATTAAAGAGTTGTTTTTCATGATATAATGTTCGTTTCTATCAAATATCTATTTCAGAGTTCTTTATTGGGTGTGGTCGGTATAATACATAAGTACCCATATTATGTATGTAGGCAGTGGCGTAGCAAAGCAATTTATCACGGAGGGGCAACAACAGCAGCCAAAGATTATAGGTATATGTAACTATAGTATAAAATGTGTATGGTGGGTACTACTAGTCACAAAGAGGGCATTGTAGCATGTATACAGGGTGTCCCACAGAAATGTTACCCCCCCCCCCCCCCCTCATTTCCCCTGAATTCAGCGTAAGTAGACCTCAGGAAAAATACTTTCGCGTGCGCCACTTGCACCAGAAGTTTAGCAATTAGCAAATTAAATGTAAAATCACCGAAATTATACCTTATATCTGCATAAAACCGAAAATCCAAATTTAAAGTCCTTGTCAAAAAGTCCGGGTCATATAAAATCAATGGAAGTCTGATATATAATAAATTATAACGAAGAGGAGAATGTAAGAAGTAGATGGGAAAAAGCGTTATGCTTAGTACGACGCACAATAGGTATTTATTTTGTACTTTGTCCCGAACGAACCTTGAAGTGACAATCGGTATTTTTACCCATCTGATTTCGCAGAGGAGAAATGCCTCCCTCGATGCCGATGCCAGAAATAGTTTATTGCAAAGGTTCATTGTTGAAAAAAATTAAACGAAAACAATCACTTTAGAATTACCTAATTTGAATTTGAGTCTTAGGTACCTACCTACCTACCGAGAGAAAATGAACATAAAAGTAATCATTATGTAGGGAGACACATTGTATTATTTTTACAGCATAACCTTACGTACCTTAAATTAAGGTAATTAACCCTTCTTTTGATGGACACAAAAAGAACATTCTTACCAAACTAAATCTGTCTTTATTATGAGAAAATGCTCATGAACTGGGGAGCATAAGGCTTGTCATTGACTTACCGTTTCCAATCCAATCGTCTTTGTAGATCTTAATGTATCCCTCCAAGGGGTTCATAACTTGTAACTTTAGCACTCACTTTTACACTAATTACGGTTCCTTTCATGTTAAACATTGTATGACAATTACCACGGAATAAGATACAGGATATAGGGCATCAAACGTTTATGAGAGACTCACAAACGTAAACAAACTGAAGTAAAATGATTTATCGGTTGGTTCACATATCGATTCTTTCAATCGTTTCCATTCGACTATGGATATTTCAATCACCACAGCACAGACATTTTTTAGTCCTTGTAAGATTCTATTAATTTTATTTTACCGTTATTCCTACTGGGACTCATACCAAAAATCAGGGACAATTGAAGACTTTTATGAGTAAGAAAACTTATTGATGGTAAGAAGGACGCAATCGATGCTACTGCATTGAATCGATCAATCGAACGTGAATCGGAGGGCAGTAAAGGTGGGGAAAGTTAGGGGCAGTGAGAGGGGCAAAATGACTTTTGGCTTCCAGAGGGAAATGAGGATGGGCCAGCCCCCCCTCAGGAGAGGGGGAACGACATAATTTCACCACTGTTTCACTTTATAGTATCCAGCATACCATTATTTTTACTGTAGTTATTTCGCTTCTGTTGGATGGGCATTATGGGCAATTATATTATCCACGGCGTTTGGCCCTCCCTGGAACCAGCCTTGGAGGAGCGTTCCTAGTTAGCCTTGAAGTTGCTAGGTAACTGGACCCACATAACAGGCGTGCTTTGCGGGTTGCGTTCTCGAACTTACCGTAATTGGTACTGACGTTAGTAATGTGAAATTATTAATTATTGTTCACGCAGCATCCGTTTCAAGAAGAACTTCTACATCCTCTGTGATCGTGGGGGGGCTCTGCCCACCCTGCCCCTCCTCAAATTACGCCACTGTAGGTAGGTATGTATGTATGTGTCATTCCAGACAATAACTGTCCGTAGAAACTCTACTATATGTCAAAACTTTGTCAAGACTAAAGAATAACTTTTGAAATGAACGTCAAAATAAAACTTCACCTCAAAAACAGCTAGGTAATGCCAGTGGAAAACAAGCAACAATGAATAACTGGTTGTATTAATTTTGCCTTAATCCTGTGAATTACTACTTGAGTAGGTACTTGAAATTAAAGAAGATGTGAGATTTTTGATACCATGTAAATAATTATTTGAGTTTCCCTTTTCATTCTAAAAAAAACTGTAGAAAATTTGCAAAATTCCGTAGAACTGTAAAACAAAATGTGATGGGTTCAAAACACTGGATCTACAGGAAATATTGTAGATCTGGCAACTCTGCTTATTAAAACACACTGTTGTAAGGAACAAATACCTTTCTATTAGGCTGTAATTCACAAAACGTGTGCTTAAATGTAGACGGAACAGAATTATGAAAAATTGTTATGAAGTAGAGCCGGAAAACTATCGATAGTGCTATCGATAACTATCGATAGTCTACACTATCGTAAATTATCGATAGTTGACGGTTTGCAATCGATAGTTTTCGATAGTGGAGGTAATCACAAATCTGAGGTTATAATGCGTACACGTTTCTTCCGGATGGCTTCCGGAGTAGGCGAATCTTCCACAGATTACGTCCCGGATAGTTTTCAATTTGGCTTCATGGAGAAAAGATTACAACAGAAACAGAGGTCCAAAGCTGTAGATACAATAATATTACTACGACAATACTTTGAGAGAGCCAACACCAAGACCGACCCACTTCTTTTTTGGAAGGTAAAATTAATATTTATTTAATAATCATTTTTTTAAATTCTTTATTACCCAAAGTAATAATAATTTCTTGTAATTCGATTGTTGTCAGGTTAACGGCCATGAGTTTGCCCCCCCTTCAAAGATGTGCAATGAAGTATCTGTGTGTGCCAGCTACTTCAGTCCCATCGGAAAGGATTTTTAGTAAAGCTGGACAAATTGTGTCCAACAGGAGGGTATCAATAAAAGCTAAAAATGTAGATATGTTAATTTTCCTTAACCAAAATAAATGGTTAATTTTATAACTTTTTAATGTACCTATCTACATATTTTTCATGAATAAAAAGTATTTTCGCATTTAATAAGAACTGTGTTGTATGTTGAAGCTTTTTTATTGTAATGAGCCAAGAAATTTATAAAAGGGTATTCATTATGGTTGAATATGTTATTACGCCAAGGCTTGATGACTATTGCCATACCAATATATGAGTTAAATGACCAAATTATTCAGAAGACTAATGTAAATTTAGCATTTTTTGAAACTATCGATAATTATCGATAGTTTGCATAAAAATATCGAAAACTATCGATAGTGTAGACTATTGATAGTTTTTCGGCTCTATTATGAAGTTTCGTCATGGATACATAACAAAAACTGTTGTTCGTGGTGACAGGTTAATAATAATGTCTGAATCACTACACACACCCACCAACCTGAATAATAATCATCATACGTTGGACAAAAGACTGTGTCTGATATCGAAAGAAAAGAAGCAGATAAATACCACCACCACCATCTTTATCTGTGATTCCCGTTTTCCACTATCATTCCCTCAAGCTCAAGTTTTGTAGTTCTTATCTATCCGTGAATGAGTTGCTACGGAGTGCCGCTTTCGTTTCTTCCGTGCTTTATCTTTCACGGTGTTTCTAAAGTCAGTGATCACGACAGTTCTATGGAAGTTGAAAAAATCGTATGTCAAACCACCAACTCGTATTCAATGACATATCCGATCATCACACAAGAAGTCTAGTGACGATTGTCTGAAGAAATCCACTTATCGTATTTGAGTGCCTTACTCTTCTTCCGAAAAATGTGATGTGCTAGCATTTTGCCTCTATTTATAGCCTAAGTGCCTTTACCACGGTTGATTACTTCCAAACGACTTTTAAATCACATACAACGATAGTCGTAATCTGCAGTGACGGCCTCGCAAATCGGTATTTCAAATAATGACATCGTTTTGAATAAATTTGTGTACCGTATTTGGTCCCTAAACACGTATGTGTCAACCAAATTTACTTGACAGCCTATAAATGCTATTTTCATGTATTTCCTCATATGTGTAGTGTATTTTACCACCGCTAATACCTTCCTCCAAACACTGAAATTCCATTGACGACCACGTAGTCTTCAGTTTGGGCACTTATTCAACATCCAGGTTCGAAAACTACTTATCAAATATACTATAATATTATAGGCACATTATGGATCCCAATTCTGAGCCTGATGAACCTGATTCTAACTCTAAAAGCAAATGGCGTACAGTTGGGTACATTTTGCTTATTGCAGTGGTTCTATTTCTGGCTGCAGGTTCCGGACATTATTCCGAAAATAAAAATGTTGCTATTGGGATCGTCGTGATCGCCGTGTTATGTTGGATAGCTTTCGAAGCGAAATTGCTTCCGTGTTCTGGAACAGAAAACAGACAAAGTTTTTATACGGATGACGTTTTTGAAGATGTGGTCGTCCCTGAGGACGTCGAAAAACGTCTGGTGTCGATG
Organism: Adelphocoris suturalis; assembly: GCA_030762985.1. NCBI lineage: Eukaryota > Metazoa > Arthropoda > Insecta > Hemiptera > Miridae > Adelphocoris > Adelphocoris suturalis. Next base: position 7,477,899 of record JAUMHS010000014.1, on the reverse strand, counting down.
GTGTGCGAAGAACTGAATTGCAATTACGGGAAAGCTCGGTCGTTGATTCGGATGTTGGAATCCGGGAAAACTGTGTCGTTTTTGGTCAGATACAGGGAAAAAGTCGTGGGCGGGTGGTCTCCCAAGGACGTCAGACACTTTCACAGTGCGTATGAAAAAGCTAAAAACGTCATAACGCGCGTCGATGAAATTAAAGACCAACTTTCAGCCTGCGACCGGCAAACTGTACTCATCCTCAACGCCTTGGATAAAGCCCGAACTGAGGAAGAACTTAATTTCATCAGTGAAACGTACTTGAAAAAGCCGACCGTGCCCGAATTCAAAGCTCAGAAATTGACGGAATTGGCGGAACAAATTTTAAGTTCTTATCCGAACTCAGACGTAACGCAACTTGTCGGCTTCTACGCCAAATATTTTGACAGCTTCGACGAAATCAACGCCTTCCTCCCTGACTATATCGCGGATGGGATTTTGAAACGGGTGGATTCGAAAACGATCGTGTGGAGAAATAAGGACGACTGGACGTTAAAATCTGTCAAAAATCCGAAAATCGTCGACGTTACGAAGAAGTTCAAAGATTTTTACGAGTTCGACTCTCAGTTAGGGGCATTGCGGCGGAGGCCGGACAGAATTTTGAAGATGAACCGTGGCGAAAAGAAGAAAATCTTGCAGGTAATCAATTTATTCTGTTTTTAAGGGTGTGCTAAATAAAAATTAATCGTTTGAATTAATTTCAATAATAATTTTTTAAAAATCACTTAGGATTGATTCATGTATTGCAGAAACCACCTAAGTGCAAAATTTTCAAAAATCTATAGGTATATATAAAAAAGTCCAGTCATGCAACATGACCCCATGAGCGAATTTTTGAAGAAATCTTCGACATTTCAGTCGCTATTGATCGTGTAGAGAAATTTTAGTTTATGACGGCCGAGCGGAGCGAGGCCTTGGGTCTGCGTGCTAGTACGTACATAAATAGAACTTCTTCATAATTTCATGGCTGATATTTTCTAAGCCACAGTCAGTATTAAAGTATTAAAGCTACATCAAGTCCTAAAACAGTTGAGCGTAAAACATTAAAGAGAGCGACCGAGAGAATCGGAGGACGGAATATTTCACAGAGTAAACTCATCAGTTGTGATTACATTTTTTTTTTACAAGCACCTACTACCTACGTTTTAAACAGCATGGTTCTAGGATTGGTTATGCAGGGATACTTCCATAAAAGTAGTTCAATCTGAATTTGGACAATGTTTCATGCAAATATTAGCGATTTTTACAACTAGCGAACGGCATTATTTCGAGTTTTGACTGATTTTTCAACTTTGAAATTTTTGAAAACTTGATACATATTCTTATAGGAAATTTTACGCTGATTCCGAATACCTATACCACATGTTAGTAGGTATGCTGAAAAAACTATTTCGCACAACAAATCGCAAAAAACAGGCTATTTTGAAATTTTTGACTACATTTTTGTAAATTTCAACCCGAAGATGTAATCCGATCATGCTGGCCAACGAACTTGAACTTTCGTTTTGTGTCCTTAACATTTTAAAATTTGTTTGAAGTTTCTAGCACAATTATACGGGCAGTTATCGTCTGGAATGGCACATACATACATACATTTAAAAAATGCGTTTAACTTCAGAATATGATTCAGAATAGCCTGAAACGGATTTTTGCATAATTTTTTTTCAAAAATTCACATTCTACAAATTTTGAGGCGAAAGCAATAGCTTAATTTTCTTCAAAAATTCGCTAAAATCAATTGCTGTTCGTTAGTCTTGCTAAAACTCGAGAACGGCTGGACCGATTTGGCTAATTTTGGTCTTAAATTATTTGTGGAAGTCCAGAGAAGGTTTAAAATTTCAAATCTGCCCCATAGGGGATGTTTTAGGGGAGGAGGGGGAATCGGGTATCTTTGTCATCACTGAACAAACTGGGGATTTGATTGTCGAATATGTTTGGATTAGGTACTCTTATTCAAGTCAAAGACTATTTTTTAAATATTTTCATATCTGACCCACAATGGAGGGGGTGGGGGAGTTAAAGTGTTTCAAACATCACTGAACGAACTGGGGATCTGAGTTGTCAAATATGTTTGGAGTATTCTAACTTAAATCGATCTAAAACGCAATATCTCATGAGCTCTTTAAAAAAAATTTCAAATGTAGATGTTCCTCTTAATCCACCGTCAGTCAAGTTTCTGGGGCTTAATATGGATCCAAAATCTAACTGGTCAGAACATTGTTCAGAATTAGCGAAACGCTGCAATTCAGCATTGTTTCTTTTAAGAATGTTAAAACAGAAGATGAGTAAAAATGGGCTTCTGCAAGCATATCATTGTTGCTTCCAAAGTATTATAAGTTATGGTATAATTTGTTGGGGGCATGCCCCGTCATCTTCTCGTATATTTTCCATACAAAGGAAAACTATACGTGCCCTAGCTAACATTGGATATAGAGATGATTGTTCAGCAGCGTTCAAAAAGTTAAATATAGGTACTTACTTTACCATCAATCTATATACTTGAGAGTGCTTGCTATGTGAGAAAACATCAAAATAGCTATGAGGTCAGAAATGAAATTCACGACTATTCAACTAGAAATTCTGACCTGTTATCTTTGAAAAGGAATCGGGTCAAGGTTTGTCAAAATGCAGTGAACTATGGGGGGGTCCATTTTTTTAATATCCTACCACATTCATTCAAGAGATTGGAATATAGAACATTTCGGAACAAGCTTCGATTGTATTTATGTAATTTGGCGTTTTATAGTATTGACGAGTTCCTCAATTCTAGTCATACAAATTTGATCAGTGATCTAGTTTTGTAAGAGTGTTTTATTTTATACGTGGTTGTTAAGTTTTAATGGATTCATCAAGTTTATATGTTGAATTGAGTTTATTTGTACCTACCGGTAGCCATAGATGATATATTTGTCAGCAGCCGAGGATATTTATACCAGTATTCGCGCTAGCATTTTAGATGATCTGTGATATAATTTAAAGCCTTTTGTTGACTGTTAGATGTCGTGTTATCTTGTTTTGTTTTTCGTATGCATTTTGTTTATTGTTGTTTAATATTGAATGATTAGTCTTAACTGTATGAATGAATATTTAGTATGCATGTAATTTATTGAATGCTTGGCCGTGTGCTTGTTTGCTTTTTGGGTTTCGGCTTGGGGATCTCGGTCGGCCCGGGGGCGGTCTCGCCTGGTTTGCTTCTTGAAATGGAGCGATTAATTTAGTCGTTCTAGGGGTGCTCATCCAGAAATGGGTGGGCACCCTCGGGAGGCCGCCATGGTGGGTCGACCCCGGCCGAGCCACTTTTTGGGATGGGCAGGCACCTTGGCTGACATTTTCTTTAAAAAAATAAGAATGATAAGTGATGTCAATTTAAATACTAATATGAATGACAATTGTGTTGTACCTACATTGTACTTCCACAAATATACTCTCTCTCTCTCTCTCTCTCTTAAATCACGGGATACTTGAAAATTTTCAAATCCACCCCATAGAAGGGGGTGTTTTAGTGGTAGGGGGGGGGGGGGGAATCTTTGTCATCACTGAACAAACTGGATATTTGATTGTCGAGTATCTTTGGATTACTCCAATTCAAGTCAAAGACTACTTTTTGAACATTTTCAAATCTGACCCACAATGGAGGGGGTGGGGGAGTTAAAGCGTTTCGAACATCACTGAACGAACTGGGGATCTGAGTTGTCAAATATGTTTGGAGTATTCTAACTTAAATCACGGGATACTTGAAAATGTTCAAATCCAACCCATAGAAGGGGGTGTTTTAGGGGGGGGGGGGGGGGGGGGGATCTTTGTCATCACTGAACAAACTGGATATTTGATTGTCGAGTATCTTTGGATTACTCCAATTCAAGTCAAAAACTACTTTTTAAACATTTTCAAATCTGACCCACAATGGTGGTGGAGGGGGAGTTAGTGTTTCAAACATCACTGAACGAACTGGGGATCTGAGTTGTCAAATATGTTTGGAGTATTCTAACTTAAATCACGGGATACTTGAAAATGTTAAATTCCAACCCATAGAAGGGGGTGTTTTAGGGGTATGGTGGGGGGGATCTTTGTCATCACTGAACGAACTGGGGATTTGATTGTCGAATATGTTTGGATTACTCTAATTCAAGTCAAAGACTGCTTTTTTTCAAATTTTTGAAATCTGACCCAGTTATGAGTGGAGGGGGGGGGGGGGGTTAAAGCGTTTTGAACGTCACTGAACGAACTGGGGATCTGAGTTGTCAAATATCTATGTTTGGAGTATTCTAACTTAAAACACAGGCTACTTGAAAATTTTCAAATCTAACCCATAGAAGGGAGTGTTTTAGTGGTTAGGGGGGGGGGGGGGGGGATCTTTGTCATCACTGAACGATCTGGGGATTTGATTGTCGAGTATCTTTGGATTACTCTAATTCAAGTCAAAGACTATTTTTTTTTTTCAAATTTTTGAAATCTGACACAGTTGTGAGGGGAGGGGGGGGGGGATGTTAAAGCGTTTTGAACGTCACTGAACGAACTGGGGATCTAAGTTGTCAAATACCTATGTTTGGAGTATTCTAACTTAAATCACAGGCTACTTGAAAATTTTCAAATCCAACCCATAGAAGGGGGTGTTTTATGGGTGGGGGGGGGGGGATCTTTGTCATCACTGAACGAACTGGGGATTTGATTGTCGAATATGTTTGGATTACTCTAATTCAAGTCAAAGACTGCTTTTTTTCAAATTTTTGAAATCTGACCCAGTTGTGAGGGGAGGGGGGATGTTAAAGCGTTTTGAACGTCACTGAACGAACTGGGGATCTGAGTGGGCGAATCTATCAGAATTTCTTTAACTTGGGTCACAGGCTATTTGATAATGTTCAATTCAACCTGTGCAACGCACGGGTGAACCAGCTAGTTTATAACTGAAAAACTTGAAAAAATAAAAAAAATTAACAAAATAGATAATTCTATAGCATGTCCTTGATTTCGTAAAAAAATATTTGTAGGAGACTAGACCTATACGTAAGCTGCAAAACCGTTTTGGTTTATTATTTCCAATAATAAGCCTATGTGATCGTGTAGCAACAAATTTTTATAACCCCCAAACTTTGTCACTTTACGTTTCAAGGTGCGTAGAATCCAAATTTGAAATGTCCGTCCGCCGTTCGCCGTCCGGGCCATAAAAGGCCTAAGAATTGACTTTAAAAACCCGTAGACATAGACTCCATTTGGGGTCTAGTTGGTCCTAACGTTCAACTATCCCGATCGCTTTACTCGCATAGATGCTATGGGCCAAAAACGGCCGAAAAAGTGTCTTTTTCAAGGCTTTGAGTGTTGGACTTACGCACGCACGCACGCTTGGCAGGGGGTCACGGTGGGTGGTGAGGGATGGTGAGCGGGGGGTGGAGTGAGAGGAGGCGCCGCCTCACCTTGTGGTGGGTACGGCGTTCCTTCGAGGCATGAATATATGTTTTTTCTAGGTCATATTTGTGTGTTAATACCAATGCTTTTCCTACGCATATTTAATAACATATCCTCTCGACTTTCCATACGTACTTAGATAATGATATTATTAAGGCAATAACTATTTTAGTAGATAGGAGCTCAAATCGAGAAATATAAACATGCATATATAATTATAGAAGTATAGGTTGTGGCAACTCGAAATAGGACACGCCGAGGAGTCTGGACGGGCCTTATGACGTACGCAAGCCAACTAAAACTACGATCATACTCGTTTGATTAAATAATAAACCTTTGTGAAATAATTTGCAGCGTTTTTTTTTTAGGTTTCCAAAAGTTGAAAAAAGCGCACTTAGGTGGTTTCTGAAATACACGATTCAAATGTTTTTGGGCCGTTACACTGCTGTTAGGAAAAGGGGGGAGCAGAGGTAGTTTTCCACTAAACAGAATTTTTACTACTCCCCCCCCCCCCATTTTCAACATGTGATTTCTCTCATTCAAAACATCATTTTCTTATTTTGAAAAATACGATTTGGACGCTTAAAAACTCGCATTTTTTACAATTATCATTTGAAAAATCTCAAATATTATTAACAATAATTAATTATGGTTTAAAAAAATGGTGGGGGGGGGGGGGGGAGTAGTAAAGAGTCTGCCTAGTGAAAACTTTACCTCTGTCCCCCATTTCCAAACAGCAGTAACTGTGGGATAATACAATACAGGTATGTCTGATGAAGCAGATGTAGTCTGCTATGCTGGAAAGTCAACAGTGTTACGCTCCAGGAAAATAACTCACAGTTGAAGAGGTTTGATCACCCTGGCCTCATAGCTCAGATCGTTGGAGTGTTGCAACTAAGGGAAATTTCCCATAGTTGTAACAACGCGAGTTTGAACTCCTGTCGAGGTATCAAATATTTTTGGGCTGTTACAGTTCTTTACTACTACTGCCCCCCCCCCCATTTTCAACATGTGATTTCTCTCATTCAAAACATCATTTTCTTATTTTGAAAAATACGATTTGGACGCTTAAAAACTCGCATTTTTTACAATTATCATTTGAAAAATCTCAAATATTATTAACAATAATTAATTATGGTTTAAAAAAATGGGGGGGGGGGGGGGGAGTAGTAAAGAGTCTGCCTAGTGAAAACTTTACCTCTGTCCCCCATTTCCAAACAGCAGTAACTGTGGGATACTGCAATACAGGTATGTCTGATGAGGCAGATGTAGTCTGCTATGCTGGAAAGTCAACAGTGTTACGCTCCAGGAAAATAACTCACAGTTGAAGAGGTTTGATCACCCTGGCCTCATAGCTCAGATCGTTGGAGTGTTGCAACTAAGGGAAATTTCCCATAGTTGTAACGACGCGAGTTTGAACTCCTGTCGAGGTATCAAATATTTTTGGGACGTTACAGTGGCGCAGTCGAAATAGGACCCAAAATCATACGAAACAATAATGAATTAAATCCCTCCCGAGTCAAAAGAGTGTAAACATCACATTTCCAAAGATCGTTAGCACCTTCACTTCCTCACTCACTTGAGTCAAAACACACTCGTAACAATGACCTCGACTGCTCACTTGTTCCAGAGAGCATTTGCTGAGCCAGTGACCTGCAGTTTCACTTCGTCATTCGTCCGACAACAAAACAAGCAAGCCGAGACGGCCGGTATTTGACTCCGAGGAAATGTTACGCTCCAGGAAAATAACTCTCACAGTCGAAGAGGTTTGATCATCTTGGCCTCATAGCTCAGTCCGTTGGAGTGTTGCAACTCTGGGGGAATTTCCCGTAGTTATAACGGCGCGAGTTCGAACTTCTGTCGAGGTATCAAATATTTTTGGGCTGTTACAGTTCTTTACTACCCCCCCCCCCCCCCCCCCCCCCCCCCCCCCCCCCAGCCCTCCATTTTCAATGTGAGATTTCTCCCATTCAAAATATCGCTTTTTCATTTTGAAAATTCCACTTACTCTTAAAAACTCCTTCTTTTGTACAATTATTATTTGATACCTCAACAGGAGTTCGAAACTCATACAGTCAGCAGTCAAGCGAGGTCATTGTCACGAGTGTGTTTTGACTCAAGTGAGTGAGGAAGTGGAAGGTGCTAACGACAGGAAATGTGATGTTTACAGTCTTTTGGCTCGAGAGGGATTTAATTAATTATTGTTTCGTATGATTTCGGGCCCTATTTTGACTGCGCCACTGTAACGGACCAAAAATGTTTGATACCTCGACAGGAGTTCAAACTCGCGTTGTTACAATTACAGGAAATTTCCCGTAGTTGCAACACTCCAACGATCTGAGCTATGAGGCCAGTGTAATAAAACCTCTTCGACTTTGAGGTTATTTTCCTGGTCTGATGAAGCAGATGTAGTGTTCTTTGCTGGAAAGTCAATATCATAGACCAAAACTTATGATTTGGGAACCAGGTTCGCACAGACCAACTTCATGATTCGTGTGTTCTTTATTACTGTTCCCCCGTTTTCAATGTGAGATTTCTCCCATTCAAAACATCGCTTTTTCATTTTGAAAATACCATTTGGACTCTCCAAAATGGCTTCTTTTGTGTAATTACCATTTGAATAATCCCCCGTATGATTAATGTTAATTAATTATGGTTTAAAAAAATGGGGTGGGGGGGGGGAGGGGGGCAGTAGTAAAGTTTTTCAGTAGGCAAAAACGTAACTACTGCCCCCAAGGCTAAAATTCAAACAATATTTGAAGAAAAAAAAAAAAAAAAAAAAAAAAAAAATCTCAAGCAATTAGTTGGGTAATGACTGTTTGACTCGGCTCTGTTCCATCTCAGGAGCATCTGGGGGATTTTCTACACTCGATTCCCACCACAAATTTGGATCTATTAGTCCAACTAATCTATTTTTACTGAAAGGATTGATTAAGGATATTTTTTTGTTTTTGAGATGCGAGTTTGCGAGCATCCAGACCACCATACTATACACATCATTCTGATCTATTTTCTAATTAATCCTTATTTTACTAAAAAAAATTGATTTAGGGTATTTTTTAATGTTTGAAATGCGAGCTTGTGTGCATCTAGACCACCGAATTACACACACCACTCATATTATATACATCCAATTAAACTCGCAAATCAACAAATGTGACAGCAATTTGTCAAACAGTATACATCTAGAGAGTCTATCAAAACGTTCTGTAGTTATCTATTGTAAAGTTGTGAGTAACGAAAAATGCTAATTTCATTCAAATGTTATAAAGTTAGTAGGTACTTACTGATTTTTTGGTTTCATCGTGGACGATTAGCGTATTTTGCTGTCCGATCAGCGTGAATCGTAGAGACTGTAGACTGAGGTCACATGAGTGCTGGCGAAAATGGCCGAGGTCGGACATTTTCCGCTTTGACCTCCGTCCACTAGGTTGGTGGGGTGGGGAGGTGCTGAGTATTTTTGCACCACGTTGCACTGCTGTCCTGAAGTTTGGAGAGCTGTCAAGAGCAGACAATTTTCAACACCCTGTGCTGTGATGGATTGACCATTCTTGGCCTTTAAGGGCTGTGCCCATACTGGCACGACGGGCAGGTGGTGCTCCAGGCTTTCAGCTCTTCCAGCGTGCCTCGCTGGGCTGGGGTGTGTGCCCCCTTCAAGGTGGAGTTCCACTTGCCTCAACCAGGGGGAACATGCTAACAGGCCCTATGGTCTATGCGATTTCCAATGGACAAACTGTCCAGAAGTTTGGAGAGCTGTCAAGAGTGGAAAAATTTTGACTCATCCGCACCGCGCTGTGATGGATAGGAGTAGTTCCTCCTCCTCGAATCATGAATACGCAGCATCTGGGGATATGCCTGATGGTTTATATAACCATCAGTAAAACCTCCGGGTGTAGTTAATTGCCTTTCACCTTTGAAGGAGGAATTACTTTCTCTATCACCTCTCGTTGTTACAGCTCCGCGATATCTAGAGAAAAATTCTGGCGTCACGCCACTCCACTCTGTCGACCTTGTGGACGACCAGCTTTACGCAGCATACATACTGCTGCCGCGGTTGTGCCAATTCATGGCACTGCATCATTAGCTCGTGTAAGGAAAGTTTGGGTGCGTTATTTAATTTTATTAATTTCTTTCCAGTAGCTGCCTGCACCTATGCAGACACATTCTTCTTCTTCTTTGTTGGCGTTACAGCCCGGGGTGGGCCCTAGCCTGCTCCACAACCTTCTTCCAGTCATCTCTTCTGGTAGCCTGTGTCCTCCAGTTCCGATAGCCAGCACGTGCAACGTCTTCTTCGACTTCGTCCGCCCATCACAGTCGCGGTCTTCCTCGTCCTCGAGTACCCCCTGGTTTCCCATTGAAAACTTTCTTAACGGGATTTTCCTCTGCCATCCGAATAATATGGCCAGCCCAACGAAGGCGCCCGAGCTTAATGAATTTTACAACGTCTATCTCCTTATAAAGCTCATACAGCTCGGAATTCAGTCTTCTCCTCCAGACTCCATTCTCACAGACAGCTCCAAATATCCTCCGCAGTATCTTTCTTTCGAAAGTCCTGAGCATGCTTTCTCCTTGTTTCGGAGCCATATGTCAACACTGAACGAATCAAGGTTCGGTACAGTTCACACTACTTGATGGGTCAGAAGACGCGATTTGAGGTGCTTCACGAGGCCCCAATAGCACCGGTTGGCAGCCGCCAATCTGCTCTTTATCTCAGGCATGGGATTTCCGTCTGAGGAAATAAGGGAGCCTAAGTAGACGAAGCTGTCAGTAACTTGGAAGCGGTAGTTACCCACTTCAAAGTGTGCACCCCCTCGTCCCACAGTCGTCATATATTTCGTCTTGCCTTCATTGACATGCAGGCCCATGGATTTAGCATTTTCCACCAGTGAGGTAAATGCTCTCCTAAGATCCCTCTCGCTTCGGGCTACCAGATCGATATCATCTGCGTAGGCAAGTATTTGGACTGACTTGTGGAATATCGTACCCCTGGTCTGGATCCCCGCATCCCGGACAACTTTCTCAAGGGCCAAGTTGAAAAGAAGGCATGACAGGGCATCACCCTGGCGCAATCCATTACTGGTCGGAATATCTGGGGTTTGAGAACCTTGTACTCTCACCAAGCAGACAGAATGCTGCATCGTCAGTTCAACCATTCTAACCAGCTTCTGTGGAATCTGAAACGATATCATAGCTTCATAGAGCTTATCTCTCCTAATAATGCAGACACATTAGATACCTATAAAATGATTCGTTTTGTAATATAGATAGGTGTTCTGTGTAGAAGAGCTTACAATGCATAAATAATAAACCTCTGTGTAATAATTTGCAGCATTTTTTATGTTTTTATTTTTCTCAGATCACCTTGGTACCAGGAAACTCGTTGACAAATGAAATTGACTGGACCCTGAATCAAATCATGATTCCTTCTGCTGCTCACTCTGGATTTTGGATGATGGAACAAGCTAAGGCTATAGCTCGGACTAAAAAGTTGACCATATTGTCTGCCGAGGTTCGAAAAGATTTGACCGAACGAGCAGAAGACGTGACAATAGAGGTTATTATTATCTTTTTTTTAATTTGTATTGTTATTTATTTGGTTTCATGCATTAGTCTTAGGGCCATTTCATCATATTTGTTTGTTAATTTAATGGCCAATTATAGATATTGGCTGATTAGCAAGTGAGGTGCTGTTTATAAATACTCACTAATGGCCAATCGACCATCATACTCCCCCACTAACATGGAGGTTAGGGGGCCCGCTATTTTGATGACCTCCACCCGAAATTTGGTTTAAAATGTAAAAAAAATGACCCCTGAATTTTTTCAGATTTTTTTGCATAACAAAAACCTGCACCGTTAGCTCGATTTTGGTTTTTGAAATACGCTTTTTTTTTTGCCAATATCTAACTTTTGAATATAACTTTTACAAACTTTTGTAAAATTGTGAAACTTCGTATACTTACGTTTTTGGGGTCGCTGAACTCGAATATGCAGTCAAAACAAGTCGACAGCAACAACTTTTGATGGTTTGGAATCCCAAAATCGTCAAAATCATGTGAAAAAATGACAATTTTTCAAAATTTATTGTAAAATTATGAAAATTCGTATGCTTATGTTTTTTGAGTCGCTGAACTCGAATTCGCTGTCAAAAAATCAATTTTTTGAAAAGTAATGGGCATAAACTTGTAAAATAATAAGTCAAATACATAACAAACATAATTTGATTCTTCATACAAACGAGCACCTTACTCAAGAATAGGTTTAGCTAACTTTTCTTTTGTCGCCTTCGAGTACAATTTGTTATACTTTTCCACGACCTGAAGAACGTACTGCTTCTGTTCTTCGTTTTTACTTAATCTGAGCGTTCAGACCATCAAACCGTACAAATCATTCTGATCTATTTTCAAATTAATCCATATTTTACTAGATGGATTGGTTCATGATATTCTTTTTATGTTTGAGATGCGAGCTTGTGACACACCAACCACTCATATTATACAGGGTGATTCCCTCGCAGATGCAAAAAAAAAAAAAAAAAAAAAAAAAATTGGGTGAAACTACATCAAAAATGGAGTAAAATGCCGCCAACTGCATATTTTTATCTCAATCGGTTCTCGGGATATGATTTTTTAAAGGTTTTTTCAGGAAAACCGTGTTTTTTCTTTTTAAACACATATTTCTCCACTTTACTTCATTTAATTTCAACTTTTGACCACATTTTCGAATCAGCATTAAATTTACTATAAGAATAGTGTACTTGAGTTCATAAAAAGTACCATCCAAAGGCCCTCACATCAGCTCAAACATTGACGATTTTGAAAAAAGAATATTTTTGAAAATCTTTAAAACTTTACTACTGTTCCAAAACGAATCCTGGAAACTGGCAAACCTCATGAAAACTGCTTCGTCTAATACTCTTTCCAACGGTATAATCAGGTTTACTTTTATTTTGTTATTTAGTGGAGATAATTGTTTTAATGTTTAAAAATGTGGGTTTTTCAATGAAATTGTTGGTTTTTGTCGAAAGATGACCCTCCATGAACCTACGAGTATGGGGTCGGTTTCTATGTATTTTTCACGCTGTATCGAATGGTAACATTTTTAGATCTCTCCAACTCCGTTATAACCGAGTTTTACAATTAAAATCGCAAATGTTTAGTTTGTATGTTACGATTAAATGTATGTGTGTTATGGGGTAAAACTAGTTAATTAAGGTGTAAAACTCGATTATAACGTAGTTGAGAGATCTGCAAGAGTTTCCATTTGATCCAGTGAGAAAAAATACATAGAAACCGACCCCATACTCGTTGGTTCATGAAGGGTCATCTTTCGAGAAAACCAATAATTTCATTGAAAAACTCACATTTTTTAACATTACATTATTTTCTCCCCTAAATAACAAAATAAAAGTAAAATTGATAATACCTTGGAAAGCATATTAGATGAAGCAGTTTTCATGAGATTTGCCAGTTTCCAGGATTTTTTAAAAAGAGTAGTAAAGTTTTAAAGATTTTCAGAAATACTATTTTTTCAAAATCGTCAATGTTTGAGCTGATGTGAGGGTCTTTGGATGGTACTTTTTAAGAACCCAAGTACACTATTCTTATAGGAAATTTAATGCTGATACCGAAAATGAGGTTGAAAGTTAAAATTAAATGAGGCAAAGTGGAGAAATCTGAGTTTAAAATGAAAAAACACGGTATTCCTGAAAAAACCTTTAAAAAATCATTTCTTGAGTACGGATTGAGATAAAAATATGCGGTTGGCGTCATTTTACTCCATTTTTGATGTAGTTTCACCCAAATTTTTTTTTTGCATTTGCGAGGGAATCACCCTGTATAAATCCAATTAAACACACAAATTAACAAAATCTACTATTTACAAATACTTGGACAAATTGCTCTGAATGATGTGTATAGTTTGGTGGTCTGGATGCTCTCAAGCTCGCATCTCAAAAGTACATAACATCAAGTAGTCAATCCCTTAGTAAAAATAAAGATTAGTTGGACATATAGGTCAGAATGATGCTTTTGAAGTTTGGTGGTCTGGATGCTTGCAAGCTCGCATCTCAAAAATGAAAAACTATCCTAAATCAATCCTTTCAGTAAAATATAGGTTAGTTGGACGAATAGATCACATTGGGGAGTTGAGGGGAAATCCCAGACTCTCTTAACATTTGGATGGGGAGGAGTCCAGCCATACCTACTTAAGTTATCAACTCTCAACCCCTTAAGGGAATCGGGTAACTACCAATTTTCAGAGCGATTTTGGCAATTTTTAGGTATCACTTGCTCAGTTGCTGTTTGGCCAATCTTGTTCAAACTTTTTCAGCATGTACTATAGGTTCTTCAAATGAGTCGGATAGTTTTTTGACATGATTAGAAAAAATATTCTTTACGTGCAATCCAAAAAGAGGCTTTTTTGACCCAGATTTTTATTTATTCATAAAATCGAACTACCTAAGCCAAGTCCTATTTTATAAAACTATCCTACTTATTTGAAGCCCTCTTCTTCTCTATCAGGTTAAAACAGGACCATCCTGCTACGATGAACCGTTTTTGAGAAATAGATGCTCAAAGTGGGAAAAAAGTGATTTTTCAGAAGAGCCATTTTTCCGAAAAGTTTGCCTCAACTCATCTTAACTTTAGTGTCCACATGATATGCAAAGTGGACACAGAGTGTGACATTTTTTTAAAAGCTTTTATTGCACCGAGTAATCTCATTAACAATATAAATCTGACTTATATTACTACAATACACTATTCAGGACATAAGTTACATAAATTGTCCGTTGTCTCTCGAACATATCACGTTCACTTCCTACACAAGCTCATGCGGTTTCAAACGCTTAAGGCATCAAGTTAGATCTTGCACATCCAGGATATTTACAGCTTCCTCATTCACATGATATTTTAGAGGAGTGTCTGGAGACGGACTGCCTGTGACGCCGCCAGCGCGTTCTGTCGAGAGTTTATGCAACTTCCTCTCATCTCTACCTACTAACTCCGTTTCGTTATCATTTTGCACTCGCAGTACTGATGAAGCAAATATTCGCTATCGAAAGTTAAGGGGTTGAGAATCAGAAACTTGAGTAGGTACCTATGGCTGGACTCTTTTGCGTCTGATTTCAAGCGATTCTGGGAACCACCCTCCCCCCCAACCGTGATCTATTTATGCAACTAACCTATATTTTACCAAAACGATTGATTTAGGATATTACTCTATAGAATACACATTATTCAGACCAATTTATCCTAAAATATATCCTAAATCAGTGCTGATTTAAAATCTCCTTTTAATGAGCACATTATTATTTAGAATAAGTTTTCTTTGCCATTGAATTAGTAGATTGCAATTTGATTACAATCACAGTGCTAAAAATTTCTAAACAATTCAACGTAATTATACGAAAATTTACCCATTCGATCATGCTGTATGACAGGAATTTTTTGTAATAAAATTTGTCTCATTCATTGCATTTTAAAAAAATATCAGTGATTCAGTATGGGTACCGATATAAGACACGGAAAAGGAAAAAAAAAGTAAATTAAAAACAGTGGGTATTCGAAATCAATCCTTCTAGTAAAATATAGATTAGTTGGATAAAAAGATCGGAGTTAAGTTTAAAAGTATATAAGTATATTTCGCAGGTTGAAAAAAAAAAAAAAAAAAAAAAAAAAAGTTAACTGGCTCCAGTTTGGAATCGAACCCAAGATCATCTAGTCAGTAATCGGAAGCATTAGGCCCTCGGCTACGGAAGACTTTCACCAATACTGCTTAACTAAAGTACCGTCATTGCCGGGCGTTAATTAAAGGGATTCGGTCGGACGGAGATAGTAGGTAGGTACGCTGTAAGAGGTCGTTGCAAAAACTCTCGACAGAACGCGCTGGCGGCGTCACTGGCAGTCCGTCTCCAGACACTCCTATATTTTAGTCTGGCAAGATGAGCCGTTGCTTGCTTTTTGATCAGCTCATCCACACTGTCAACTTGAAGTTCACGGTGGAGTGCCTCATTTCGGAAGTACCACGGCGCATCAGTGACACATCGTAGTACAGAGTTCTGAAAACGTTGAATGATTTGTCTATTGGTTGGAGCTGTTCAGCCCACAACTGCGCTCCATACATCCAAACTGGCGTGAGTACTTGGTTGTAAAGAAGCAGTTTGTTACCAATGGTCATGGTGGATCGTCGGCCGATTAGCCAATACATCCTTCTAAGTTTCAATGCGAGCTCAGTCCTCTTCTTTTTGACATGTTCCTTCCACTTGAGCTTGGCGTCCCTTACATGATGCCCATGTATTTGGCTTCCTTCTTTCTTGTGGATGTATAAAAATGAGCAGCCAGGCGGCAAAAACCGGGCTTAAACTGCATTAGGCTGTCGGAGGTGACGGGTGCTGCAAAGCGTATCTTAGCCATGAGCAATTCTTTTATCTACATGCTTGCTTTCCTACAGTAATGCTTTTGCTACTGTGGACTTACACGAAGCTCCGAGACATTTTTTCCTCAGATACGTGGCATTGCTGCACGAATCATGGAGCATTGAGAGATTTTAATTCTTGCTCGTTTCAAGGTTTCAAAAATCCAACGGAACCGAAATGGGGATTCGATTTTAAATAATTAGCGTAGGAGGAGACTGGTACATTATCAATATCAATATTCGGTGTACGTATGTATATAGATATCGCATACTCACTAAAACGGCTGCATCGATTTGAATGTAGTTTTTCGAAAATGATCAACGAGTCTTGAGATGGTTTTTAACCGAATTAACCCTCAACCAGGGAGAAGTAGGACTTTATCCTCACATTTAGGTGTCGGTTTCTTCCTCCTCCTCACAAAGTAGGTACTCCTGATTTGAAATTATTAAAACATTAGAGTTTTTTGTGACAACTAGCGTACCCTTAACGTTACCCTAACTTATCCAAGATTTACGTGACCTTGGAGGGACGTTAGCGAACGTCATTCGTTAAAATGGCAAGTTTAATGTCATCTGTTTGGGGATCTAGAGGCACACGTTTCATGCATAAACTTCCTGTAAATGTAGCAATACTCACTACTGGTCACCTCAAAATTACACGAATACTAAATGATTTTTTCAAATGCGCCCCATTAATTATGCTATATAGCGGGTAGGTTTTTTTGAGGACAAACTTGATTATTTTACGTTTCAAGTCGCGCAGAAACCGAATCTGCTACTTGGAGTCCGCCTCCGTCGTGCAGGCTTCAACTCGATGAAAAAAAAAAAAAAAACTCGGCGCTCCGCGCCTCGCCAGGGGGCAAGCCCCCTGGACCCCCGGTTACCTCTATTTACATACTTCGGACGAAATTATTGAAACACAGAATGTGTTTGCGTTGTCGCGCAACCAAGTGACAACCAAACAAGCGTCATTGTTTACTATTCATTTATAACATCAATTTATATAGTTATAGTATGAAACTGCGAAAAAAAATACGAAATAAATTCGTGATAAATCAAGAGCGATTTATCAAGTAAATGTCTTAAAGAGGCTACATACGAAATTACAGCTTCCTAGAGTGTAAAGTATAGAAATTAGCTTTAAAAGCCTCTCATCTGATCCGGACCCTGGATATCGTCAAGTAAATGTCCTAAAGAGGCTACATACGAAATTACAGCTTCCTAGAGTGTAAAGCATAGAAATTAGCTTTAAGAGCCACACATCTGATCCGGACCCTGAGCATCGTCAAGTAAATGTCCTAAAGAGGCTACAAACGAAATTACAGCTTCCTAGAGTGTAAAGTATAGAAATTACCTATTCAAATTATTTAACCTCCGCTTCACAAATCAAACCGTTTTCGTAATACTCAGATCACCTGCTATGAATCAAATCATCGAAACACAAGCTCAATGAAATCATCAGAAATTAACAAGCGGTTGCAATCATGTTCACAATATCAATTATTGAGAATGATCACCTGTGTGTAAACAATTATTTATATAACCATGCTCATAACTCAGTTTGTTGGACACGCACTTCGCAGTAGTTAACATAATATTGTTGGATAAATCGAGAGCTTTCGAACGAATGGTCAACGAATTTTGTGGGATGAAAAACGACGAAGTACCATTTCCCTAGCAACGACTCGGTTGTACGTGAAAATCATCCGTCACACATTTCGTTACCATCCCGCGTTCCATTTTCGGCTAGTTAGTCCATGGCTAAAACACATTCTGTGTTAAAATCCGTTCTTTTGTACACAGGCTCTATTTTGTCGATTTTAGCATTGTTGACATTTTCATGTCTTTCATATGGCACATAACAAAAAAATCGTCACGAAAAAAATTGTCCCAAGTGGCCACAACGATGATTATGACCATCAGAAATGACGTTGACCATTCATAGGTAAACACATGAAAATGTCCCAATGCGTTGCAGACTCGTATGCAAGCGTCTGAACCATGATTTAGTCTACAGTACCTAATTTTTATTATTATTTCACATATTATCATATAATAATGATTTACAGGACGTTTCCATTTGTTTTCGTCACGTCACGGTGGGGTTTTCTATTGATTTTCAAGTACAACCAATGCGTAACTAAGGAAGTGTAACTCCCTTAGTTTTCATTGCAGGAAAATCGTTAGCCACTTTTTGGAATGCTCTCATTTTATCACAGCATCTCATAATCCCTAAGCCTCTGTAGTGTCAAGGAAAGCTGATTTATTACAGCAATTTTTATTACAGTAGGGGATTGCCACGTTGTTGAGGAAAGTAGGGATGCAGTTAATCTTCCGGTTGGCCTCATTCAATTTGATCCTCTAGAGTGTGACATGACATGCTCATCACCTTATCATATTGCTGTTTTTCTTACCTATCAGCTGAAGGCGAAACAAACGAGCCATCCCATAGTGCTTGGAACTTTAAGGCCTGTTCTCAAAAAAAATTTTTAGTACACTTACGAGCATCCAAAATTACTTTTTATTACGCCATTTTATTTTGGACATTGTATAGTTTTGGTTTATTATTTCCAATAATAAGCCTATGTGATTGTGTAGCAAACACTTTTTATAACCCCCGTCAAACTTTGTCACTTTATGTTTCAAGGTGCGTAGAATCAAAATTTGAAATGTCCGTTCGCTGTATGCCGTCCGCCGTCCGGGCCATAAAAGACCTAGGAATTTACTTAAAAAACCCATTCTTTCGCACATAGACTCCATTTGGGGTCTAGTTGGTCCTAACGTTTAACCATCCTGATCGCTTTACTTGCATCGATGCTATGGGCCAAAGTGTTTTGAGTGTTAGAAGTGTTAGACGCACGCGGGGGTAAGCGGGGGGTGGAGTGAGAGGAGGCGCCGCGGCACCTTGTGGTGGCTGGAGTGACCAGGGGCGTAGCAGAGGGGTGTAGGAGAATGAATATTTATTACTTTTACGTGTTATACCCATATAATACACCGCGGCTCCATGAGGTGGGTACAGCGTTCCTTCGAGGCATGAATATTTATGTTTTTTTCTAGGTCATATTTGTGTGTTAATACCAATGCTTTGCCTACGCATATTTAATAACATATCCTCTCGACTTTTCGTACGTACTTAGATAATGATATTATTAAGGCAATAACTATTTGAATATATAGGAGCTCAAATCGAGAAATATAAACATGCGTATATAATTATAGAAGTATAGGTTGTGGCAACTCGAAATAGGACACGCCAAGGAGTCTGGACGGGCCTTATGACGTACGCAAGCCAACTAAAACTACGATCAAACTCAATTGAAAAAATAGTAAACCTTTGTGAAATAATTTGCAGCGTTTTTATTTTTTATCTACCCGCTACCCCTAGGCCTTGTGTTCAGGACGACAGCTATCTCAGCACGACCCCGTTCTGGTTGTCAAAATGGTTTTGTATTCTCCCTGTGGGCGTGCACGAATCCCCTAAATTCCTCAATTTTTCGTAAACATAGTCATTGTACACGAACCTCCTTCCAGTTCGTCCTTTGTGAATCGCTTCAATTGTTCATTGGCTACGAATTGTGACGTGTGCATCAGTGGCTCAACCTTTCTCCTCCACTCCTCACTGTTTGTGAAGTATAGTGGGGGAATTTAAACTCATTTTGACATCACGATTCTTGTAATCTGCTGACAGCGCTTTTGCACCTGTCCGCATTCTGTCTGGTGACAATCGCCTCTCGTGGAGCCATCATATAGACCATTTATACACCAAACTTGCTTCGGCTAACTTCGCACTTCGTCGGCTCTCATCTTCAGTATCATTTTCTGTTCTTCGTATGGATTTTTTTGCTCTCTTCATGAGTCACGCATATTATATGATTGTCATGTGGGGGAACTCTTCTAATTGAGAGAAAATTTTCAAACAACAGAAAGCAGCGGATTTTATATGGCTTGGGATACAACGAAAGTTGCAGGGGCTATTTCAAAAAACTACAGTGCCTAACCATTCCCAGCCTTTACGTGTTCAGCTGCATTAAGATCATTCACAAAAATCCTGGATTAGCGCCTTGTGGATCAGATAAGCATAGCTATTTGACTCGCTTTCGAAATAATCTCCATCCTCCCGTGACTGACGAATTCTTTGAAGTCCAATCCTTTGCAGACCGGTGTGAGACTCTATAATTTTTTACCCGAAAGTGTTTGGGAGACTCCTGAAAAGCCATTTGTCAAACAACTAAAATCTATTCTCCTTGATGCTGAATTATATGCTGTTCAAGATTTGTTTACCATCAAGTTTTGATATACAGGGTGATTCCCTCGCAGATGCAAAAAAAATTTTGGGTGAAACTACATCAAAAATGGAGTAAAATGCCACCAACCGCATATTTTTATCTCAATCCGTACTCGAGATATGATTTTTTAAAGGTTTTTTCAGGAATACCGTGTTTTTTCATTTTAAACTCGGATTTCTCAACTTCGCCTCATTTAATTTTAACTTTCAACCTCATTTTCGGTATCAACATTAAATTTACTATAAGAATAGTGTACTTGGGTTCTTAAAAAGTACCATCCAAAGGCCCTCACATCAGCTCAAACATTGACGATTTTGAAAAATGAATATTTCTGAAAATCTTTAAAACTTTACTACTCTTTTAAAAAGAATCCTAGAAACTGGCAAATCTCATGAAAACTGCTTCATCTAATATGCTTTCCAACGGTATTATCAATTTTACTTTTATTTTATTATTTAGGGGAGAAAATATTATTTTAATGTTAAAAAATTTGCGTTTTTCAATGAAATTGTTGGTTTTCTCGAAAGAGGACCCTCCATGAACCTACGAGTATGGGGTCGGTTTCTATGTATTTTTTCTCGCTGGATCGAATGGGAACTCTTGCATATCTCTCAACTACTTCGTAATCGAGTTTTACACTTTAATTAAGTAGTTTTACCCCATAACACACATACATTTAATCGTAACAAACAAACTAAACATTTGCAATTATAAATGTAAAACTCGGTTATAACGGAGTTGGAGAGATCTACAAATGTTAACATTCGGTACAGCGTGAAAAAATACATAGAAACCGACCCCATATTCGTAGGTTCATGGAGGGTCATCTTTCGAGAAAACCAACAATTTCATTGAAAAACCCTTATTTATTAACATTAAAACATTATTTTCTCCACTAAATAACAAAATAAAAGTGAACTTGATTATACCGTTAGAAAGAGTATTAGACGAAGCAGTTTTCATGAGATTTGCCAGTTTCCAGGATTCGTTTTGGAAGAGTAGTAAAGTTTTAAAGATTTTCAGAAATATTCATTTTTCAAAATCGTCAATGTTTGAGCTGATGTGAGGGCCTTTGGATGGTACTTTTTAAGAACCCAAGTACACTATTCGTATAGTAAATTTAATGCTGATTCCGAAAATGTGGTCAAAAGCTAAAATCAAATTAAGTAAAATGGAGAAATTGGAGTTTAAAAGGAAAAAACACGGTTTTCCTGTAAAAACCTTTAAAAAATCATATCTCGAGAACGGATTGAGATAAAAATATGCAGATGGCGGCATTTTACTCCATTTTTGATGTAGTTTCACCCAAAAAATTTTTTGCATCTGCGAGGGAATCACCCTGTATAACTACAAATTGATGATGTTGAAGATGTCCCTTTTCTATTATTAATAATTATATTATCCGATGACGTATTAGTGTTGAGGAACATTAATAAAAGTACTCAACCTAATGAATAGTTTTTAAGTATAAACAAATTCAAAATCTGTGATGTGTATATGTAAAATCTGTTTTTATTATTGTTGAGTTTATTTGTATGAAAACGTTTATTGTTTATTCCTGTGTTATTGGTGGTATTATGGTGCTGAAATTAGACGCATTGTATATGGACTGAATTTAGAGCGGATAAGTGAAATGACATTTGTAATGTACATATTGACCCATTCCGTACCAAAGCATTGGTGATTGAATAAAGATTTCTGATTCTGGGAATGGGGTCACATTTGCAAGCTGAAACCTCAGCTAATTATTGACATTTTCATGTCTTTGCCCTGGCACATTGCACAAAAAACTGTCACGTAACGTAACGTAAATATTTTGACGATTTCCGCCTAGAACCGAGTCGTTGCTAGGGAAATGGTACTTCGTCGTTTTTCATCCCAAAAAATTCGTTGACCATTCGTTCGAAAGCTCTCGATTTATCCAACCATATTTTGTTTACTACTGCGAAGTGCGTGGCCAACAAGCTGAGTTATGAGCAAGGTTATTTGAATAATTGTGTACACTCAGGTGATCATTCTCAATAATTGATATTGTGAACATGATTGCCACCGCTTGTTAATTTCTGATGATTTCATTGAGCTGGTGTTTCGATGATTTGATTCATAGCAGGTGATCCAAATATTGCGAGAACGGTTTGATTTGTGAAGCGGTGGTTAAATCATTTTAATAGGTAATTTCTATGCTTTACACTCTAGGAAGCTGTAATTTCTTATGTAGCCTCTTTAGGACATTGACTTGACGATGCCCAGGGTCCGGATCAGATGAGTGGCTTTTGAAGCTAATTTCTATGTTTTACACTCTAGGAAGCTGTAATTTCGTATGTAGCCTCTTTAGCACATTTACGTGACGATGCCCAGGGTCCGGATCAGCTGAGTGGCTCTTAGAGCTTGCATACGAGTCTGCAGGGGGGTAGGTGATGTAGCCTGGCTCGAATTCAATGAAGTACCCACGGGTGTCGGAACAATGAGTCAACACGATCGCGAATTCAATTAAGTACCCACGGGTGGGCGGTTTCTCTTATGGCCCATTTAATTGATTTGTACGCCCCGCCGTGCGATGCACGGGTGAGATCTGCCTAGTAATAAATACAATAAGAAAACACACATGAAAATGTCCCAATGTGTTGCAGACTCGTATGCAAGCATTTCAAGCTGCTTTGTCTTTCTTATGATTTTCACGTACAACCAAGCCGTTGCTGGGGAAATAAAACTTCTTTAGTGTTTATGGGACCAAAATCGTTCTCCATTTCCATTTTAACAAGTTACGGTAGAAACCTACTTTTTTCGGATGTTCTCTATTGTCAATTGTAAATTGTCAATTTACGGCAATGACTTACCTATATGCTTTAATTTTCAGGTATTTCGCTCCAACTTCAAAAGGCTCCTCCTCACACCGCCGCTCAAGAACGACAGCGAATTTCACATCTTGGGTGTGGACCCCGGGTATTCCCATGGGTGCAAGGCTGTTATCGCGAATTCTAAAACATTCGGAGTGCTTGACAATAACCTCATTCATCTCGGTAACGATTTCGAGGGAAAACTGAAAAATTTGCTGTCCAAATGGGGAGTCAGGGTCGTCGTGGTTGGTAATGGTGTTGGTCATAGACACGTTTTGAAAGGTTTGTCTAATATAGTCCAACTTCAAGAGTTTTCCGGTGTTAAGTTCACTTTAGTGCGGGAAAATGGTGTTTCGGAATATTCGACGAGCGAGGTAGGGGAAAGGGAATATCCGGGTTACCATTGGGGGATCATTAGTGCCGTTGGTCTTATCAGAAGACTCTTCGATCCCCTCCAAGAATTCTCGAAAATGGACCCGAAGCATTTAGGAATCGGCATCTACCAACACGACGTAGACCGTGACAAACTCGTAAATGCCGCTCGGAGAACAGTATCTGAAGTTATTGCCATAATCGGAGTTGATGTCAATACGGCATCCGCTTCCATGTTATCATCCGTACCCGGTCTTGATACGTCCATAGTAGCATCCATCATCGATCATCGCAAATGTAAAGGCCCCTTCAAAAACAGAAATCAACTTCAGTTAGTCAGAGGAATGAAAGGTGAAATATTTCAACAATGCGCCGGGTTTTTACGGATTTTACCTCCTTCAAATGTTAGAGACAAAGAGTACAACGTTTTAGACCAAACATTAATCCACCCGTACTATTATAAAGTAACATATCAGCTTCTTGAACTTATGGGCTTACCTGTTAGTAGCATTGGCACGACACAGCTTACAGATTTCGTTCGAGGCTTCTCAACAGAAAAATTCGCTGATTTATTGAAGCGGACAGGTGTCGGCATTGATAAAAATTACCTCGTCCGTGGCCTGTCGCCATATTGGATTTCGTCAGTGCCTTCTGTATTGAAATACGACATAACAAAAATGGACGAACTACGAGTCGGTATGATGATTTCAGGCGAAGTGGAAAACGTGACGTTAACGGAAGCTTTTGTGAGTATCGGGATTGATGAAGTCAACGCGGTCCTTTCTTTCAATGACCGCAACAAACCGGATTTAGGACTCGGAGATCGGGTCCAAGTTGAAATTCGAAATTTGGAAATAAACGGCGAAAACTCGAAAATCGGGTTGACGTTTAAAAGAAAAATATCCGATCATCTTCGTACAGGATGATTCTTATGATAGCAGTCCTAATTTTACTGGAAAGTCTGAAACCCTTTGCAATATTTTCAATCATTCCCGTCAGTTTTATTGATATATGTACCTTTAAATTTTAAGATTTAAGTTAAGTTTAAGTGAAAATTTTATGTACATCTCCATTTTAACCAACATGATTTGTATGAATATTTTTATTATTGTCCATTTAGGTGTTCAATAGTTTGATTGTGTTAGCAGCTTTTTTGGAATATACCTATACGTAAGTACAGGGTGTCCCACGAAAGTTTACACCCCCTTCATGTCCCCTGAATTCAGCGTGAAAAATTGGGACCAACGCCATTCGTCAAAATTTTACACGTAGATCTCAGGAAAAATACTTTCGCGCGCGCCACTGAAGTGGAAGTGCGCCGGAAGTGGCGCAAATGATATAAACTGCGTTTTTTACATGGTAACCCTCCTTTTTTATTACAAATTTGGATTCTACGCAAAATTTCATTGATTTACGACCCCTCACTCAGTTTTTTGACCGCGCAACCCGTTCTCTGAGCGCGCAAAATTCTTAACTACCAAAAATATGTACAGGGTGTCCCACGAAAGGTTACACCCCCTTCATTTCCGCAGAATTCAGCGTGAAAAATTGGGACCATTCTTTATAATTTTACATGTAGATCTCAGGAAAAATACTTTTGCGCGCGCCACTTGCGCCGGAAGTGGCGCAAATGATATAAACTGCTTTTTTTACATGGTAACCCTCCTTTTTTATTACAAATTTGGATTCTACGCAAAATTTCATTGATTTACGACCCCTCACTCAGTTTTTTGACCGCGCAACCCGTTCCCTGAGCGCGCAAAATTCTTAACTACCAAAAATATGTACAGGGTGTCCCACGAAAGTTTACACCCCCTTCATTTCCCCTGAATTCAGCGTGAAAAATTGGGACCAACGCCATTCGTCAAAATTTTACACGTAGATCTCAGGAAAAATACTTTTGCGCGCGCCACTTGCGCCGGAAGTGGCGCAAATGATATAAACTGTGTTTTTTCAAATGGTAACCCCCCCTTTTTTATTGTAGATTTGGATTTTACGCAAAATTTCATTGATTAAACGACCCCTCACACGGATTTTTTTACCGCCCGCCACCCGTTCCGCGAGCGTGCAAAGTTCTTAACTACCAAAAATATGTACAGGGTGTCCCACGAGAGGTTACACCCCCTTCATTTCCCCTGAAATCAGCGTGAAAAATGGGGACCAATGCCATTCTTCATATTTTTACGTGTAGATCTCAGGAAAAATACTTTTGCAAATGACATAAACTGTTTTTTCAAATGGTAACCCCCCCTTGTTTTATTGTAGATTTGGATTTTACGCAAAATTTCATTAATTTATGACCCCTCACACTATTTTTTTGACTGCGCGCTCGCAAAGTTGCCTAACTACCAAAATTGCGCGAAACATGGATTCTGGTGAACCCCAAGTTAGTGTGGTCCGTGAATTTTCATTGTTTTTCAACTCTGATCCATAAGATGCTATCTGTTTCTTGATTTGATTCGATTTCAGCGGAATTATGGCCGAAATGTGGTTATTTTGCGGGAAAAAATAATCTTTTCATGTCTGTGTTTGCCTTTAAAAAAATTAAAAATACCATCTGGTGGGGGAAAACCATGAAAAACGTGCATTATGGCACTATAAGCAAATACCTAGGAAATCGGTTGATCATGTGATTTATATACCTTATGTGTACAACTGAATGAAACAATTGAATAGTATTGTACCAAATCATTTTATATATTTTTATAAGCAATTTCTATACCAATATTGTCCAGTATTAACTAGTACTTAGACTGTACCTGTACTTAGAGGATTTTCGAAAAAAATTATTCTTGTTAAACGGTTTTTTTCTCTTGTATTTGTTATTGAAATATATACTCAAATTAAAAGTAGTACAGAGGAATGTGTTTTATCTTATACCCACACTTTCTCACTCTCTGGGAGGGTCTTTTCTTCTGCCAAGTTGGGTGTGGCACATAGCTTCCTCGTTTACCTTTCATGAATGTATATAGATCATTGAAAAATGTTTAATGATCTTGAAAATTTTTAAATGATCTTGAAAAATTCCATAGCGGAAATGAGTGAATCAAGAAGTAGTGTCAAATGTCGTAATTGGTCAATTAAGAAAAGAAAAAATGATTCTCAATGTAATTTACGTTTGCACAAGCGCAGAATGAACTGATGAGTTGGAAACAATGAAATAGGTACGGGACCGTCTACAACCTAAACAAGGCTTTCGCTGACAATTTCGTCAAAATTGGATGAAAACTGTGGAAATTGAGGTCATTACAAGTATTTTACATTGGCGCATGCGCAGTAGCTATTAATGATACAATCATGTTGAAATTGATATTAGATGATCAAATTGTCATTTCCCAACTATCATCCAAATTTGAGCGAGATCGAACGACTAGGACGTGGAGAAAATGATGCCTGGTAGGATATACGTTTGCACATGCGCAGAGTGAGGTATTGAGTCGAAGAACGACGAAACTGATTGGGGACCGTTTACCCCCTAGCCCGCACATTCCCAGAAAATTTCATCCAAATCGGATGAAAACTGTGGAAAAAAAGCTTGTTACAAGGGGTTGCGGACACACAGACAGACAAAGTTGTTCAGAAAGATCTAAAACGTAAAATGCGAGTGGAAATTTTGATTGTGGAGACCAAAAATGTTTTTTCTCCAGAAAGTGAAAACAATGCTTCCGCTACCTTTCGGTAGACTCAGAAGCGAAAAATAATAATAACTTATTTAATTGTGCATATTACATTTTTCCATATACAGGGTGTCTTACGAGTCTCCTCTAAAATCGTTACATAACAACTCTAAAAAAAATTTTTTAAATCTAGGTAGAGCTTTTAGCGAGGATCTCAAATATCATAGTCGAATGCCCGCACAAGCGTGCTTAACACAGTCAATGCGGATGGCATTGATCGATACCATCTCTGTAGGTTGAGTTCTCTGCCTTTGATGGTGGAGTGGACGGGAGTGGGGCTATGTTTGGCCTTTCATTCCCTTCAGTATGAACTAGGCAGCCCAGTTTTAGAAGATTACGTCCCTCTGTCGTTTGAAAATTCGCGTAAGCCCGATTCCAAATAATCAACGTAAGTGTTTATTATTTGGCAGTTATTCCGTAATGATATGTATTTACAAATCAACCAACGCTTAATATAGTTTGTATTTGAATTTTTAGCTAAAGAAAACCGATAAAATGTAACCTAACCCACTGAAAAACGCAAGGTAGCCTGAAAAACCTACCTACCTATCCTCCTTTTTATGTTGTACACGTAATTTTGTTTTCATACATTGTATAAAACTAATATAAATGAATGGGCTTGCCCCAGGCCAAGGAATTGTCAAAAAATGGAGCGTGCGAATAGTACACCTGAGCCCACACGACATGCCGGTAGTGCGGGTTGCCTAGCATTGTATCCTCATCACCGGTGGCATCGATCGATGCCACCTCCAAATAGTGGACTCTGAGACGGAATCCTTTCACAGCTCATTATAGATAGCTTCTAAGGACCAAATAGGACCATCATTATCCAATTTCAAGGGGGAAAAAAAAAAAAAAAATCTGTTGGGAGTGGGGACTCAGAAAAACGGCTACACATTGAATGTGTTAAGAGTGTCGTAACAGTCTGTTTCAGAACTTCCATAATATGCTACATAACGTGGTGGTGGTAAGGAAGGAGAAATAACTATTTCAACTCGACATCAAATATCTTTATTTTCTTAACATGGATCAAAAATTTTCATTTTATTGTCTTCGTTGGACGAGGGGTAGCACGACACGTGGGCATTACATTTGGAGTTTATGGTGAATAATAAGCCATAATAACACACGTAGATAACATTCAAAAAAATTAATCGTTTAAAAGTTTTTTGGTATTCAAAAAGCTTGGATCGTATCATTTTTCCACCTAACAATTTATATTCTACAACTTGAACATATTTCTACATTGAACATAATAATATATACATAATATTCTATTTTGAACATAATCTACAACTTTAGCATTATCACATTCTAAACTTTCAACTAGGTTGCTTTATTGTCTCAAAGCTATCAACAAGATTCTCATATTTATACCTAAGCTCCCCATTCAGTTGTGAAACCAACATAAAATGTTAAATAAAGATTTCGCACATCAATTTCCTGATAGGTACTTTCATGTTGAACCCAACATAGTGATAAAATAGAATAACGTAGCATCAATCCCGTATGGAACTAAGTTAGGAGCAACCATTAAATAAAGTAATATTCCAAAAAAATATTGAAAAATAAACATTTACGTTCAAAAATGAAAATGCAATCAATTGCATAGATTAAAGATCTTCCCATATTTACATCAATTTCGTTAGAGACACGCTTTTCTTCCAATATTTCTACGCCAACTACACTGACCTACCTTAACGTTTTTCTAAATTGAAGCTAAGGAACAAGAACAAATATATTTACCTATAAGCGCTTTAGGCCGTAATAGTTTTTGGCAAGGCAAAATAAGGCTAGAATTTTAAATTAGAGTGTTTACCATGGAACATGCTCGAGCCTTCATCTCCTGACCGTATGTTGACGTTTTTGGAGTATTACAGCAAATTAATTATGTTTAGATTGAAACGCACAGTGAAGGTGAGAGGAAGCATCAGTGTTGCCAGATTTATTTTTTCGATTTTTCGTAAGTAGATCTTTCTTCCGAAATCCGTAGATTGAGAAGGTTTTCTGTTGATTGCTCTTCAAAAATCGGCAGAGAAGTCGGTAGATTTTTCTTCAGCAAAATATTCCAGAAATTGTGTATAACATCATTTAGTTGGGTGTTAAATATACAAATACGGTAGGTGGGTACGCTCCTATGTTAAGCTTTCTTGGAGTGTATGGATATTGTGTTATCTATTCATACAGGTATAATAATGACTTGAAATCGTGACATACCCAAAAACCATTTTAACACAGAATGTGTTTTAGCCATGGACTAACTAGCCGAAAATGGAACGCGGGATGGGAACGAAATGTGTGACGGATGATTTTCACGTACAACCGAGCCGTTGGTAGGGAAATGGAATTTCCGCCATTTTAATCGCACAGAAATTCACCATTCGTTGGAAAGCTCTTGATTTATCACGAATTTATTTCGTATTTTTTTTTCGTAGTTTCATACTATAACTATATAAATTGATGTTATAAATGAATAGTAAACAATGACGCTTGTTTGGTTGTCACTTGGTTGCGCGACAACGCAATTTTCGTAGTTTCATACTATAACTATATAAATTGATGTTATAAATGAATAGTAAACAATGACGCTTGTTTGGTTGTCACTTGGTTGCGCGACAACGCAAACACATTCTGTGTTTCAATAATTTCGTCCGAAGTATGTAAATAGAGGTAACCGGGGGTCCAGGGGGCTTGCCCCCTGGCGAGGCGCGGAGCGCCGAGTTTTCAGAAAAGATTATGATAAGTAATAATAAATTAATAAAATATTATTGAAATTGAAATTTAAAGTTTGGTGTTGGTTATTCTGAGGTATAGATAAATAAATTATTGTTTTACTAGTAGAACTAGGTACCTACGTTATTTGGGTTGACGGAAGGCATAGGTACCAAGAAATGATCAAAATTTCAACATTAAAAATTTCAATGAATTGAATTTTTCAAAATTTGTATTTGAAGATTACTACTTATATATAATACGTATATATATATTGCCTTGATCCCACTTTAGTCACCCCATTCAGCGCTTTGGTACTTCTACTTTGCGATGTAAGACCCATTTTTTCTAAGTCCTTGCACAAAAACAGGGTTTTTCGGGGAAAATTTCAGTAGATTGATCATTAAATTAAAAAATCCGTAAATTTTCGACAGTTTCCCATATCCGTGAATCTGGCAACACTGGGTAGCATTTACTTCTGAGTGGTGCCATCTCTATCAAGTACAATTTCCCTCGCCTCCTTGATTTTATTTTCCCAATCTTAAATTATCAACATTATACGCAACCAAGTTTATATTCTGCTGAAAATTTTAATTTCATTCATTACAAATTAATACTTTAAAAAAATAATAATTCAACTTTTTACAGATCGTTATGTAATAATTGCTCCAAAAAGTCCACACTCAACCGATAGTCACTAAGAATGAGACGTCCTGTAAGCTGCAGGCTTAAGCACATTCCATGTGCATTTTAGACTTTCCAGGCAAAACTTCGACTTTAAATTCATCTATTTATGTTTTTAAAAAATTTTTTTTTGTCTGAATATTTCTAATCATTGCGTTATAATCATATGAACCATAGTTTTGCAATGCGAATTATTCTACTTTACCTCGATAATTGCTAATTGCATTTAACATCGGTGTCCTGGCCACAAGTAGTAAACACCTGAATAAAGTAGATGCTTACCGTTGTCTCTTTTCGTTTTTCAACTTTTAAATCAATTTATTTGGTTGTTTACCAAGTATTTAACGACAAAACCTAATTACAATATTTATTTCCTTTAAATTTATGGTAATTTTGGCACAAGGGTATATATCACAACTGGTTTGAATTGTGGTAAAAAATATCCTAGAAAATCAGTGTAGGTATACTTGGATTTTCGAAACAAATACTTCCAATACTCTTTAAGGCCACACATATGTCAATTTTCACTCCTGCTCCGGACCCACTAACAAATTTTTCTCTCCAAAATTTGTAGATAGACTCAGACAGACAGACAGACTAGAAAAAGTCTGCCAAGCAGGTGTGGCACATAGCTTCCTCGTTTACCTATATACGTTGTAACCTGCCCCAAACTCGTAGAGTTCATGAGACTCATGGAGAGTCATTTTTCACGAAAATCCTCGATTTAATTGAAAAACCCATGTTTTCCGACATGAAAACATGATTCTCTCCCCTAATTTGACAAGTAAAAGTAAAATTGACTATACCGTTGGATAGCTGAGATCCTGGCGTAATTTTTGGACTTACCTGCAAAAATCCACGTGCCTAATTAGGTACTAGTACATATTTATGAGCGTTGAAAAAACCGTAGGTCTTTGAAGGAGCTTTTTAGGCTGATTTATCTCCCGTTCAATCCAAGTGAAAAAATTTTGATTTGGCATCAGAGAGATAGAAAATTTGATGCTCTTTCCAACGGTCTCCTCAGATTTGATTTTTCTCACGAAATTAAGGAAGTGATTGCCGTTTTCGTGTCATAAGGTCGAAAACACGAAAAAAATTTCAAATACACGGTTTTTCAGTGGAGTCTGCCAAGTTGGGTGAGACACATAGCTTCCTCGTTTACCAATCATCTTCTTCCAACTATCATCCAAATTTAAGCGAACTCGAACGACTAGAGAGTGAAAAGATGGAACATGTTGGAATGAAGTATTGATATGGCAACACTGAAACTGATAGGGGACCATCTACAACCTAACTGTGCGCACAGTGGAAATTAAGGTCGTTACAAGGATTTCACATAGGCGCATGCGCAGTAGCTATTAATGATACAATCATGTTGACATTGATATGAGGTAATCAAGTCATCTTCTCCCAACTGTCATCCAAATTTGAGCGAGATCGGACGACTAGGGCGTGAAAAAATAGAGCATAGTGGCATTTACGTTTGCGCATGCGCAGAGTGGAGTATTGATTTCGCAACACTGAAACTGATTGGGACCGTTTACACCCTAGTCCGCTCATTCCCTAAAAATTTCACCGAAGTCGG
This sequence comes from Adelphocoris suturalis, assembly GCA_030762985.1. Lineage (NCBI taxonomy): Eukaryota > Metazoa > Arthropoda > Insecta > Hemiptera > Miridae > Adelphocoris > Adelphocoris suturalis. Next base: position 7,445,894 of record JAUMHS010000014.1, on the reverse strand, counting down.
ATGAAAATTGGGGAAAATAACGTTTGCGCATGCGCAGTGTGGAGTATTGATTTCGCAACAATGAAACGTCTATATTTGACGCAGTAGTTGGAATTTCTGAGGGCATGTATCATGTTCGAGAAAAATGCGCTATAAATTATATCGCGATTGGTAGAGCAAAAACCATTGCGCATTCGCGAAACTAATATCAATTGACACAAACAAACTCCGATACTAATGGTCCGATTTTGGGCGCAGGCGTTTATGCTCCCAGCGGTCAAAACTCCGCTCGCGGGAAAGACTATTTCCTCCCGAACGAAACGACGGGCTGGACGATATGATCCCTAACTTCTGCACGCGTAGCACTGATATGCTCCCAGCGAGTGATCTCTGCTCGGAGATAACATCTTCTCGGGACCATATCAAGTCAGTCGCTTAGCCTGATACCCATAACTGTCAAGTTTTCATGGAATACCTGCATGACACATATATTGCAGATGACTCGACCTACCCTCCAACATTATGGGCGTCTAAAACTGCTGACGTTGACCGCACGACTAATGCATGCGAGTCCTTCCACTCAACATTTAATAAAGACTTATATACACCACATCCCGACCTCTTTACATTTTTCGAGGAGCTATTGTCCGTTCAAGCCGATGTTTACCCAAAACTAAATTCAGATACCAAGACCTGCCATTCAAAAACAGCAAGAATATGTAAACAAATGGATTTGGCTTTTTTTCCAAAACCATTTGGAAGTGGTTTTTGTTTTGGCATTATTGACACAGGTGTTTAAGCCCCGTATATACCTAAGTACTTAGCATTAAATTATTGCTCGATCACATAATTTACTTATTTCCTTCCATTACCGACCTAGTGGACCGGGGAGATGCTATCATAACGGCCTGACGGACGCTACTGGCGGGAGCATAACGGCAGGGGTGGTCGCTGGACTGGGAGCATAACGGGAGTTTGGTTTCCCCAGGCGGGAGGAAATAGGGCCGTTTTCAGTGGCTTGGGAGCATATGGTCAAACTCCCCCGATTTTTATTAAATTTTCAAGAATTGACTATACATCCTCCTATACTTTCTCCTATACATTTCATTACCGTTGGATTAATAGTAGTCTGTGCGCATGCGCAAACATTTCGACTTTTATTTCGTTCTTTAACTAATTCTATACGTCCATGTCACAATGTGTGAGGAAGCCATACTGCCCACCCAACTTGGCAGACGTTTTTGTTTGGTCGGATTGAGTTCAGATTTTTTGAAAATCCAACTAGAAGATTTTCAGGATTAGTCCTTGACAATTTCATCAAAATCGGTTGAACCATTGAGGACATACTGAGAAAAACTATCCAAAACAGCTGCCACCGCGCGGAAATTACATATGTGTGCCCTTAAATAGGGAAGTTTGTTCGCATTATAATTCCACGTTTCCAACAAGAATTTAGGGTTTTTAAGTGAACCAACAACCAAACAAACTAGAATAATATTAGAATACGACACAATTAATATACAAGTACGATAATGTATATTGTATACGTACATTGGTACATACAACATTAGCATTTGAAATGCAATAGATACTTATGTACTCACTAGATAAACACGATCACTTCACGAATAAACTACTCTTGAACTATTATCACAAAGAAAAATGCACTACGTTCACCATCTTCTTAAATTCAATTCAATATCAAATTTCAAAAATTTATTTTCAAACGAATGACTTTTTTCTATTGACTAACTCAAAGTTCCATATAGGTATTTAAAAATTTAAAAAGACAAGGATGGGTATATACTACGCGTTAACATGAAATTCAATTAAAAAATACTCAACAATGTGTCTTATTTTCAAAATTAATAATTCAATGAATAACCAAGTTGCCTCCAAGCTTTCATTTTGAATATGTACCCGTAAAAATTTGTAATTTGTTCGTGGGTTCAATTTTAGAACAATCGTATGGTTTTTTTTTTTTACAAAATTATTTGATACAAACGCAAATAAACCATTTTTGGTAATTGGATTTCCTTTAATTATTGTCGCAAGTTAGTTTTAAGAGTATAAAATAAGCGTTCAGGTTGACTCATAAATATAGTACGCAGGTAAAGAGAGGTTGGTATTCTTCTTAAAGTCATAATTACAATTTGTTGTGTAATATTTATGGAGTATCGTACATCCAAAAATGATTAAATATAATTGTATTTTGTAAATAACGACTTGGAATTGTCATTTGTAGGTTTGCATTCATTTTGCAATCGCTTTGTCCGCTTTAACTGAGACTAATTAGCTGAGAAAGTTGATGATGTAGACAAGCAAATTCTGCTTGAAACCAGCAACTCGTCCTTTTAGCCACAATGAGCCTTGGGAGGGGAAGTGGTTATATTTGTGCCAATAATGGCACACGGACATTCCTGTGCCAAAAATTTTGGGCCTTTAGAGCCACAGTTATGGCAATGATTTGGACCTTTGAAAGGGAAGTGGTTACATCTGTGTCAATAATGGCACATGGACATTCCTGTGGCAAAAATGTGTGCCTTTAGAGTTACATTGGTGGCAATGGTTTGAGCCTTGTGGAGGAAGTGGTCATTGCTATGCAATTCTGTGACCCCCATTTTTTATCTAACGTCCGGCACAAGGACATTCCTGTACCGAGTAGTTGAATTTGCTTGGTGTCACAATTTCAGTGTTTTTCACGAGCCAGCCGTTGTTAGGGGGAAACTTGCAGTTTTCATCGCACAAAAATCTCGCCACTCGTGAAAGCGCTTGATTTATGTGATAAATGTTCACATTTCAAGCTACCAATCTCCTTACGTACCTGGCTACATTCCAAAACTAAGTTGATTGTGAATTGCAGAGCAAATTACTCGTTTTGTGGCAATGAAATTTGAAAAGATCCGGCGAGGCGCGAAGCGCCATATATATATATGCCAGTAATGGCACACGGACATTCCTGTGCCAACGATTTTGGGCCTTCAGAGCCACAGTTATGGCAATGATTTGGACCTACCAAAGGAAAGTGGTCACATCTGTACCAATAATGGCACATGGACAACTCTGTGCCAAACATGTGTGCCTTTAGAGTTATATTGGTGGCATTGGTTTGAGCCTCGTGGGATGAAGTGGTCACACCTATGCCATTACTTGCACAAGTCATTCCTCTACCTATAATTTTGGGCCTTGAGAGCCACAGTTGTGGCAATGATTTGGACCTTTGAAAGGGTAGTGTTCACTTCTGTGCCAATAATGGCACATGGACATTCCTGTGGCAAAAATGTGTGCCTTTAGAGTTACATTGGTGGCAATGGTTTGAGCCTTGTGGAGGAAGTGGTCATATCTGTGCCAATAATGGCACACAGAGATTCCAGTGCAAAAATTTTTGGGGCCCTTGAGAGCCACAGTTGTGGCAATGATTTGGACCTTTGAAAGGGTAGTGTTCACTTCTGTGCCAATAATGGCACATGGACAAAACTGACAAAAATGTGTGCCTTTAGAGTTACATTAGTGGCAATGGTTTGAGCCTCATGGGAGGAAGTGGTCACATCTGTTCCAATAATAGCACATGGGCATTTCTCCGCCAAAAATGTTGGGCCTTTAGAGCCACAGTTATGGCAATGATTTGGACCTTTGAAAGGGAAGTGGTCACATCTGTGCCAATAATGGCACATGGACATCCCTGTGCCAAAAATTTGTGGTGGCAATGGTTTGAGCCTCGTGGGAGGAAGTGGTCACATCTGTGCCAATAATGGAACACGGACATTCCTGTGCCAAAAATGTTGGGCCTTTAGAGCCACAGTTGTGGCAATGATTTGGAAGTTCGAAAGGGAAGCGGTCACATGTGTGCCAATAATGGCACAGACTCAAATCGCATTTGTTCATGTGAGTTCAAAATTGTATTTGCCACTCATTTTTCAGAAGATATTTTCATCAAAATTATTGTTTTTTCCATTATGATTTGTAAAAAATATTTGTTTTTTGGTTGAGCTGGTTTTGGCTTTATTTGAACCTCAATTAAGTTACTAGATATTATAACAAATTCCAATTAACATGATGGGATATTTCTTAAATTCTATTAACAAACACGTAGGTAATGCTGGTTTTTACATGAAAGTGAAAATAGAGTAAATTTAATCATTGTTTAATAATCTAACAGTTATGTACTGACTAAGGCATATAGAATATTGTACTGTTTTGCAGTATGCAAAGCTTTATGCTGATAATTTATTGTCTTTGGCTTGAAGGTTTCCAAACACATAAATAATAATACAAATAAATAATAATTAGTCTGCTATGATAGGATAGTTACCATAACATACAAATATGAAGGTAGAGGTCGCACACTGTAACAGCGTAGTTCGACTGGTTTTAACATCCCCTTCTCCTACCGTACTGTACCTTTCGGCCCCTTTTTAGGACGTCCCTCTGAAGCTACGTCTTATAGGCAAGGCTTCGTTTATAAGAGGGACGCCTATTGGAATTGATTCAGGGGGTGGGAGATAACTCAAGCATGAGAAAAAATAAAAGCATACAAATCCGTTTCAGACCATGCTAAGACCGATTCCGTGAAAACCCCATAGGTTTATGCTTGTATGTGTGTGTATGTAATGTGTGCGTAATTTTGTCGTCACTGCCCAGGCCACAATCCTCGACCGATTTTCGAAATTCTTTCTTCGTTCGATCCCCATTTTAGTCTAGTTGTGCGACGGACCTCGGGAATTTCGGATTTCACGATGGAAGAGGGTGAATGGAGGGGGTAAAGCCGAAAACTCGTGTTTTTGTCGACCAATTTTGTCGACGCCATCCAGGCTACAATTTTGAACCGATTTTCGTGATTCTTATTCCGTTCTATTCCAATAATAGTCTAGTTGTGGAACGAACCTTGGAAATTTCGGATTTGCTGTCGTGGCGGGTGGTGGAGGGGGTAATACTGATAAATCATGGTGTTCTAACTAGGATAAAGGTACCTATGTACCTATATATATATATTTTCTCTTGTTATAATTCTCACCAAGATTATATATAATCCATTCATAGGGACGCCCCTGTAATGCATGCATTACTTACCAACATGTTTCAGAAGTTTTTCATACAAAATTATGTTAAAAGATACGATAGAAAGGTGTAAACATTGCGTTGTCGTGTCATATGAATGGATTTGATGTGCTTAATCAGCAAGAGCCCCAAAATAAGAGTCTTATCCCGAAGCATTCAGCTAAGTTATATATTGGATAATTGGGTGTTAGGTACTGTAAGAATAATACAAGATATGTTTATGAAGGCATTATAGTATTTCATATTCAGAAGAACTAGTACCCAAGGATAAAGATCTACCAGAATCTGAAGACGATGATGAGTCTGTATTGATTATTACAAATTCATCAGTTACTAAGTCAAGTAGTCCTTCATTTTTCTGGGACTCCTATTGTTTTGCAAATGTTGGCATATCCTAACCAGTTCAGTTGTAACTAAATCAAAGTTCACTTGCCGTATTGCTTCAGCTCGTTCGATTGCATTACTACGTTAAGCTGCATGACATAATTTCTCACAAAAACCCACACTTTATCGGGCTCATTATTTTGTGTTGTAAACGCAAAATCTGATATCCATGTTGTTCTAGCATTGCATCAAGATAATACACTTTGCGATCGTACTGTGGCTTTTTTGTTAAGAACGAACTCGTAAAATTGAGGCTTTAATCATGATTAACATGACGATGATAAACTTGATTTTTAAGCTGAATCTAGGACGAGGCTGTGTTATGCATAGGCCGAGGGAATGAAAGAGGGTTAAGCCTTTTAAGCCTCTCCTGGATAAAAGCGCCAAGTTAAAGCGAGCGACTTATACACACTACGTATATACATTTCATTCTCAACATAATTGTCAACTATTTCAATATAAAAATAAAACATCACATTTTGTTAGGCTATTCAAAATAATTTTGGTGGTATTGTCAATTTTCTCGTCTATTTTCACTACTGGAGTTGATAATTACGTAGACTGATAAGCGTAGGCATGAATAAATGTCTTAAAACATTGTTGTCAAATGTATTTTTCAAATTATATCCTTCGCGCTACTAATAATTTTACCAAAAAGTGGCCTTAAAAGTATTTTGATTGTTCAAAATTAATTTTGAATAAAAAAAAAAAAAAAAATTAAAACACATTGAATCACTTAACAGTGAAATAACTGAAGGTGTTCAAATTTTAATGTCAGTAGGTAACCTATATTATACATATCAATATCACATGGTCAACATGTTTTTAAGGTTCATTAACTCTTAATATTAATTTTAGTTCATACCAAGCAATACTAGATAAGTTGAATAAAGGTATAACAAAGTAAATCTTATGGTCAAAGGGTTTGTTGACAATTAAAGCTTCAGAGTGCTTTGACCATAATGTCATCAACGTAGAAATTCCCAATGTAATGTCATTCGGAGGTGACATCCTTTTTTGACTTTCCTTGTTTTTTGACTGTCCTTGTTTGCTTTAGCTTAGAAAGCAGACACTGTGGACTATTAAATTCTGCCTGACGTCAAATAGAAATATCTGCAAACACCTCCGAAATTTCTCATTAAAAAAACGGACGGTAGACCTACGGTTCTACAGTCAGATCATTTAATAATGATTAATTGTACAGATTATTAGTTCATTATGGTTACTTAGCAATATTAGTTTATAACTGAGCGTAATGAATCCTTGACACTACAGAAGCTTAGGGAACATGAGATGTGATAAAATGAGTGTATTCCAAAACGTGGCGAACGATTTTTCTGCTATGAAAACTAAGGGAGTTACGTTTCCCTTGTAACGCAATAGTTGTACGTGAAAATCAATAGAAAATAATATTTTCGCCGTGACGTGACGGTTGGAAAAAAATGGAAATCATTATTAAATTATAATATAGGTGGTTTACAATTTATTGTTGACATAGCTTAATAGTACATTGACTATAACGTCATCAATGTATTAATTCTCGATGAAATGTCATTTGGAGGTGACATCCTCTATTGAAAATGCTTTCTACTTCAGCTCAGAAAGCTGCCGATGTGGTCCATCAAATTTTACTTGATAACAGGTAGATATATTTTCAAAAATAATTCCTCCACTTGATTTTTCATTTAAAACTTCTCTAAAATAAAAATGTAGACATTTATTAGGGACACATGTGATGTAATTAAATGTAGGAACTGAAATAAATTACGGTGTCAATGGCTTTTCCCTTGGGACCACTTGGATTCTTCCATGTCACATAGTCAACCTGTTATTGGGGTATATACACTTATACTCAATTTGATTTCACATACAGCTTTAAAGGTTGGATAAATCTATAGCAAAGGAAGTAATATGGTCAAAGTTTAGAATTCTTGACAATTGAAGCTTGATAGTACTTCAACTATAATGTCATCATCATAGCAATTCCTAACATAGATTGCACTACCTATATTATTTATATTTGTACATTTTATGTATTTATTTATTCATTTATAAGAAAGGCCAGTATACAAAAAATAACAAAGCATGTTATCATTTAATTATGTGAATATCTGATTTATTTTATGTGAGTAGATGCCAACTTAATGCAGCACATGGCACATGTTTTTGATACATGTTTAGCTAAATATCCGTCTATCAAGCGCACGAGGATCAAACAATTAGTGAAACCTGCCTCTCAGACAAGGATTTTTGTTTATTATTAATATTATTATTATTTATTTATTTTTTTAAATCAAGAAATATCGGTGGAAGAAACAAATGAGTATTTTTGGGGCTTGTGGTCGAATTGATGAGAAATTTTTGAAGCTTCAGTATAGGAACATACAGACGTTTCATCCCACCAGATTCTATTTAGCAAACCATGGTGCATATTCGGCCTCTCTAGAGAATATCACAAACCGGAATATATCGCACCCATCCTAGAATAAGGGTACAACTCAAAAATTGTCATTTTCGGCAAATCGCATTCAAAGTTTTCCTTCCACACCATTGGCTACCCATTCTTTGGAACACGATGAACATAATTTATCTTTGCGAAACTTGTTTCCTACATTATTACTCTAACGCCCCATGGTGAATAAATAGTTTTTTTTGCCAGTGGGAAGGGAGTGGGGGGAACGGTTTTGTTGATTTTTTAAGAATTTTTGAGTTGTTCCAACTCAAACACTGAAATCTCACCAGTCAGGATCCAAAATGTTCAGAAAAGAAAGACACAAGTTAAAATTGTCCACACAAAAAGTTAACAACTCAAAACGAGACACAGACTGTTTGAACTCAACTGAGTTGTGTCTTTCTTCCTAGGACGTGAATTGGTTACTCCGTCCATAGAAGAAAGACACACGCACTCTCTAGCGGAATTAGAGTGCCCTACACATATCTCCTCCTTCTACAGACAAACTAGACCGTTTCTACTTCTCAGAACCACAACTAACTCAAAAATCGCGATTTTTGAGTTGTACCCTTATTCTAGGACGGGTGTATGTCTAATGGACATGTTACATGTCAACAGAACATATGTTAAACAGGTGTCCTTTAGCAGAACCTGTCTGTAAGACGTGGAATCCGTTGTAACTATGATTGTAAAATGTATGTCTTGGAGACAGGGTTAATTCTGGATTCGAGCTAGAGGTTTACAGGCATTTGCTGGTTGCGGTATCAAATTTGAGACGTATTTTGTGCATTTGGTGGTAACAATTGAAACATACCTATCCGAGAGACTGACTCCATCTGCAGTATTGAAGGAAAACATACAAATGCTTATATATAATTAAATATATATTGCAAGGTATCAATATTTTTAGCTCCTGAATTTTTACGCAGGAACGATTTTGTTTCAATCACTCATGGGTGGGCGGTGGTAGTTCACATATACGTTTTTCTGCGAATCTCAGGGTAAACCTGGTCAAGCTAGTTATTCTTTGATTGAAACAATCATTAAGTATTATTATAAGACGATATAAAGCTTTATTTAGACTTGGAACATAAGAAAAATAACATGGAGTGTTAGAAATGCGTTCTCGTACCGCAATACCTACCACAAAATGAAAATCATTATAACACGTGCACAGATTGCGAGGGGGATCATTAGCGCCATTTTGCACCTATAAGAGACTATAGACTGGAAACTTTTAGGCCATAATTTCTAACGTCTTATTTATTTATTTTCTTTTTAATTTAATAATAATTATTTTTTGCTTCAATATAGATTCATTAAAAACTATACATTTGTTCATTTTTTTACAGATTAAAAAATGAAGTGTTCAGCTTGAAAATTACTCTGCACTGTGTAGTTATACATTGCCTAGAATATTAATTTAACATTGTTCATTCATAACAGGTGATCTGGATTGAACAGTTGTGTTTTACTTTGGTATACAATGTTGAACAGTATATTGTGATGCTGATATCTTTCACAAAAATGCTGGACACTCCATGATGAGAGATGATCCAGTGTAGGTCTTTCAGTATTGGCTTGGTGGTGTCTTCGATGGTGAGATGGTGTGAGCATTTGTCGTTGTCGCACACTCCATGATTAAACCTTATTATTACAACGGTACCTTAGTTATAACGGTAGTTTCTAAAGTTATTGTAAGATCAGTACCTACTTGCCAGCGTTGAAGGTTAAAGGGAACGACGTTCGAGTGATAGCATCCCCAATTTGGGGAACAACTTTTCCAACCAACAGCCATTCGGTGGATGTCGGTTAATATTTCTGGATTTCTGGTTCCTCGCAAGGAGTCGTAGCCATTTCCACTGTCGTGGATCGGGTGAGTTCACCCGAAGGCGATCGTCAGGCGGGCGATTTTTCCGTGCTGGCTCTAAACCGCCTGTAGTCTTTCGGAATGATCATCGTCATCACCACACCAACAGCTGTAAACGTTTTGAAGTAAGTACGAGGGTCATGCAAAAAGTAATTTTAAAAGTTTTCAAAAAAATCAGAAAGTCATAGAAAAATTGAAAAAAAAAAAAAAAAATTCATTTACAATGTACAAGGGTCATTCTCATTTCATTTGCCGCTTTCATGTCTCCGACGACGAATTCTCACAATTCTTGACCGAAACTAGTGATTTTGGGGAAAAAAGGGTAGTATAAGTTGGGAGATCAACGAAGTAATAATTTGACTGCCCAAAATCCTCTTTAACCAATACACAGTGATGACGAATGAAACCTAAAATCCTGGAAACTCATGTTACTGTCCTCTCTTACCTAACACCTAAGTAGAACTTAGGTAGTTACGAAACAATGACAATCTAGAACTGGCCAGGGTTACTAGCTGCAGTAGGTTGGTTCCTCTTTATTTAGAGTAAGGATTTACATTTTTAAGATTTTTCCCAACCCGTGAAAAACTAGTTTTTCAGTCGGTCCCCCATATCTCTTCTCAATGGGACCTCAGGAGTGTTGTCATTTTTGCGATCAAGAAAGCTGATGGAAAATGGCAGGAAATAGTCAGATGTGAAGGTTATATTGTCCAGTTGATGATGTGAGACTGTAGTGGAGTGCTTGGAGTTGCAGCAATTTTTACAGCGAAATAAGCCTAAAAACATGTTGAGTATTTTTATTTTCAATCATGAGTGTTACACAAATTACGAGTGTTGTTGGTGCTTAAACAAAATAATCCTATATCAACAACCATACTGCTTGGTGACAGGTTTCAAACAGTAGCCATCCCCGAGTTTTGTCACTTCATCATCCTGTGTGACACCATTTTTATCGGAAATTCTCATGAGTGTTACCTCTCAGGAGTGTGACCAAGGATGGGTAACACTCCTGATATTACGATAACACTAATAGGGTAACACTCCTGAGATTTAAGCTCAATTACTCTACCTTCAACACGAATTCCGTTAAATCTGAATATTACGTTTGAACGTGATTCTTTTGTACTTACTTGAGCCCCGACAACAATTTTGCCAAATCATCCATTTTACAGAAATCAATTTTTGAAATCTGGTAACACTCATGAGTTGGAAATCCTGTTTTTTAATACAAAAAAACATATAAAATACATCAATGAAAAACTCACTGTTCATCTATGGAACACAAATCTGCAATGTAGGTACAATGAGTACTATTTGCGAATCTAACCTCATTTACAACCACTTTCATATTTCACGTCACTGAGGTTCTCAAACACCCCAAAGCGGCAAATGAAATGAGAATTTTTTTTTTTTTTTTTTTAATTTTAAATGCATTTATTCACAATTTATACATGATAACATAAGCAAGTTATAAACTTAAATACAATCTGAAAAGTAGAAATAATGTTTGAAGTACAATGCTACTACCCCCTTTAAGTGAAAATGGGGGAGGAGCCGTAATATTAGTTGTGCAAATTATTAAGTTAACAAATAAAAAAATAAAAATAAACTAATTAAAATAATTCAAATAGAACATGTTATCATGAACTAAAAAGTAGTCATCAGATACCAAAAGGGAAAAAAGTAAATGAACACTGACGATTAATAGATAAAAACAAGCACCTGTATTAAGGATCCCTAAGTAAATATTTTTGTAAAGAATTCTTGAAAACGGATAAGCTGGTTGAAGTTTTAATGTCGCCAGGAAGGTTGTTAAACATTTTAACGCCATTATATGTAAAAAAATTCTGACCCAATGTCGTCAATCTGAGAGGTAATCTTAAAGTAAAATCAGATGCCAACCGAGTAATGCCATCCACTCGAACATAATTACCTTTTTGTTTATAAATGTAAATTAAATTGATTTTTCTAATAATTTTCCATAAATCCAGAACCTGAAACTCATTGAAAATTAAATTTGTCGGCGTTCTAGATTTTTTCTGAAGTAAAATTTTTATTAATAACTTCTGGGTCTTGTACAGCGGATCTAAAACCACTCGGTAAGCCGAACCCCATACTACAATGCTGTAAGACATAACAGACTGGATGAGTGCAAGGTACATAAGTTTCAATGTTTTAAGAGACATGAAACCTCTGACCGCCAGACACATCGGAATGAGCCTTCTTAATTTATTCACTAGAAATTCCACATGCGGAAGCCATGTAAGACACTGGTCCATTATTACTCCCAAATACCGCGTTTGGGGCACCTGTATTATAGAAGGACAAGTACATGAAATAGAGCATTGATGGGACTCGTGAATTTTTAAGCCTTCAAGAAAAGGAACCTTATGCCTTCTCAGGGAAAATGCAATGAAGCTGGATTTGTAATTATTTAGCAACATTCCTGCTGATTTCAGCCATTTAGCAACCTCAACCAAACACCATGTAGCTTTATTTTTAGCGTCTTCCCATGAGTGTCCATCGACTAATAGAACAGTGTCATCGGCATAGGAAATCATACAACTATCCATTAAATTCAGCTTCAACAGATTATTCATATAGTATACAAACAAAACAGGGCCGAGGACAGTTCCCTGTGGAATGCCATAGGAAAATGTCACAGAATCACTTAAATTATCATCTATTTTAACCTTTTGAGAACGGCCATGTAAATAGCTAGCAATCCAACTAACAAACTTAAGGTGCATTCCTTCAAGGCTCGTTATCAATTTACTATGGGATACACAATCAAATGCTTTTTTAAGGTCTAAGAATACAGCTAAAGGTTTCCGGGACTTTTCAAGCGAAACTACAATTTTCTCTGTCAGAAATGAGACAGCATCTTGTGTACTCCTTCCCGCCCTAAAACCAAACTGCCTCTCACTCAGTATGCTACCACCCTCCAACTTATCAACTAAATAAATCTTCACTATTTTTTCAAATATTTTTGCAATATTAGAAACTAAAGATATCGGCCGGTAATTATTCACATTTCGAGGTTCCCCAGATTTGAACAAAGGGATGACTATCGCCTTTTTGTAGATATCCGGGAAAACACCAGTTCTAAAACTCAAATTGATTAAATAAACTAACGGTTCAGCAATATAATACTTAATTTTCTTCAATGTCTCTGAACTAATCCCATCAAATCCAGGACTGGATCCTCCCTTCAAAGAATCTATTGCCTTAGATACATTTTGTTTATCAATTTTCATAAATGGAATTTCTGGGGATTCAGTGTTATCTAATCTAGTCGAACTTAAATCATCTATCGAAGGCAAAATGAGAATGACCCACTATGACTCTTCTATGAGAAATGAGAGAATGACCCACAAGTCATAATTCCCTCACATAACATAATCCCCACCCTTATCCAAACCCTTTTTGGTACCTTGACAAAAATTTGTGTTTCCCCTCCTCATACCCCTGCGTGCCCACCCCCCCGTAGGTAATCAGTAACTTCTTTCGGTGCTTATGTATTATACCGACCACACCCAATAAGGAACACTGAAATAGATATTTTATAGAAACGAACATTATATCATGAAAAACAACTCTTTAATTACAGAATTACAAAGATTATCACGTATGTATTATACCGACCACACCAAAGTATCGATATAAAAGTATCGATTTCTGTTCATTCCTAATCGTGATAACAAGAACAATCGATTAACGATAATTTTATTCGATAGCCTACGCTCACTCCTCCTTGACATTGCTGCATTCTGGGCATCACAGGAAACCCATTAACAATTGATAAACGAACATTATATCATGAAAAACAACTCTTTAATTAGAGAATTACAAAGATTATCACTTATGTATTATACCGACCACACCAAAGTATCGATATGAAAGTATCGATTTCTGTTCACTCCTAATCGTGATAACAAGAACAATCGATTAACGATAATTTTATTCGATAACCTACGCTCACTCCTCCTTGACATTGCTGCATTCTGGGCATCACAGGAAACCCATTAACAATTGATAATCGTAGTAAGTTTGTAATTGTTTAATTAATATAAACCCGTTATCAATTGATAATCTTTGTAGGTAATTCTGTAATTAAAGAGTTGTTTTTCATGATTCAATGTTCGTTTCTATAAAATATCTATTTCAGTGTTCCTTATTGGGTGTGGTCGGTATAATACATAAGTACCCTTCTTTCTGCAACTCTTGATCTGAGGCGAAATTATGGACTTTCAGCTTGGGAAAGAGGTAAAAGTCACTGGGAGCAAGGTCCAGGGAGTAAGGGGGGTGAGGGAAAATGTCCCAGTTGAATTTCTCAAGCAGTTCCTGCATTTGACGGGCTGATTGCGGTCTTGCATTGTCATGAAGTAGCAAAACACCTCGACGAAGCAAACCGAGGCTTTTACATTTCATGGCGGCTCGCAAGCCTTTTAGTATGCTACAGTACCGCTCGGCATTTATCGTTTCGATTTCGACGGTTAGGCCATCATCAGCAACAAACATTAACTGAAGACACATTAGAAAGGACACAGCTTTTATAGTCACAGGTGAAGAGAGATTGAATCTCATTGGTCAAGAGAAAGGAAAGGGGCAGATGAAGTGAAGGGGGAAAATAACTAAATTTGGTTTCAACAGTGAGAAGGGATAATTCCAAGCCTTATAGAATTGGACGTATCAGTGGTGAAATATATTGAGGGATGTCCTCATTTAAACATTTACCAGTCTGTCACTTTTGATAATTTCGAAATTTTCAAGTACATTCAACACACCTCCCTTTGGACAAAAATGAAGAAATTCTACAAACTGTCTGTCTGTCAAATCAAAATAAAAAAGTCCAGTCATGCAGCATGACCCCATGAGCGAATTTTTGAAGAAATCGTCGACATTTCAGTCGCTATTGATCGTGTTGAGAAATTTTAGTTTATGATTTTGATAGACAAACATGGAATCAAATTATTAACACATGCACAGAGTAAACTCATCAGTTGTGATTACATTTTTTTTTTTTTTTAAGTACCTACTACCTACGTTTTAAACAGCATGGTTCTAGGATTGGTTATACAGGGATACTTCCATAAGAGTAGTTCAATCTGAATTTGGACAATGTTTCATGCAAATATTACCGATTTTTACAACTAGCGAACGGCATTATTTCAATTTTTAACTGATTTTTAAACTTTGAAATTTTTGAAAACTTGATACATATTCTTATAGGTAATTTTACGCTGATTCCGAATATACCACATGTTAGTATGCTGAAAAAATTATTTCGCACAACAAATCGCAAAAAACAGGCTATTTTGAAATTTTTGACTACATTTTTGAAAATTTCAACCCGAAGATGTAATCCGATCATGCTGGCCAACGAACTTGAACTTTCGTTTTGTGTCCTGAACATTTTAAAATTTGTTTGAAGTTTCTAGCACAATTCTACGGACAGTTATCGTCTGGAATGACACATACATACATATATATACATACATATATATATACATACATATATACATACATATATACATATATACATACATACATACATACATAAAAAAATGCGTTAAACTTCAGAATATGATTCAGAATAGCCTGAAACGGATTTCTGTATAAAATTTTTTCAAAAATTCACATTCTACAAATTTTGAGGCGAGAGCAATAGCTTAATTTTCTTCAAAAATTCGCTAATTATAACCATGATTGGATTCCTGAAGATGTTTTGCAAATGTAGACCTACCCTCATTTTCCCTGAAATCCTCCTGTTGCTCGTCTATTCTTTCCTCGATTTTTTGTGTTTTAGGGGTAAAACTCGTATGGATATGCCAATATTGATGCTTTATTATCTTTCAATTTGTTCTATTGATTGTTTAGTAATAAAGATCCTCGGTATTCCTGAATTAGGTGTCGGGACTTAATGACCCATTCCTGTTGCCAAGTTACCCTGTTCCCTTATCTGTATTCATGAACACTTCTTGTTTTCTGTGCAATAAATGGTTATTCAATTTTGAAAGATAAGTACATCAAACTCACCAAGCGTTGAGTCAAGATATATCGAGCCCCAAACTGTTCCTTGAGAGTCAATCAGCCAGGAATATCCCAAGGTGAACAAAACACCGAATACCTTAAACAGTAATTTATTTATTTATGTATACAAACAGGATAAAATTGTGATTATTATGAAAACCAATACTCGCCTACCTTACACACTAAAAAATGTTCCAGTCATGCATGATTGTATGAGCAAATTTAAATTATTAGGAAATTTGAGCTTTATGAGTTCAAAGAAATTGTTAACTACCTATTAATTTTATGGCAATAATACTTATCCTAAATAATAATCTGCTATTTATAAGGAAATTTTGGATTGTTAGCTTTTTTGAAGTTAATATCGATTTTTTAACCTCATTTTAGTGGAATTTAAGTACATTTTCAGCATAATTTAATGCATAATAATAATGGTTAGTTGTTAGGAAATTTGAGCTTTATGACTGCACAGAAATTGTAAACTATTAATATTATGGCAAAAATACTTATTCTAAATAATAATCTGCTATTTATAAGGAAATTTTGGATTGTTAGCTTTTTTGAAGTTAATATCGATTTTTTAACCTCATTTTAGTGGAATTTAAGTACATTTTCAGCATAATTTAATGCATAATAATGGCAAATTGTTAGGAAATTTAACCTTTGTGTGCACAGAAATTTTAAACTATTAATTTTATGGGAAAAATGCGTATTCTAAATAATAATCTGCTATTCATACAGAAATTTTGGATTTTTAGTTTTTTTTTTTTTGGGTTTTCATTGATTTTTAAGCACATTTCAATGAAATTTATGTACATTTTTTCAGCATAATTTTTACCTGACAGATCCCGTTCAGCAGGCCCACTGAGGTTCCTTGCGGCTCAGGGTATGTCAGTTCAGCAGCAAACTCAAATCCGACGGGTAGATATCCAGTCATGAAGAATCTAGGAATCAAGAGTGAATTACTATACCTTCACGTATGGGACAATTTTATTGACTTCAAATTAATAATAATTGAATTTGAAATAATCCATTATTTGCAACATCCCATTCTTGCACTTTTTGGTGAGAGGTAAATTAAGAGAAAACAAGTTCCAGTCATGAAGCATGATTGTATGAGCGAATTTTCGTAAATTATCATATTGTATAATTTTAAATTGTTTTGAAATTTGAGCTTTTTGAGTGCAAAGAAATTGTTAACTATTAATTTTACGGCAAAAAACGTAATCTAAACAATAATCTCCTATTCAAATACTATGTTTTGGCTTATTGGATAATATGTTTTGGCTTTTTAGCTTTTATTGCAGTTTTTATCGATTTATTAGCAAATTTTAATGAATTTTAAGTACATCTTCCAGTATAATTTTATATATACAATTTTGAATGTTATAATTATGTTATAGTTAATAAACTTTATTTGAGCAATATTCTACCAAAAAATATATTTTAACGATTAATATAAATATAAATATAAATTAAAATAAATTTAACGATTTTTAGCCATTTTTGGTGATTTTTTGAAATACGACCAATTTAATGTGTTCAAAAAGTGCTGGCCAACGAACTCATCCTTTCGTTTGGAAAGCTTGATTTTTTGGCGCAAGAATGGAATTTTTATCTCAATCCTAAGGAGAGTTATCATCTGGAATGAAACATATATATATATATATATATATATATATATATATATATATATATATATATATATATATATATATATATGTATATATATATATATATATATATATATATATATACATATATGAAAAAAGATATTGGATTTCTAGAATTTTTTACATTTTTATCGATTTTGTAGCACATTCTAATGAAATTTAATTACAATTTTGAGCATAGGTTTGAGCTTTAATTTTTAAATTACCAACTTCATAGTTGATAAACTTTATTTGAGTAATATTCTGCTAAAAAAATAAAAATAACCGATGTTTGCGTTTGTCCAACGAACTCATCCTTTCTTTTGAAATGCTTGATTTTTTGGCGAAAGGACGAACGTTATCGTCTGAAATGACACACACACACGCATACACACACACCTATGGTTTTTTTCACGGATTCAGTCTTAGAATGGTCTGAAACGGCTTTGTATGCAGTTTTTTTTCTTCTTAGTCTTGAGTTGCCCCCCCCCCCCCCTCCTGGATCAATTGCAATAGGTCGACCCTCATGTTAACGAAGCCTTGCCTATAAGGCATAGTTTCAGAGGGACGTCCTAAAACCCAGTCCACTCGGCCTCCGAACAATCAACAAACTTTTAATTCCTTTTCAAAACACGTACGTTTAGATTTTAGCCTTCTATTAGTGGATATACTACTGACAAGCCAATATGGCCATTATGGTATGCAGTGCATAGGCAATTACTTCTATGTACCTATTACAAGTAGGAAGAACTTCACTCACCCCAGAGCCCCGGCCATGATGTACAGAACAATAATATGGCCGCAATCCAAGAGGAATGCAAATCCAGTCATTCCAACCAGCGACATTGTGTAGACAATAAGCGTGATCTCTCTGAAAAGTAGCCAAGGACACAGTATTCATATTAATATATTCATATTAAAATAGCATCACGCAATATTTCTTCTTAAGGATACTTCAAAATGGTTATTTTCCCCCAATGAGAATCTTACTTGAATTTGTGTGTTTTATCCAATGAAACTCCACTGACGACAGAGCACCGCATAGCATCACACAATATTTTTTCTTAAGGATAAGTAGGGTAAGAGCACCAATTGTTGACACTTCAATTTCAAATCCATGGAATAAGAAAATGAGACACTGCAGATTATCAAAATCGACGTCTTTCGGAAGATGACAAAGTAATTGTTAAGGATGACCGATTCTGCTAGTTATGAAGAACGTAATAAATCGTCTGGCTGATGTGATATTGATGACAACCGTAACCAGTCACTCCAGTGACATTGTCGCGGCTCTGTAGCTTAATAATGATGATAATAATAATTTTAGCATGAATATGCTTTAGCCGTGACCTAACTACCGAAAAATGTCCCACGAGAGTGCAACGAAAGTAGCGCCAATAATTATGATGATTTCCGCTTACAACCGAGTCGTTGCTAGGGATATGATACTTCGTCGTTTTTCATCCCACAAAATTCGTTGACCATTCGTTCGAAAGCTCTCGATTTATCCAACCATACTATATTAACTACTGCGAAGTGCGTGGCCAACAAGCTGAGTTATGAGCATGGTTATATGAATAATTGTTTACACACAGGTGATCATTCTCAATTATTGATATTGTGAACATGATTGCAACCGCTTGTTAATTTCTGATGATTTCATTGAGCTGGTGTTTCAATTATGTGATTCATAGCAGGTGATCCGAATATTGCGAGAACGGTTAGATTTGTGAAGCGGTGGTTAAATTATTTTAATAGGTAATTTCTATACTTTACACTATAGGAAGCTGTAATTTCGTATGTAGCCTCTTTAGCCTCTTTCTATAATAAAGTGAATATTTACTCGCGAGTTTCTATTAGGAGATCATCATCTCACAAGAGCTCAATCGTCGTGATCATTTCTATAATAAAGTGAATGTTTACTCGCGAGTTTCTATTAGGAGATCATCATCTCACAAGAGCTCAATGGTCGTGATCATTTCTATAATAAAGTGAGAGCGAGGAGCTAAAACATTTTTTTGTTTTGAATGATAAACAGAGTTCAGAGGCCGATGGGGGGTCGGGTTCAGAGAATCGACGAGGAGTGAGTCGTGTACGGCTAAAGCATATTCATGTTTTTTAATTTTAGCCGTCAGGCTCAAAGGAACTGTGGCTTTTTTTATTTGTGATTTAGAAAGGATCCATATACACGTCAATAATAATAACACATAGCAAATCAGATGTCAATAAAAACAATAATAATACAATAATAAAACAATACATCGAAAAATTCTGAGATTGAATATAAAGGATTGACCAGCAAAATTAACTTCAATTTTCGGTGGAAGGGCCTTTCCTACAGGGACTTCAGACGAGAAGATAGGAAATTAAAAAGTTTAGCCCCCAATCTGCTCATAAGGCCATGCTTCACAAATAAACTATCTTTCCTACTTTAAAATTCTCTCATGAGGCAATGCTGCATCCAATCAGTGCAGTTTCATGTTAACATTTGCACATAAGGCCCTGCTGCACATATAAACTCTTATCTATCCTACGTTCAATTTCTCTCATGAGGCAATGCTGCAACCCATCAGTGCAGTTTCACGACAATATTTGCTCATTAGGCAATGCTGCACATATTGAGTCCTATCTTTCCTACGATAAAACTCTCTCATGAGGCAGTGGTGCACTGCCAGTACAGTTTCATTTCAATATTTGCTCATAAGGCCATGCTGCACAAATAAACTCCTATCTTTCCTACACACATAAAAATACTCTGATGAGGCAATGCTGCACCACCAGGACAGTTTCACGTCAATATCTGCTCATAAGGCCATGCTGCACAAATAAATTATCTTTCCTACGTTAAAATTCTCTCATGAGGCAATGCTGCACCCCATCAGCGCAGTTTCATGTCAACATGTGCTCATAAGGCCCTGCAGCACATATAAACTCCTATCTTTCCTACGTTAAAATTCTCTCATGAGGCAATGCTCCACCCCATGACAGCGCTCCGGCTGTAAGAGGCTTCGCCCACAGGTGTCATAATAGTGCTTTGCATAACCTGACTGAAACTCTCCATGAGACCGGTGAGCAAAGCGAAATTTTGAAGAAATCTACTACATTTCAGTCGCTATTTATTCCGGAATCGGATTCTGCGTTCAATTTTGAGTCCAAAACACCCGCCACTTTTGATCTGCGCATGCCCAAACGTGCGCTACGTTGAATTCGGCCAAGCAGAGCGAGGCTTAGGAATTTACGTTACTGATCTGCGGCCGAGCGGAGCGAGGCCTTGTGATCTACGTTACTGATGGCCGAGCGGAGCGAGGCATTGGGATCTACACTATTGACGGCCGAGCGGAGCGAGGCCTTAGGCTTAACGTTACTGACGGCCGAGTGGAGGGAGGCCTTGAGATTAACGTTACTGACGGCCGAGCGGAGCGAGGCCTTGGGTCTGTGTGCTAGTACGTACATAAATAGAACTTCTTCATAATTTCATGGCTGATATTTTCTAAGCCACAGTCAGTATTAAAGCTACATCAAGTCCTAAAACAGTTGAGCGTAAAACATTGAAGAGAGCGACCGAGAGAATCGGAGGACGGAATATTTCACAGAGTAAACTCATCAGTTGTGATTACATTTTTTTTTTTTTTTTTTTTTTAAACAAGCACCTACTACCTACGTTTTGAACAGCATGGTTCTAGGATTGGTTATACAGGGATACTTCCATGAGAGTAGTTCAATCTGAATTTGGACAATGTTTCATGCAAATATTACCGATTTTTACAACTAGCGAACGGCATTATTTCGATTTTTGACTGATTTTTCAAATTTGAAATTTTTGAAAACTTGATACATATTCTTATAGGAAATTTTACGCTGATTCCGAATATACCACATGTTAGTATGCTGTAAAAATTATTTTGCACAACAAATCGCAAAAAACAGGCTATTTTGAAATTGTTGACTACATTTTTGAAAATTTCAACCCGAAGATGTAATCCGATCATGCTGGCCAACGAACTTGAACTTTCGTTTTGTGTCCTTAACATTTTAAAATTTGTTTGAAGTTTCTAGCACAATTCTACGGACAGTTATCGTCTGGAATGTCACATACATACATACATATATACATACAGTCATACATACATACATACATACATGCAGAAAAAAATGCTATAAACTTCAGAATATGATTCAGAATAGCCTGAAACGGATTTCTGCATAAAATTTTTTCAAAAATTCACATTCTACAAATTTTGAGGCGAGAGCAATAGCTAAATTTCTTCAAAAATTCGCTAAAAGGTAAGGATTTCCTTCCTACGAAATAAAGGTCTGCAGGAAGATTTCCCATCAGCCCTGACCATAATTCGAAGGGCTCTCTTTTGTGGTAAAAGAATGCGTTGGTCCTCAACAGAGCTACCCCTCAGGAGTATGCCATAGCTTATGCGACAATGGAAACAAGCAAAGTACAGGGTTCTCAGAACTGTAGAGAACACAGAGAAAGCCGCTCTACGCAGCATGCAGAGAACAGAGGTCTTCTTGCCAACTGTTCACAATGGGGAACCTTCGTCAATGCCCCGTCAATCAGGAGGACAGGTCGAAAAACATCTCCTGGGTCATTCTCATTTCATTTGCCGCTTCGGGTCGTTTGAGAACCTCATTGACGTGAAATATGAAAGTGCTCGAAAATGAGGTTAGATCGGCAAATACTACTCATTGTACATTGCAGATTTGTGTTCCATAGATGAACAGTGAGTTTTTCATTGATGTTGTATTTTATATATTTTTTACCCATCCTTGGTCACACTCCTGAAGTAAGTACACTCCGGAAATTCTCATGAGAATTTCCAGTAAAAATGGCGTCACACAGGATGATGAAGTGGCAAAACTCGGGGATGGCTACTGTTTGAAACCTGTCACCAAGCAGTATGGTTCTTGATATCGGATTATTTTGTTTAAGCACTAATAACACTCGTAATTAGTGTAACATTCATGATTGAAAATAAAAATACTCCTCATGTTTTTAGGCTTCTTCCACTGTAAAAACTGCTACAACTCCAAGCACTCCACTGCAGTCTCACATCTTCAACTGGACAATATAACCATTACATCTGACTGTTTCCCACCATTTTCCATCGGTCTTCTTGATCGCAAAAATGGTAACACTCCTGTGGTCCCATTGAGAAGAGATATGGGGGACTGACTGAAAAACTAGTTTTTCACGGGTTGGGAAAAATCTTAAATATGTAAATCCTTACTCTAAATGAAGAGGGACCAACTTACTGCAGCTAGTAACCCTGGCCAGTTCTAGATTGTCATTGTTTGGTAACTACCTAACTTCTACTTACGGGTTAGGTAGGAGGGGACGGTAACACTCATGAGTTACCAGGATTTCAGGTTTCATTCGTCATCACTGTGTATTGGTTAAAGGGGATTTTGGGTAGTCAAATGATTTCTTCGTTGATCGCCCAACTTATGCTACCCTTTTTTCCCCCAAAATCGCTAGTTTTGGTCAAGAATTGTGAGAATTGGTCGTCAGGGACATGAAAGCGGCAAATGAAATGAGAATGACCCTCCTGTGTTTTACCCATGTACAGGGTTAATCTACATCTTAGTGAGGTGAGTCTACAAATTTGGATGTTTTGGGTCAAGTATATGAGTAAAAATTACGATTTAAATTCGGATGATCTAATTAATAATATGAGGAAGAAGGCGTAACCATGAAAACCTTAAAATTTCAACACTAAAACTTCAAACACTAAAAATATTGTTCGGTGTCAAAATTAGGTTCCATAAAACGTGTTCATGTCCTAATGTTGACCCCTGTGTCAATGTCAGGAGAAACATTTAATTTAATTGAAATGTTGATATTTGGATTTAAATCAGCAAGGCGAATATAAAGTAGGGATGAGTCGATTCCCGATACCACCGATTCTTAGGCATTGGTATCGGTATCGAGAATCGATCGACTAAAGCCGATACCGATACCGCCCGGTGATGGGCGTTTTATTACACTACGGTACTATTGCAACCATCGAAGATGGTTGTACCGTGCAACCGTTGAGTGAAGTTAGCAGTTGCGAAACATGAATTGTCCAAAACACAACTTACAATTATAACTTTGTTTACAAGTAGGCTTGTGTTATTTTGTTTGTGACCACAGAAGCATTAGACAAAGCTATGTTTTCCAAGTATAAAAGCCTAGAGCCAGTCATATTTGGAAATACCTTACAGTTACCGACGAAAAACTAAAAAACCAAGTCAGTCTGCTTAACTTGTTTTATTCAGAAAGAAATCAATCCTAGGCAATAAAAGTTGCCTATTAATTGATACTTGATAGTATCAATAAATCTCATTTGCAAATATATTGGGATCAATTTTTTGTAAGTATAAGTTATATGTTGCACAAAAAAAATTTGAATATACATATTACTAGTTCAAGAGGAATTTTTGTTTTTCACCTACAGGTAAGTTAGGTATTATGCGCCGATGGTATTGGTATCGAGAATCGGGAATCGATTTTTTAGGTATCGGTATCGGAAATCGACAAAATTTTGGTTTCGACTCATCTCTAATATAAAGAGATGATATTTGTAAGAAAATATAGGTAGAGACAGAATATTTCTGAGCAACCCAACATAACCCCTACTTCATTAAATTGCTCCATTTTCTAATGGTGGCCTACTGATCCTAAACCATTTTAAGATATTCTTTGAGAATATATTTCTATGCGTTCACAAGCATTTTTGCCCATTTACCACAATGGCAAAACAAGCTGAATTTCAAAAAAATGCTTTGTGATAATCAACGAAGTTAATTGGAGAAATTGAATACATGCAAACTATTCGCAACGAACTCACAATTTATAGTACTACTTGGAAGTTCCATCTTCTTGAACCCGTGGGTAAAACACAGAATGTCCCCTAACAGTGTCAACATTTGGATAAGTGTCAACAATATTGGTGCTTTTACCCAATCTATACTGCAAAAATGAAGCAGCATTTTTCGTTTGCGTTATAATGGGTTCATCACACCGGGCAATTATAGATACCTACCGGTTAACAACTGTGGCCGCTATTATCGTTAGGTTATTGAATTAGGTAAGTTTTCTGCAAGCAGCTTTTTTAATTGAGACATTTTGCTTATAGCCTTTGCTTATGTGCTTTTACCTTAGGTACTTCAGAATGGCTATTTCCTCCTAGGAGATTCTTACTTGAATTTGTGTGTTTTGTCCAATGAAACTCCACTGACGACAGAGCCGACTGTTCCTGCAAGAACAATTGTAAGCCCGATCCGTCCTGCGTCTTCCCCTGCACCCTGTAATTTGAACATTTCATATATAAGGAAGTAATTATAATTACAATACATAGGTAAATGAGGGCCAGTTTCACCAAGTTTTTGATCCGAGTTCAAGAGGCGTTTTGAATATTGAACGTAGATCGTCCGCAATATTGGATTTCACCATCGAAGTTCAAGGCTGATCTCTGATTAACCGGCGTGCAGTGTTGAACGCTCGATAGAAGATAGATTTATCTCAATAAAGACAGGCACATATGATGATAGTACGAAAGTAGAACTAGGCTACTCGCCTAGCTTACTTTTTCAACGGTAGGCTTGGTCCGTGCTGTTGGTTAAGGTCTAGGCGATTTGCCCCTAATTTCAAGAATAGCACGTTTACATAACATAGCACAGTGGCGGATCCAAGGGGGGGCCATTGGGGCCATGCCCCCCCCCCCCCCCCCAAATCCCACAAAAAGTATTTATTTATTTATTTTTTTTTTTTTTTTCAAAAATTCTTTTTTTAATGGTTTTTATGTTTAGTTTAAAATGACTTCAGAATATGTTTCCCATAATGATTTGAAAATGTCCAAATCGAATCCGTTTTCAACATTTTCAACCGGGTGCCACGCTCTTTAAATTCGAAAAGTATTTAATCCCATTGTTTCATCTATTATGCACCTTTTTGTAGACTTTTTTTTGTTTGGTTATTTTTTGTTATCGAAACTAAAGATGAATTTGAAACTCGTTCATATTAATTTTGCCAATGCTTTTCACCTAAAAATCAGTTTTCCTAAATCACTCATTAGAGCTCAGGACAGTAAATATTCGAGTGTCACCGTTTGAGTTCAAGGATTCAATTTTCATTCGCGCTGTTTTACTTTGTTGTACAAGTTTAATTTAATTTGCCCGATTCCCGCCAATACAAGTAGCGCCATCTAGTCTTACGATACATTTTTTGTGAAGCAACCAAAAACATCACAAAACTCATCGATCTTGGAAGAAATCACACATCCACAGCCAACGAATATTCTGTCATCAATATTAGAAGGGCCGGTTGAAGACTCGTCGATCTTGGTAGAAATCACAGATCCACAGCCAACGAATATTCTGCCATCAATATTAGAAGGGCCGGTTGAAGACTCATCGATCTTGGAAGAAATCACAGATCCACAGCCAACGAATACTGTGCCCTCAATATTAGAAGGATCGGTTGAAGATTCTAGTTGCTCTGCTGCTCATACATATGATATTGCTGATTACATTGGAAAGTTGACTGACGATTTGACAAAAAAGATGCTACTTACAAACCACTGGAAACCATCGAAGACGGATACGTCCGTCGCTACACACAAAATGTGGAAAACAAGTAAAAAAAGTCCAGTCATGCAGCATGACCTCATGAGCGAATTTTTGAAGAATATTACCGATTTTTACAACTAGCGAACGGCATTATTTCGATTTTTGACTGATTTTTCAACTTTGAAATTTTTGAAAACTTGATACATATTCTTATAGGAAATTTTACGCTGATTCCGAATATACCACATGTTAGTATGCTGAAAAAATTATTTCGCACAACAAATCGCAAAAAACAGGATATTTTGACATTTTTGACTACATTTTTGAAAATTTCAACCCGAAGATGTAATCCGATCATGCTGGCCAACGAACTTGAACTTTAGTTTTGTGTCCTTAACATTTTAAAATTTGTTTGAAGTTTCTAGCACAATTCTACGGACAGTTATCGTCTGGAATGACACATACATACATATATACATACATACATATATACATACATATATACATATATACATACATAAAAAAATGCGTTAAACTTCAGAATATGATTCAGAATAGCCTGAAACGGATTTCTGCATAAAAATTTTTCAAAAATTCACATTCTACAAATTTTGAGGCGAGAGCAATAGCTTAATTTTCTTCAAAAATTCGCTAATACGTGGGCAGTCAACATCTGGACAATTACAATTGGCTTGTGTTATCCAAAAAGGAGAAGGGCCTCTACTGCGTTTATTGTGTACTCTTTTCTGCTGGTGAATTCGGAGGTACCACTGAACTATTTCGTTAAAAACCCTCTCTCAACGTTTGCCAAATTAACAGGAAAGGACGGTCACCTAGAATCTCACTCAAAAAATCGTAATCACAAGAATGATGTAGACGTCGGACAAGATTTTCTGTCTAATTATTCCCAAAATACGAACATCCTCAACATGATCTCTGCTCACCGCTCGCAACAGGCTGAAGAGAATAAGGCTAAACTGCATTCTATTGTGGAAACTGTGATATTTTGTGGACGTCAAAACATCGCCCTTCGAGGCCACAGAGATGATGGTAGGATCGACGAACGGACTAACGAAGAGTATATAAACGAAGGAAACTTCCGGGCTCTGTTGCAAGACGACTCAATGTTATCATTTAAACAGAAAGCACAAAACTTGATGTTTGTAAATTGCAAATTTTAAATTATAAAAGTATATTGTAAATAAATAATTGTTAATATTACAATCAAATTTAAAACAGTCTTTTATTTATTTATAGAGCTAGAAAAAACAAAATTGTTGGGATATTTGAGATTAAATGCCCCCCCCCCCCCCCCCCCCCCCCAAAAATGTTTCTAGATCCGCCACTGACATAGCATATGCGTCTACATAATCTACAAATAGCTTAAATAATATAACTACAATGGTATTTGACATCCCCATCTTCTTATAAGTAGATCAACTTTCTACAGTAAAATTATTGTTTCATAATATTTATACTCTACATAAATGCTGTTTAGCATAGTTTCGCAATTCTCTACCCCATTTTTCATAAGCCACGTTAAAATTTGCTTTTTGTAGTTTGGTCTAGTATAGTTTTAAGGTCTTTTCATGTGACTATCTAGCGCTCTGTGAGTGGTTTACATAATAAATTTTGGACTGTGTGGTGACAGCGTAAATCTGACAATTGAGCAATGACATTCCTTGCGACTACATATCTTGTGGTATATGCTGGATTACGCTGTGAATTTATTTTTCGCAGATCCTCTCCTGCGATCATTTTTCTACGATCTCGGCCTGTTACGGGGGCGGAAACGGATCAGTTGTTAGTGTATGTGTTCCCAATTTCAAACCAATGTAAATCTACCATTAACCTATCAAAAAAGTCCAGTCATGCAGCATGACCCATGAGCGAATTTTTGAAGAAATCTTCGACATTTCAGTCGCTATTGATCGTGTAGAGAAATTTTAGTTTATGATTTTGATAGACAAATATGGAATCAAATTATTAAAAATAATTAGGAGGTACTGATTTTTTTTTTTTTAACAAGCACCTACTACCTACGTTTTAAACAGCATGGTTTTAGGATTGGTTATACAGGGATACTTCCATATGAGCAGTTCAATCTGAATTTGGACAATGCTTCATGCAAATATTACCGATTTTTACAACTAGCGAACGGCATTATTTCGATTTTTGACTGATTTTTCAACTTTGAAATTTTTGAAAACTTGATACATATTCTTATAGGAAATTTTACGCTGATTCCGAATATACTACATGTTAGTATGCTGAAAAAATTATTTCGCACAACAAATCGCAAAAAACCGGCTATTTTGACATTTTTGACTACATTTTTGAAAAGTTCAACCCGAAGATGTAATCCGATCATGCTGGCCAACGAACTTGAACTTTTGTTTTGTGTCCTTAACATTTTAAAATTTGTTTGAAGTTTCTAGCACAATTCTACGGACAGTTATCGTCTGGAATGACACATACATACATATATACATATATACACACATACATAAAAAAAGTCCAGTCATGCAGCATGACCCCATGAGCGAATTTTCGAAGAAATCTTCGACATTTCAGTCGCTATTGATCGTGTTGAGAAATTTTAGTTTATGATTTTGATAGACAAACATGGAATCAAATTATTAACACATGCACAGAGTAAACTCATCAGTTGTGATTACTTTTTTTTTTTTTTTTTTTTTTTTTTTTTTAAACACCTACTACCTACGTTTTAAACAGCATGGTTCTAGGATTGGTCATACAGGGATACTTCCATAAGAGTACTTAGTTCAATCTGAATTTGGACAATGTTTCATGCAAATATTACCGATTTTTACAACTAGCGAACGGCATTATTTCGATTTTTGACTGATTTTTCAACTTTGAAATTTTCGAAAACTTGATACATATTCTTATAGGAAATTTTACGCTGATTCCGAATATACCACATGTTAGTATGCTGAAAAAAATATTTCGCACAACAAATCGCAAAAAACGGGCTATTTTGAAATTTTTTACTACATTTTTGAAAATTTCAACCCGAAGATGTAATCCGATCATGCTGGCCAACGAACTTGAACTTTTGTTTTGTGTCCTTAACATTTTAAAATTTGTTTGAAGTTTCTAGCACAATTCTACGGACAGTTATCGTCTGGAATGACACATACATACATATATACATACATACATATATACATACATATATACATACATACATAAAAAAATGCGTTAAACTTCAGAATATGTTTCAGAATAGCCTGAAACGGATTTCTGCATAAAATTTTTTAAAAAATTCACATCCTACAAATTTTGAGGCGAGAGCAATAGCTTAATTTTCTTCAAAAATTCGCTAAAAATGCGTTAAACTTCAGAATATGATTCAGAATAGCCTGAAACGGATTTCTGCATAAATTTTTTTCAAAAATTCACATTCTAAAAATTTTGAGGCGAGAGCAATAGCTTAATTTTCTTCAAAAATTCGCTAAAATGAATTTGATGGCTGTTTCGGAAACCTCCGAATCTCCTATTTCCCATAGTTCCATGATAAATCAACTTTCTCCTTCTCGTACTACTCGAGAAATAGGGAATTGATAAAAGTGGGGACTCATACGGAACTATTTGAATTGTCAAAAAGTTACGTATGTGTCCCCACGCAATACGTATATAGATATATACGCTATACGTCCCCATTGATTGCAAGTTTGCTACAACTCAATAGCCAGATATGTATTTGACAAAGGCCGATATAGCCACATTACCTACTGAATTTTCTGAAAAATTGATTGGCTGTTCTTTGGTAAATTATTTTAAACTAGAGGCCTGTTAGGGCTTGGAAAGCCCTAATCTAGTCTGTATAACAGTACCTAGTACCTAACAGAAACTCAGCACATTAAAGCAACGATATAAGTCCTACCTATTTGCGGCGTTATGTGACCTGGTGCAAAAAGAGGAAATACCGATCAAAATGTAAGTAATGTACCCAATAAAATAAATATCACCAGTTGAGGTGGTCCTCGCAACTATAAGACTAAACAAAAAGTTGAATCGGGAAATTCAGAATTTGGGCATGGTGAGAAATAACTCTTCGTTCAGAAATAACTCTCCTAGATGTTAGTAACTACACTACGTTCCTTATTTACCGTGAATTGATGGCAACTGTTGTTACCGCCACAGCCTAATAAACAACTCTCGTTGATAAGGACCGCCTAGAACACGATCAAGGCGGGTATAGAGACGAACGGCGACACTTTTGCAACAAACTTGGGACTGTGCTGATTCGAATGAGCAGTCCTACACTAAAATCGGACTGCGAAGTTCTTCACAAGTTCAAAGACCGTTCGGAATTATATATAAAGATTTCGAATCTGTATTTTCATATTTAGGCTTTTGAGTGGTGGAGGGCCCTGCTACACCGGAATACCTAGAGGGAATGTTTGCCTATGGGCGTTCTGGGAGGCTCCATGCCTTGAACGTGTCACCCCATCGAACGGTCTGCTTGGGCAAATTCCCTTCGTATTGCTGGTGCAAGGATATGGAACGCCATTGCCATTATCGAATTTGATATGGAATATGATATGATATGGAATTTAATATGATATGGCATTTAGTATGATATGGAAATATATATGATATGATATGGAACTTCCCATTGCCATCCGTCGTTGCCCTGACTTTTCTGCCTTCCTTTTGCTGGCTGAGAAACATTTTGGAGCTTGAATTATTTATTCTCATCCACCACAATATTTTTATTTTGATTATTATGTTTTAGCATACTTTATTTTTGTTTTTAATTATCTATATTTTTTTTTTTACTACAAATGCCTAAAAGAGCTGATTTTTATTTTATTGTAATTTCAATTTGTACACAATTGAAAGGCCCACGAGGCTCATGTGTATACATTTTGTTTGCCAATAAATCTTCTTCTCTGTATGGAATATATGTCGTACATATTTTCATTTATTGTACAGTTTAACCTTTAATTACTAGTGCATTATAGGGCCGGAAGGTTCGATTATTGAGATAATCGAAATATGCGATTATGTATCGATTGTGCTCCGTTCGAGGTTTCGTCCTTTTCCCGGACGCCGGCCATATTTTCTTTACGGACAGTCGTTTTTCTAGTTGTTAAGTGTTGTTTTCTCGTCGAATCATGGATTTTATATCTTTCAAATCTCTCGTGCGCGATGTCAATAGTGAATCCACTGCAGCTCAGTTTTTGCAAAAAGTCCGCGTCATACCAACCGAAGTGTTGTGCACGAGCAACCACAAAATGCGGTTGGTTTACGCAACCACAAAAATGCAGATTAGTTGGAAATTTAGATCAGAATGAAGTGTATAGTTTGGTGGTCTGGATGCTCGCAAGCTCGCATCTCAAAAATACATAACATCAAGTAGTCAACCCCTACCTAACCCTACAGTAGAAATGAAAAAACACTCGAAACATTAGAAATTAGAAATGAGTGATTCCTACCAGTTAAAATTAAAAAAAACAGTAGAAATTATAAAACCGCTGGAAAACGGAATATCGAATGTATACCTACTAATCGATACATAATCGCATATTTCTATTATCTCAATAATCGAACCTTCCGGCCCTATAATGCACTAGTACCTTAAAAATACATGTTTTCTATCATATATCTATCTATCTGTGGTGATAGTTCTAAGAATATTACCGGGAAGTGAGCGAGGATGAGCTTGTTCAGGAGCGTGGAAATGGCGTAGAAGACGCCAACGTTGATTCCGTAGGATATGAGAAGGAGGACGTAGCCGTAGTTGGTCATCAGGCGTTTGAGGGACCCCGCGAAATCGCTGACCTCTTCGGCTTGTTTGAGGGCGGCTTGACTCGGAGGGACGGGCGGCTGTTCTTCAAAAACTACGAAAAAACAAAATGTTTCACGTTCGAGTATTTAAGACTCGTTTCGTAATGACAGTTCTTGTGCATGACATCAAATCAAATCAGATTTTATTGCCGTCATACAATATTATTGTACATAGCAAATAGTCAACATAATAAACAAAATATACACATTAAAAATGAGATAGATGGAACAATAAATTACTGAACTAATATTAAGGAGGAGATAAAATGTAAGCACAATGTATATATCTAACTTGTGGCAAAGTTGAGATCGAAAAATTCGTGAAGGCCATAAAGAGGGCATGCTAGGAGCTGCTTCTTCATGACTGTAGAGAAGGCCCGAGGATGCAGGTTTTGAAAGGTTTGGGGGACATGATTGAAAAATTTGATGCCTAGGTACTTGTGTCTCTTCTGTGATGCCGCCAATCTTAGGCGCGGGATGTCCAAGTTCATTTTTTGGCGAGTACCGGGGTTGTGAACATCACCCCTCTATGGTACCCCACATGTATAACTAACAGAAAAGCCTGTTGTTCAACACGTTCACTGCGTCTCGATGTACAGGTCACCAAACGACGTCCTTACGACAGAGCGACCGACGTCCGAATATCGGTCGCTGGGGGAGTCAATTGAGGATTAGAAAATCGATTCCGAGTTGAATATAACTCTTCGGTAGTGTACATATGAAGGTAGTGAGTGGTATCTCGTTGTGCCCTCAGATAGATTACAAAATTAGAATCGATCATTGAAGTTAATATTTCGATTTATCATTACGGTTCACGAAATTCCTTTCAGGCCTTTGAGAAGTTTGGTTTTTGGAGACACAGTTAACGTGTTAAATACAACGGGCGGTAGTATAGGGGCACCTTATAGAAGAAAATGCCGTTAAAATTTTCATAACCTTAGAATAAGGACGAAATTAGGCTCAGAGCGTAATCAGCTGGTCATGGTGGCTGTGTACCTTGTCATTGTAACCCAGCAGTCCCAAAGAGGCTCCATTTCAAATTGCAGAGTATTATTCAAACAGAAATTAGCTTCAGAGTTTACTCAATTGATGAGGCTGGCTCTGTACCTTGTCATTCTTAACCTGCCTATATGTATTGTGAGGACTGGGATTATCATATAGTCCTGTCCACCTCGCCCCCCCCCCCCCCCCATCCACCACGTCGAGTCGCTGGACCGGATACCGAAAGCTATATGAGGACGACGACTAGGCGTGCGATCCGTGAGGATCTGGTAAGTATTAATTTAGCCTCTAGGAAGGTCAGTTTTGGGTTCTGTGGGAAACCTTCTTTAAAACATTTGTTAAGTTAGTTTATGGGGGAAGAGGCTAAGCCCTATGACATATTTAAGTAGAACGAGCACCAGTGGGTCATCCGCTTTTAAATTATTACCTTTTTAAAAAAAAAACTAGGTTTTTCGTTAGAACTCTTGTGAGAAGGGGAATCTAACTTCTCTTTTGGGCGTGATTACTACGTCAGCTCCTCAGCTATGCCTTTGGAGGGCGTCGCCCTGGTCCACCGGAGTGGGATGCTGCGAACTGATGTTTGGGCTCCTGCTGATGTTGGGGTCGACAGCTGGGGTGCTGGGGTGCAAAATGACCATCTATTGAACAGATGAGATGCGTAAATGTTGCTCGTTGGGCCTCACACTCGATCATATATTTGCGCTTTTTCTCTTCTTCTGCTGACGAGAATATTGCGGCAACAGGTCGGGAATAATGCCTCCTTTTGTGGTTCCCACACACCCCCTGCACGCCAAATTGCCTCTTAGACCTGGAGCTTGGTCACTAATTTAGGTTAGTATCGGTTCCTTTGTACAATTTCCCCAAGCAAGCATCATGGCCTCCCCCAACAGATTTCTAACCTCATTGTATCTTCTGTTACCAACCCACCCATTTTGCAGCTAAGGGCATATTCGATGGTGAATTTATGAACTATAAATTGTGTATTAATGAACTGAAGATCGGAAATTAAAAAAATAAGAAATGCCTGAAATTTATTGAAAGAGTAGAGCTATGTTTAATTTCAAGAAGAATATTACCTATATACTGTTTTCTTTGTGTAAGTATACTTATTTATTTCATTTGTATTGAAAAAAATGAACTCGAAATGTTGTGCAATAAATATCTTTGAATCAACTCACAGAAAAGTATGAGAGCTAGAAGTAGCGAAGTGAAGGCGGCAACGCCTTTGAACAGAATCCCAAGCTGAAATCCCATAGTGTCCATGTCATCTTGGTCTTTCACGATCATGGGAGGCAGGAGGAAGCCAGCTGCGATGCCAAACTGTCAAACAAACGAATTGAACTTATTCAATTATTAAGTATGGTATTGTTCTTTGGGGAAGTGCAAATAAGTCTGACATTAGAAAGGTGCAGGTGGTGCAAAATCGTTTGCTTAAAATTATATTGAACAAAAATAATAGATACCCAACCTCGCTTCTTTATGAGCAATTTGAAGTAAAAAACATTTCTCAAATGTTCTTGCTTCAGTCTTGTGTTCATGTATACTGCACTGGTGTAAGAAATGAACATATTTCTGTTTCGTATACTCTTCCCAAGGATTAATACAGAGTTCTATAGAAGAAATGCATATATTAAAGTATTGAGATTTTCGTTTGACAATGGCATTAATATTTTTCAGTTTAATAGTCTATCATCATTTAAAAGGAAGATAGTTAATTTCTTATAGTGTTGGAGTTTTTCTGGGTGATTATGTTTCTTTTTTCTATATATATATATTTCTGTATGACCTTCTTCTCAACATCATTTCAACGTAATTTAGTAATGTTTTACCGGCAATTTGTTCACTATTTCTATTTTTTATTGCTACTTTGACAACGGTTCTTTGATATAATTTATTATTGAACTGCACTGAGGAGCACAAGTTTTTCAACTTATTCTTCGGTGGGCAACGGTACATATTTAATTTGTTTATTTATCTCATTTATTATATTTAATTCTTTATTCTTTTCCCTTTTTTTAAATTTTTTATATTTATTACGTTATATTTATGTTGCCAATAAAGTGAATTGATTGATACTCCGTGCAAATGATATGTGCGGAAAATTTATCCGTTCCACAGAAAAAAAAAAAAAAAAACAAAAAAAAAAAAAAAAAAAAATTGCAAATCTAGAAAAAAGTTCCAATCATGCAGCATGATCGTATGAGCGAATTTTCGTAAATTATCTTACTATATTATGTTACATTGTTTTGAAAATTGTTTAAGTGAAAAGAAATCGTCAAAACTACCAATTGTATGGAAAAAAATTCATTATAAATACTAATCTGCAATTCAAACAGAGATTTTGGATTTTCAACTTTTTTGAAGGTTTTACCGATTTTTTTTAGAACGATTTAATGAAATTTAAGTACATTTTCCAGCATAATGTTTTACATAAACATTTTAATGTTTCATTTTATTGTTAATGAACTTTATTTGAGCAATATTCTGCTAAAAAATATGAATTTAACAATTTTTAGCCGGTTTTTGGTATTTTTAGTGATTTTTTCAGCACATTTTTTGAAATGTGACCAATTTAATGTGCTCCAAAAAATTCTGGTCAACAAACTCGTCTTTTCGTTTGGAAAGCTTGATTTTTTGGCTCAAGAACGGAATTTTTATCTCAATCCTAAGGAGAATTATTATATATATATATATATATATATATATATATATATATATATATATATATATATATATATTTGCGCCTCGCCGGGGGGCTTCGCCCCCCTGGACCCCACGGATCTTTTCTCTTTTGTACTGCGTAGAAAACGAGGATAATTTGCTATGCAATTCTTAGCCTGAAAACGCTCAAAAAATAAAGTCGTTTTTTTCTCTTTTGTACATTTTTATTCGTTCATTTTACATTAAAAAATGGATATAAAAAAATTTGGATATAAAAAAATGTTCACCACGAACCCACGAACTCGCGCTTCGCGTCACGGACGTTACGAAAAAAATTGTTGGGGGTCGGCCGAAGAATTGCATAGCAATTAATATATATATATATATGGAAAAAAGTTTAACTCGGATTCATTTCAAAATGTCTCAACACAAATTTAATTGAAGAAACTTTTCGAAAATTTTTATTTTAACATTTTTGGAGTCATTGCAATAGCTTCATTTTCCATTAAAATTCGCTAAATAGTCCTCAAATACAATTTAAACATGTCGATGTTACAATATCCGATAAATTCTTGCAAAAATTAAAATTGCAGTAAGACTACGAGTATATTTTGCTTTTGCGTGATTTTCGTCAGCCAAAAACGTTGAAATAGAAAATGCGTGAGACAAATTTTTAAAATCAAGTGCGGGAACAAGACTATGCAATTTACAATAAAGTTTTCCTGTGCGAGATTGAAGTCAATTCATTGAAAGAACAGTGCGAATAACAAATATGGAAAAAAGTCCAGTCATGTAGCATGACCCCATGAGCGAATTTTTGAAGAAATCTTCGACATTTCAGTCGCTATTGATCGTGTTGAGAAATTTTAGTTTAAGATTTTGATAGACAAAAATGGAATCAAATTATTAACACATGCACAGAGTAAACTCATCAGTTGTGATCAGGTACATTTTTTTTTTTTTTTTAAAGCACTTACTACCTAAGTTTTAAACAGCATGGTTCTAGGATTAGTTATACAGGGATACTTCCATAAGAGTAGTTCAATCTGAATTTGGACAATGTTTCATGCAAATATTACCGATTTTTACAACTAACGAACGACATTATTTCGATTTTTGACTGATTTTTCAACTTTGAAATTTTTGAAAACTTGATACATATTCTTATAGGAAATTTTACGCTGATTCCGAATATACCACATGTTAGTATGCTGAAAAAATTATTTCGCACATCAAATCGCAAAAACAGGCTATTTTGAAATTTTTGACTACATTTTTGAAAATTTCAACCCGAAGATGTAATCCGATCATGCTGGCCAACGAACTTGAACTTTCGTTTTGTGTCCTTAACATTTTAAAATTTGTTTGAAGTTTCTAGCACAATTCTACGGACAGTTATCGTCTGGAATGACACATACATACATATTATACATACATATCGCACCCTGGGAGTGATACTGGTATAAGTCCAAAAATGGCAGTTTTGAGTTATATATACTACTGTGTACATTTTGACGAGCTCTACATGCGGCTAGTATCGGTTTAATCATAGGACAAAAAGTGACCGGTAGAGAGCAGGATAAACCAGTATGATTCTGGTCAAAGTCTTCATCTAGCGTCGGGGAAAGGTCGGTCTATGTCGGTTCATCCCGACATAAATCACTATCGATGTGACAAACCAGGTATTTATCCTTTATTTTTACAGCAATACTGGTCTATTTCAAGAAGTACCGCTATTAAATCAAGGAATATCAAGTTCCTTTATGGTTTTTCTCTGTTGTACCGGTACATATTTTGCAATGCACCACTATTCGCCCAAAAGATTAGTAGTCGTACTGAGGCAACCTGGTGATTAACTCGCGATGTACCAATATTGTACGAAGGAAAAAAATCTAGGTTTGTTGTGTTTTATCGTGTTAGTGGTACATCATAAGATTTTTATAATTATAATTATGTTAATCAAAAACAGAAAGGTGGAGAAGCTAATTAGAAGTAGGGCAGTATAGGTAGATGGTATATGCGTGACACAGACCAAAAAGAACCGAGAAAATATGAATGGTGTGTCTGTAGTATGCCAACAAAGTCATAAAAAATCTTTAAATGCGATTTCCCAGAATTCATGTTTTTGGACTTATACCAGTATCACTCCCAAGGTGCGATATATACATACATACATACATACATAAAAAAATGCGTTAAACTTCAGAATATGATTCAGAATAGCCTGAAACGGATTTCTGCATAAAATTTTTTCAAAAATTCACATTCTACAAATTTTGAGGCGAGAGCAATAGCTTAATTTTCTTCAAAAATTCGCTAATAATTGGGTCTTTTCAAATACGTTCCCACATTTTCAATTTACACAACTTTTCTATAGCCACCAAGTGTAATATAATAGTGCAATTACAAAGGTATTTTGTAGAGGTAAAATATAAGTTAGGTTAAGCTAGGTTTTCGGTAATAACACCATAAATATGTTGAACACCGGGTTCTTTAAATTTAAAAAAAACCAATTATCAAAACGATTATTAAAATATATGGTTAATTCTCATGCTTGGTTGTTACCCCCCCCCCCCCCCCCCCCTGGATCAATTCCAATAGGCGTCCCTCTTGTTAACGAAGCCTTGACTATAAGACATAGCTTCAGAAGGACGTCCCAAAAAGACTGTGTCCGACTATTGGCTAGGCCCAAATTGGATAATATATCATGCATTTTGTGGCTTGGCATTTTCCGTACGTGGTGCGTCTTTGTGGAGAGTATGAACACTACACAAACGTGAGTATAATTTGGTATATTCCTCCAGTGCTAAAATATATTTTTAAAAATCTTGGAAAAAAAGTGAAGAAGAATGAAAATTTGTAGGAACGCATCAAAGCATCAACAAAGTTTATATAGAAACAAAAAGTGCTGAAAGGGAAAGAAAAATTGTGTGAAAAATTGCGAAGTTCCCTTAATTTTTGAATTTGTACGATCCACCTGTTTTATCATGTGACGACGCGTGTGCCAGTCGATGAAATCTCGAGAGCTGTGAACACATACCACGACAAATATGGTAGGTAGCGTAAATATGGAAAAATTTCTTTTTTTTTAAACCAAATTTCATTGCTAATTCCATCGCGATGGCTCCGAGAATGTAAGAAAAATCTGGAAATGTAAGAAAATTCATTCGATTCCTAGAAGGTTTTCACGCTGAATAGAATGGCAACACTTAATTATTTATGTACCTATTTTCTTAAAATGTGAAGCCTTTGTTAAATTATAGGGTATTGCGGGGTTTATATGTGAGACAGTGTGAATGTATGGTTT
This sequence comes from Adelphocoris suturalis, assembly GCA_030762985.1. NCBI lineage: Eukaryota > Metazoa > Arthropoda > Insecta > Hemiptera > Miridae > Adelphocoris > Adelphocoris suturalis. The sequence goes on along the minus strand of JAUMHS010000014.1, from coordinate 7,407,117 downwards.
GACCTAACATGAAACACGCAGTTTTCAACTGAAATTTCTTGGATGGATTGAAATCGAAATTCTCCATTTTGCTTACCTGGTTTCCGAAAACGCCGATGCTGCAGGCCGATGAGACTTCGTCCGTCCCGAACCACACAGCCGCCAAACGTGCAGGAACAGATAGAACGAATACCTTCGGAATGTAATAATAAAAATAAACGAATAACAATTAACACACTTATTTAGAAAAAATATGCAATGAACAGAGGTTACAATACTTGAACAGCTTGGGTTCAAAGACCGTCAGCGGCAGTTCCGTATCATAGTGATTTTTTGAAAAAAAAAAAAAAAAATGCATAAAGGCATAAAATATCGGCCAAGTTGGGTGTGGCACATAGCTTCCTTGTTTACCTATCATGAATGTATAGAGCATTGAAAAGTTGTTAATGATCTCAAAAAAGTCCATAGCGGAAACGAGTAAATCAAGAAGTAGCGTGAAATGTCATAATTGGTTAATTAGGAAACGAAAAAATGTTGCTCAATGTAATTTACGTTTTTGCAAGCGCAGAATGAATTGATGAGTTGATTGCTGACCATTGGATAGCATCTTCACCGAAACAAGGAAGATGTGCAGTTTGCAAGAAAAACGCAAGAAAAATGTGTGAAAAGTGCAATTTGATTCTTCATGAACTTCATGAGCTTCTTTTGATCAGACCCCATCTCAGCGGGCCTATCTGGCCGAATTGCGTGGACTGTTGCAGCGGAAACTGGATGGTGGCGAGGCGAACCTGACGATTAGATATGTATCAGGGATTCCAACCATAGTGACCACTCGCTTGGATGCTAACCAGTCAAGAAACTTAGAGGGAAGGGGAAGTCTGAAACCACCAAGCAAACCGGATTATATCAAAACGTAAGAGGGCTCAACACTAAGTTGTCTGGTTATTCGTCACTAGGAACCTCATCTCTCTTATGATTTCTTAATGTTCGCTGAAAGATGGATTCCACCTTCTGTTGAGTCGACTGAGCTTCGACTTTTCAAATTACAATGTTTATCGATCGCTTTCCTTCCTGGATACCAGCCTTTAACATTTCTTGAGACTCATCTGATGGATGCCTTAAACTCTGCCTATCCTGACTTGTGATTTATCTGACTGATTTTTACTAGTTCATGTAACTTATAATTTTTGTTAATATTTTGTCGTAAATTACATCTTAGTTCAAATATCTAATCAACTTAATCTGTATCATGTACCTAATTTATTGTTGAATTTTCTGTAATTGGCTTTAGCCGTGAATAAATAAATAAACATTGTTTCAAAGATTATCACGTGTAGCTTTTGGTACCTAATTATTTTGAATGACAAACTATATATTTTGACATATTCTCCTTAAAAATGTTATTTTGTTTCAATAAATGTCATTTCTATCAATAATTAATTTTTCTTTACTTGTTCCTTTTGGTAAACTTGGTCATCCTGGTGTTCCCAAATGGGACACTGGGGAAACACACCCTTTCATGCCCGACGTTCCCATATGGGAACAACGGAATTTTGAAAATCTGTGCAGGACAATTATCAAAAATAAGTATAAACGGTCTCAATAGGCCTAAATGGGAATATTTAACTGAATTTTTCAAAATTTACGGCATAAAAAATACTCGGGCAAAAATGGGTTAAAGGTTCTGGTTGATCACCAGTCCCTGGACAATATCAGTCCATTCCTTGTCGGATATCGGTGATTCCTCCACTGGCTCATCTGTATTGTATAATTCCTTTGACCCTTTTCTCTCCCTTCATCTGTGGTGTCCTGCTGGACTCCGCCTCGTTCTCCACCAATGTCATTGAAATTCCCAGAACAACTCACATCTTCCTCGCTGTTAATAGTCGAAGTCGTCCTCTGATTCAGTTGAAGATTCTGACAGTGATGAGTAAAAAACTCTTCTTACATTTTTTGACATTTTATGTCTTTACTATGGCACACAACCAAATTTTCGTTATGTTACGTTACGTAACGAAATATGCTCAATGATTATTATGATTCGTAGAAGTGAGGTAGGTAGGTACCTATATGATTATAGCTGAAATTTATGTCTTTACTATGGCACATAAATTAAAAAGCGTCACGCGGGGGAGATTCACGCGGGGAGCGTCACGCGGAGAGCGTTACGCGGAGATTCCCTAATGATCCCACAATTCTGAGATTTGGTATGTAGCCCCTTGAGGGACTTCTGAACACAACTGACCGATCCCAGATCAGCTGAGTGGCTCTAGAATCCAGTTTTTTCCCTAATGATCCCACGATTCTGAGATTTGGTATGTGGGCCCTTGAGGGACTTCTGAACACAACTGACCCATCCCAGATCAGCTGAGTGGCTCTAGAATCCAGTTTTTTCCCTAATGATCCCACGACTCTGAGATTTGGTATGTGGGCCCTTGAGGGACTTCTGAACACAACTGACCGATCCCAGATCAGCTGAGTGGCTCTAGAATCCAGTTTTTTCCCTAATGATCCCACGATTCTGAGATTTGGTATGTAGCCCCTTGAGGGACTTCTGAACACAACTGACCGATCCCAGATCAGCTGAGTGGCTCTAGAATCCAGTTTTTTCCCTAATGATCCCACGATTCTGAGATTTGGTATGTAGCCCCTTGAGGGACTTCTGAACACAACTGACCGATCCCAGATTAGCTGAGTGGCTCTAGAATCCAGTTTTTTCCCTAATGATCCCACGATTCTGAGATTTGGTATGTGGGCCCTTGAGGGACTTCTGAACACAACTGACCGATCCCAGATCAGCTGAGTGGCTCTAGAATCCAGTTTTTTCCCTAATGATCCCACGATTCTGAGATTTGGTATGTGGGCCCTTGAGGGACTTCTGAACACAACTGACCCATCCCAGATCAGCTGAGTGGCTCTAGAATCCAGTTTTTTCCCTAATGGTCCCTCGATTCTGAGATTTGGTATGTGGGCCCTTGAGGGACTTCTGAACACAACTGACCGATCCCAGATCAGCTGAGTGGCTCTAGAATCCAGTTTTTTTCCCTAATGATCCCACGATTCTGAGATTTGGTATGTAGCCCCTTGAGGGACTTCTGAACACAACTGACCGATCCCAGATCAGCTGAGTGGCTCTAGAATCCAGTTTTTTCCCTAATGATCCCACGATTCTGAGATTTGGTATGTAGCCCCTTGAGGGACTTCTGAACACAACTGACCGATCCCAGATTAGCTGAGTGGCTCTAGAATCCAGTTTTTTCCCTAATGATCCCACGATTCTGAGATTTGGTATGTGGGCCCTTGAGGGACTTCTGAACACAACTGACCCATCCCAGATCAGCTGAGTGGCTCTAGAATCCAGTTTTTTCCCTAATGATCCCACGATTCTGAGATTTGGTATGTAGCCCCTTGAGGGACTTCTGAACACAACTGACCGATCCCAGATCAGCTGAGTGGCTCTAGAATCCAGTTTTTTCCCTAATGATCCCACGATTCTGAGATTTGGTATGTAGCCCCTTGAGGGACTTCTGAACACAACTGACCGATCCCAGATCAGCTGAGTGGCTCTAGAATCCAGTTTTTTCCCTAATGATCCCACGATTCTGAGATTTGGTATGTGGGCCCTTGAGGGACTTCTGAACACAACTGACCGATCCCAGATCAGCTGAGAGGCTCTAGAATCCAGTTTTTTCCCTAATGATCCCACGACTCTGAGATTTGGTATGTGGGCCCTTGAGGGACTTCTGAACACAATTGACCGATCCCAGATCAGCTGAGTGGATCTAGAATCCAGTTTTTTCCCTAATGATCCCATGATTCTGAGATTTGGTATGTGGGCCCTTGAGGGACTTCTGAACACAACTGACCGATCCCAGATCAGCTGAGTGGCTCTAGAATACAATACGGGGTTTTATAGGAAGGGGAAAGGGGGCGCAAAGACATAAAATGTCTCTCGTGGTTGCGTACTTGTACGAAAGCTGTATCCACCGTATGAGTTTCAAGAGGTTCTAATACCAAGTTCATTTCATGGTTTAATGAAACGAAAATGAAGCTGGTTTAATAACCTCGTTTTTCTTAGTATCTATAAATTAACAAAAATTGATTTAAAATACTATTTCTTATTATTCCTCTAATTTCTTCTCGGTACGTCTTTTTTCTCATTCATATTGTACCTTTAGGGCCAGCAAAGTATGTCAACTTTAGGAACCAAATGTAAAGCTCTCGATTTATCCAACCATATTATCTTAACTACATACTGCGAAGTGCGTGGCCAGCAAGCTGAGTTATAAGCATGATTATTTGAATAATTGTGTACACACAGGTGATCATTCTCAATAATTGATGTTGTGAACATGATTGCAACCGCTTGATAATTTGTGATGATTTCATTGAGCTGGTGTTTCCATGATTTGATTCATAGCAGGTGATCGAAATATTGCGAGAATGGTTTGATTTGTGAAGCGGTGGTTAAATCATTTTAATGGGTAATTTCTATGCTTTACACTCTAGGAAGCTGTCATTTCGTATGTAGCCTCTTTAGGACATTTACTTGACGATGCTCAGGGTCCGGATCAGATGTGTGGCTCTTAAAGCTAATTTCTATGCTTTACACTCTAGGAAGCTGTAATTTCGTATGTAGCCTCTTTAGGACACTTACTTGACGATGCCCAGGGTCCGGATCAGCTGAGTGGCTCTTAGAGCTAATTTCTATGCTTCACACTCTAGGAAGCTGTAGTTTCGTATGTAGCCTCTTTAGGACATTTACTTGACGATGCCCTGGGTCCGGATGAGCTGAGTAGCTCTTAGAGCTTGCATACTAGTCTGCCACTAAAGACATAAAATGTCCCAATGTGTTGCAACTCGTATGCAAGCGTTTTTCTAATAAAACTTCCATTTTTCTTTTGATTTTTGGACTTGCAATTGAAGTGTCAACATTTGGATAAGTGTCAACAATTGGTGCTTGTACCCTACTGTCCACCAAACTTGGCAGAATTTTTCGTCAGTGATCCCATAATTTCTCACAGCAGCGAATATTTTCTTAAAACCGTTTCTGGCAACCTCACCTGACTGATGGCGGTGACTGTCTGTCCAGCGAAAGTCACGAGGAAGGCAGATTGGCTGGTTGAGAAGACTTTGATCCAAGCACCCAAGCACGTGCCCAGAGCTCCTGCTGCCACGCATTTCTTCAGCCCCTGAGAAAAACATTGGTAATTAGTAATTAGTAAGGCCTTCATTGGCAACCATTTTATAACTAGGTCTCATGGGCCCTTAGCCATGCAAAAACAAGAAATAAGAACAATAAAGGTTTTCTGGCCTAGAATAATTACATTGATGTGGTTAAGGTGAGTTCTCACCTTATGGCTGCATAGTTAAATGAAGTAATGTAGGTGTTTACCTTTTAGGAATGAGATCATAACAACTGGTATACCTGCATTTTTAACATGCTTGCTGTCCTTGGCTCCCACGATATCCTAACAGCTGAGGACCTTCGAATTTCGAAATTTGAAACCGATCCTACCGTCACTAATCTAAAAACTCTACAACCATTTTTGGTGCCAGGACATCAATCTGGTTTACAGTGCCAGATTTAATATGTTCTATAGAAGGATAGCGGACTATTCAGGTAGGCAGAAATACTTGGGACTCATTCAAAATGTCCAGTTTGAGAGGCTGTTGTGCCAGTTGCGTCTGTCTTCAAAGTTTTTCGTAACTGTTTATTACAGAGATACTTCTCATAAGTTTAGAAGCGAGAGCTTATACAATATATGCAATATGAAAGAAGCTGACGCCCTCTGCCATTTTTGTCTATGTTGCCCGATCTTAGAACCGTACCGAAGGCAATTCATTGCGAAATACATCTGTGGGCTCCCAGTGGTTGAGGATGAGGATCGTCTGGCTAATTTGCTCGATTTTGGTGATGATAGGGAGAAAATGTTAAATTTATTTCATTTTGTTACTAGTGCACTAGCACTTCGATCAATTGCGCTCACCGAATAGGTGTCTGTACAGCATTAGCATTGTATAGTGTACAACAGGATAGGCTTGTTGTGGATATTGTACGAGTACCACAGGTATAGCATGGATGTTATGGATTCATAACGGATTATTATTCTTTATATTAATTTCATATCGATGACCTCGTTTATTTTGCATGTACTTCATTAAGCTGTAATGCCCTGTTAACTAGATTAGGAAGAAGATATTTGACTTATTTCTTAGCTATTACCTATATATTTTTCTAATGATACTGTGTAAGTGGACCTGAACTCTTTGTAATAATCATTGATTTAATACAATAAACAACTTACTACTACTACTACTACTTTTAGGAATGACGGTAGACAGCCAGTTGTATGATTTGTTTATTGAAGCAACGTTTCGCCTCCAACATGGGTCAGGCCCTAGTCATGCTTGAATTGTAGAGAGTTGTACAGAGAGGAAATACAAGTAACTTAATTGTAAGTTACTTGTTAGTAAATTGTAAGTTACTTATAGTTACTCTCTGCAAAACTCTCTACAATTTAAGCATGACTAAGGCCTCACCAATGTTGGAAGCAGAAACGTTGCTTCAATAAACAAATCATAAAATTGGCTGTCTATCGTCATTCCTAAAAGGTAAACACCTACACTACTAGAATAATTACAAAATGTAAGAATCACATCATTTTAATTAAAAAAATGTATGCCAAGTTGGGTGTGGCACATTGCTTCCTCGTTTACCTATCATGAATGTATAGATCATTGAAAAGTTTTAAATGATCTTGAAAAATTCCATTGCGGGAAAGAGTAAATCAAGAAGTAGCGTGAAATGTCATAATTGGTCATTAAGAAACGAACAAATGTTGCTCAATATAATTTACGTTTTTGCAAGCGCAGAATGAACTGATGAGTTGAAAACAATGAAATAGGTAGGGACCATCTACAACCTAAAGCGCGCATTCGCTGAAAATTTCATCAAAATCGGATGAAAACTGTGGAAATTAAGGTCATTACAAGTATTGGCGCATGCGCAGTTGCTATTAATGATACAATCATGTTGAAATTGATATGAGGTAATGAAGACATCTTCTTCCAACTAGCATCAAAATTTAAGCGAAATCGAACAATTAGAGTGTGAAAAATGGAGCATAATGGAATTTACGTTTGCGCATGCGCAGAGTGAAGTATTGATTCGGCAACAATGAAACTGACAGGGGACTGTCTACCCCCTAGCCCGAGCGTTCCCTGATAATTTCATCCAAATTGGATGGAAACTGTGGAAAATAAGCTTGTTACGAGGATTTGCGGACACACACACACACACACACACACACACACACACACACACACCTATGTTTTTTCCACGAGTTCGTTCTTAGAATGGCCTGAAACAGATTTGTATGTTTTTTTTTTTCTTCTCATACCTGGGTAGTCCCCCACCCCCCTAGATCAGTTCCAATAGGTCATCCCTTTATTTTCAAAGCCTCAGAAGAACGTCCTAAAAATTCGCACTATCAGCAATGCAGCATGACCGAGTAGTTTTTCATTACGCATTCACTCCACTCACGTATTTGTCCAGAGCCCAGGAGCCGGGGACGATGAGTATCATGTAGGAGATCATGTAGACCATCGACGTCCACTCGACCCACGTCGACGACACGCCGTAGTATTTGGTGATGACGTTCTCTATGATGGAGTACTGGATCCATTGAAAGGCGTTGCTCATCGAGTACATCACGAATAAGCTCAGCATCAGCCATCTCCGCTTGAAGACTTGTATCTCTGTTAAAACACCAGAAACGAAGACGATACATTAGTACGATACATTTCCAATTAAAAGAAGAAGAAAGGTGAGTGACTCGAATGTAGTGATTACTATCTGTCCGATCACACACACACCATTACCATTAGTTGTAATTGGAATGAGTAATTGCTTTAAACCATTCCCATTACAGGATGGTGATGGTAATTGCAATTCCTTTTTTAACAACTCTGCCACAGACAGACATCCGACAGACAAACAGAAACCGAACCAAAATTGATCAGCAAGCTCTGAAACGCAAAAAGCAAGAGGAAATTTTGATTTTGGAGGACAACAATTTTTTCGACTTATATCACGAACAAAAAACCTTCGGTAGCAGGGTTGCCAACTCATGGTCATCCGTTACCACACCAATCTTTTCCAAATTACCGTACATTCTCGAACACCCATCCTAAAACCTACCGTATTTTCCACCGCACGCCTATTCAAACAAAAATTAAAAGTTCATCATATGAATTTAGTAAAAAATCACGGAACCTAGAAGGCATATTTTTGAATCAAATGACAAAACTAAATTTTTTCAATACAACTTCATACGAAAAACGAAAAAAGTTGAAGAAAAATTCATCTTCGATTGATTTCTCAGGTTTGGGGGTTCCTGGTTGTTCGAGCTTGGATTGTAAATCGGTGAAAGTGGAAGAATACAGGGTGATTCCCTCGCAGATGCAAAAAAAAAAAAAAAAAAAAAAAAAAATTGGGTGAAATCACATCAAAAATGGAGTAAAATGCCGCCAACTGCATATTTTTATCTCAATCCGTTCTCGAGATATGATTTTTTAAAGGTTTTTTTCAGGAAAACCGTGTTTTTTTTTTCATTTTAAACTAAGATTTCTCCACTTTACTTCATTCAATTTTAACTTTTGACAACATTTTCGGAATCAGCATTAAATTTACTATAAGAATAGTGTACTTGGGTTCTTAAAAACTACCATCCAAAGGCCCTCACATCAGCTCAAACATTGACGATTTTGAAAAAAGAATATTTCTGAAAATCTTTAAAACTTTACTACTCTTCCAAAACGAATCCTGGAAGCTGGCAAATCTCATGAAAACTGCTTCGTTTGATACTCTTTCCAACGGTATAATCAAGTTTACTTTTATTTTGTTATTTAGTGGAGAAAATTATGTTTTAATGTTAAAAAATGTGGGTTTTTCAATGAAATTGTTGGTTTTCTCGAAAGATGACCCTTCATGAACCTACGAGTATGGGGTCGGTTTCTATGCATTTTTTCACGCTGTATCGAATGGTAACATTTGTAGATCTCTCCGACTCCGTTATAACCGAGTTTTACACTTAAAATCGCAAATGTTAAGTTTGTTTGTTACGATTAAATGTATGTGTGTGTTATGGGGTAAAACTAGTTAATTAAAGTGTAAAACTCGATTATAACGTAGTTGAGAGATCTGAAAGAGTTTCCATTCGATCCAGCGAGAAAAAATACATAGAAACCGACCCCATACTCGTTGGTTCATGGAGGGTCATCTTTCAAAAAAACCAACAATTTCATTGAAAAACCCACATTTTTTAGCATTAAAACTTTATTTTCTCCCCTAAACAACAAAATAAAAGTAAAATTGATAATACCGTTGGAAAGCATATTAGATGAAGCAGTTTTCATGAGATTTGCCAGTTTCCAGGATTCTTTTTAAAAAAGTAGTGAAGTTTTAAAGATTTTCAGAAATATTATTTTTTCAAAATCGTCAATGTTTGAGCTGGTGTGAGGGTCTTCGGATGGTACTTTTTAAGAACCCAAGTACACTATTCTTGTAGGAAATTTAATGCTGATACCGAAAATGAGGTTGAAAGTTAAAATTAAATGAGGCAAAGTGGAGAAATCCGAGTTTAAAATGAAAAAACACGGTTTTCCTGAAAAAAAAACCTTTAAAAAATCATATCTCGAGTACGGATTGAGATAAAAATATGCGGTTGACGGCATTTTACTCAATTTTTGATGTAGTTTCACTCAAAATTTTTTTTGCATCTGCGAGGGAATCACCCTGTATACAAATGGTAGACATCATCATTTATCGCACATCACTGGTCGAAATTAAGTTCAAATGACTCCAGCAACGGGCTTGCACGTATTCATTTCATAGTTTGGTTTTTATAAGATTAACTTTGCTAAAAGTCCTCTCGCATTGTGCTTTTGAGTGAGGGAGGGCAATCAAGTTCAATACAAATTGCAGAAGGAGTTTTCATTCATTTTGCACTCTACCTAGATAGCAGGTAGAGAACCAAAGGGTTCTCTACCTACCAAGAACAAAAGGGTTGAGGTCCCCCTTCTTCCAAACCTGCTAAAGGTAACCTTTAAATACCTATTATTCATGCTAAAATTATATATGAATTAGTAATATATTTACCTAGGTTTTCCATTTTACCGTAATTTTCGCGTACAGTAATGAGATTACTACCGTATATTCGTATGTACATCCAAATTACCGTATATTTACGGTAATTACCGTACTGATGGCAACCCTGTTGGGTAGTGAAGAAGCAAAAACTTTTCCACTTGCTTGCGTTTCAAAGCTTGCTGATCCGTATCTATCTGTCTGCCTGTGGTAAATCTTTGTCACGCCCAAAACTATACCAAGTTTCTGTCCGATTCTGATATAACTTTAAGGGATCATGCGGGTTAGCTCCTAGACGGTCCCCTCTAATTTTCAATTGCCGTCGAACCAACACCAGCCTGTGCGCATGTGAAAACTTTAATTTCTCATAACGTCGATTTGTCTTCATTTGTTGGTCCGATTTCGTTCAAACCCCGAAGGTGATTGGGTATATGTTCTAGAAAAAAATTCTATAAATTAAATTTCGATTGGTAGAGTAATGACCATTGCGCATGCGCGAAACTAATATCTATTTATACAGGCAAAACTCCGAGTCAAATGGAACGATTTTGATGGAATTTTCAGAGATTGTGCGGGATAGCTTCTAGACAGTCCCCTATAACTTCCATTGCCGTCACATAAATAGTAGTCTGTGCGCATGCGCAAACGTTAATTTTTTATATTGTCGCTTCCTTATCATCTATTGCTCCGATTTCCTTCAAACTCGGTGAGTGTATATATATATATATATATATATATATATATATATATATGTTTTAGCGAAATTCCCTTCGAATTATGTCGCGATTGGTGGAGTAATAACTATAGCGCATGAGCAAAACTAAAATAGATCAACACAGACAATACTCCGAAACTAATCGACCGATTTTTATGAAATTTCTAGAGATTGAACGGTTTAGTTCCTAGACGGTCTCCTATAAATTTCATTGCCGTTGGAATAATAGTAGTCTGTGCGCATGCGCAAACATTAATTTCTTATAACCTCTTCAACTAAGTAATTCTATACGTTCATATTACAATATGTGAGGAAGCTATACTGCCCACCCAACTTTTTTATTTTAGTTTAGATATAATATATTGGGGTATTTCCTGAAGGAAATTACAATGCTAAATAGATTTCGACAGTTAGGTCACCTTCAGTAACAAACAATCTTTATTCTTCATGGAAATGTACATCGCTTACTAACTTCCGTATTGGAGTTGGTTTCCACAACTTCGTCGCGAGAGATTTAGTTTCCATCGTTTAGTACAACACTACCATAGCAACGATTTGGTTTTAAGCAATAATCATCAGAAAAACTCGATTTATCAATTTTGACATTTTATGTCTTTACTTTGGCACATAAACGAAAAAAGCGTTTACAAATTAGCTTTATACTATCAGCGTTTTGTCCAACACCCAGCTTTGAGTTGAAAAGCTTTCCAACAACTGGCAAACGATTTTTGTTCTATGATGAATGCCTAAGATACAGTTCCGTAGCAACGGTTTGGTTGTTTTAAGCGATAAGCATCAGAAAATTATGATGTAAAATGTACTTAAAATTCCTTAAAATGTGCTAAAATTCGACCCCCGGTTACCTCTATTTACATACTTCGGACGAAATTATTATGTGTTTTAGCTCACGCGTTTCTCATAAACCCGTCTTCAATCTTCGGTTGAAGATTGGTTAACTTCCTCCCACTAAATCAGAATTTCACTACTTTCCTCCCTCTAAATCGGAATCATATATAATCACCGCGTCATAACAAAATATCATAGGTTACACCAGGTTACACGATCCTTAGTTCCGTGTCATCGATAGCCTTTTAAAAAGTCAGTCTTCAGATAGGAAGGTATTTTATAGTTTTATTGAGATTAGGGTGGGTGCACCAGTCTTCGACACCTGCCCAGTGATCACCCTTGACTTTACATTCAAAATAAGCCTACTAGGCGGTAACTTAGCATTCTTTTTACAAAGAAACGCTTGCATACGAGTCTGCAACAGATTGGGACATTTTATGTCTTTAGTTGCAGAGTCGTATGCAAGCTCTTAGAGCCACTCAGCTGATCCGGACTCTGGGCATCATCAAGTAAATGTCCTAAAGAGGCTGCATACGAAATTACAGCTTCCTAGAGTGTAAGCATAGAAATTAGCTTTAAGAGCCCCTCAGATGATCCGGACCCTGGGCATCGTCAAGTAAATGTCCTAAAGAGGCTACACACGAAATTAAAGCTTCCTAGAGTGTAAGCATAGAAATTAGCTTTAAGAGCCACTTATCTGATCCGGACCCTGGGCATCGTCAAGTAAATGTCCTAAAGAGGCTACATACGAAATTACAGCTCCCTAGAGTGTAAAGCTGAGAAATTAGCTTTAAGAGCCACTCATATGATCCGGTCATTAAAATCGACCACGGTTTTTTCGCCCCTTTTTTACTAGCGCTTAACATCAACCCTCAGTTATTTTCGTGCGTTTTCATGCGAAAAAACACCTCCCGCTTGATGACGTCAATTTTAATGACCGTTCGAATGTAACCCTAAAGGGAAATGCCTCACTATCTTCTACCCTCAGGACGGGCATCATCAAGTAAATGTCCTAAAGAGGCTACATACGAAATTACAGCTTCCTAGAGTGTAAGCATAGAAATTAGCTTTAAGAGCCCCTCAGATGATCCGGACCCTGGGCATCGTCAAGTAAATGTCCTAAAGAGGCTGCACACGAAATTAAAGCTTCCTAGAGTGTAAGGATAGAAATTAGCTTTAACAGCCACTCAGATGATCCGGACCCTTGGCATCGTCAAGTAAATATCCTAAAGAGGCTACACACGAAATTACAGCTTCCTAGAGTGTAAAGCATAGAAATTAGCTTTAAGAGCCACTCATCTGATCCGGACACTGGACATCATCAAGTAAATGTCCTAAAGAGGCTACATACGAAATTGCAGCTTCCTATAGTATAAAGTATATAAATTACTTATTAAAATGATTTAACCCCCGCTTCACAAATCAAACCGTTCTCGCAATATTCGGATCACCTGCTATGAATCAAATTATCGAAACACCAGCTCAATGAAATCATCAGAAATCAACAAGCGGTGGCTATAATATCAATTATTGAGAATGATCACCTGAGTGTACCCAATTATTTATATAACCATGCTCATAACTCTGCTTGTTGGCCACGCACTTCGCAGTAGTTAACATAATATGGTTGGATAAATCGAGAGCTTTCGATCGAATGGTCAACGAATTTTGGGGGACGAAAAACGAAGAAGTACCATTTGCCTAGCAACGACTCGGTTGTAAGCGGAAATCATCAGAAAACCAACCGTAACGCTTTTTTGACATGGATATGTCTTTGCTCTGGGGGGTCAACCAAAAATTTCCGTGACGCAAAATTTGTGTCACAATTTCAGTGTTTTTCACGTACAACCCATCCGTTGCTAGGGGAATGGAACTTCCGCAGTTTTCATCGCACAAAAATCGTTCGCCACTCGTTGGAAAGCGCTTGATTTATGTGATAAATGTTCACATCTCAAGCTACCTATTTCCCCCACCTTACGTACCTGGCTACATTCCAAAACTAAGTTGATTAGACTATAAACAATTTTAATAAGCCGGTTACAATATTCTTAACGTAAAGCAATAGCATAATTTACTGCACTCCATAGGAAACATTTTCATCCTCTTGACAACAGTCGAGGACAACTCGAGGACAACCGTTATGAAATCCTCAATCAAAGATATAATGTTCAAATTCAGCTTGAACAATATATAAACGTTTGGATTTAAATAATAGTAATAATATTCTATGTCTTCATATAAAAGTAATGTCTTCATATCGAGAACATAGAAGATTCTAATTTTATTTTAGTTTACAAATATAACAAATATGTTGCTTAGTGATGTGTATAACAATCTTCATAATAATATTTGGAGTCATGCTACAAAAGACATATCCATGTTACATGGTATCTGCTCGTAAAGCAGATAGTGGAACTCGTTTACGAGTTTCTGACCAGCGTTTCTTTGACAGTTAAAATGTAATTTTTTAAACGCTTTTTTCTTTTATGTTCCGAAGTAAAGACAATTATAAAATGTCATATCAAAAGTGAAACTTTTCGCTAACGTAACGTAACGTAACGCTTTTCGATTCCACGTGCCAAAGTAAAGACATGAAATGTTGAAAACTTTTTTTAACCGCCCAAGATAAATGCGAAGTAGATGGACAAATGGAGATTTCACCAGGAAATGCGTCATTCCTTCAACCGATATTCATCCGGCGAATTAGGTAGAAGTAGGTAGGTAGAAGTACGTAAGAGGCGAATGTAGGTAAAAGGGATTGAGGGGGAAAATTTACTCGCGTGTGGATATTTTAAATATAAGACTAGGAGTTTATTTTTATAATTCGTCGTCAACCGTTCGAAGTTTGCCGAAGTGATCGGTCGCTTCGGGGTTTTCTCTTTTCAAGTAAAAACGCGGTAGTGGGTCATTTATTTAAATTCATATATTCGAGCATTGACTTTCGTTCCACTGATTCTCTTAAAAAACATTTATTTCATATTTAGGGAAATGACGTACAATGTATATGTAATTTTATGAACTGAGCATATTAGCGAATTTTGAAGAAAATTAAGCTATTGCTCTCGCCTCAAAATTTGTAGAATGTGAATTTTTGAAAAAATTTTATGCAGAAATCCGTTTCAGGCTATTCTGAATCATATTCTGAAGTTTAACGCATTTTTTTATGTATGTATGTATGTATGTATATATGTATATATGTATGTATGTGTCATTCCAGACGATAACTGTCCGTAGAATTGTGCTAGAAACTTCAAACAAATTTTAAAATGTTAAGGACACAAAACGAAAGTTCAAGTTCGTAGGTCAGCATGATCGGATTACATCTTCGGGTTGAAATGTTCAAAAATGTAGTCAAAAATTTCAAAATAGCCTGTTTTTTGCGATTTGTTGTGCGAAATAATTTTTTCAGCATACTAACATGTGGTATATTCGGAATCAGCGTAAAATGTCCTATAAGAATATGTATCAAGTTTTCAAAAATTTCAAAGTTGAAAAATCAGTCAAAAATCGAAATAATGCCGTTCGCTAGTTGTAAAAATCGGTAATATTTGCATGAAACATTGTCCAAATTCAGATTGAACTACCCTTATGGAAGTATCCCTGCATAACCAATCCTAGAACCATGCTGTTTAAAACTTAGGTACTAGGTGCTTAAAAAAAAAAAAAAAAAAAAATAATCACAACTGATGAGTTTACTCTGTGCATGTGTTAATAATTTGATTCCATGTTTGTCTATCAAAATCATAAACTAAAATTTCTCAACACGATCAATAGCGACTGAAATGTCGAAGATTTCTTCAAAAATTCGCTCATGGGGTCATGCTGCATGACTGGACTTTTTTTTAATTTTATGTTCTTCATTCGTGATTTATTTTGGCGAAAAGCTTAATTTTTTTTTTTTTTTTGTTAACACCTTTTTGTGAATAATATTAATAATTGAGGTGTAAGCAACGTCAGCAATCAACCTGGGAACTCAACTTCATCTGAACTTAAACCTAGGCGGGCAAACTGTAACCTTGAATTTTCAAATTTAGTTCCTTATTTAATTCTTACTTTACGAATGCACATTTTATTTTCTCATTTTCTACATGTAACCAAAGTTTTAGATTTTTTGCCAATAAATAAATGAATAAATAAAAATAAAAATATTTAGTGGATTCAAAAAAATTGCTGCTAAATATTTCGCAGGGGTTTATTATAATACTAGCCGGTTATCCGTGCGTTGCACGGAACCACCTGTACGGGACAGTCGGTGTTTAAACTGCTGAAATAACCATATCCAGACTTTATTCGTAACTACGAAGGCTACATGTCAAATTGCAGCATAAAAGTAGCAAAATGAGGCCCGGACTGATCAGGAAAGAGCCAATAATTTCAATCGTCTCTTATTGTCCTAAAGAGTCTCCCTAGCAAATTTCAACTTCCTAGGGTGAACAGAACAGAATTTAGCTCTCACAGCTGATCGAAATCGTCAAAATCAAAAACGCACGAAGAAAAAATATTGAACTGTGTGTTGGCAACCATAATAAAATTTCGGGAGCCTAACAAATCGGTTTTCCTGTCCATCACATATCAATAATGCAACCCATGCTTCACTCGGAACACCCATACAGCAACCCGTCAAGCTACCCGCTTGGTAGCAATACCATTACCGTTTGCGAAAATACGGTAAAATGGAAAACCTAGGTAAATACATTATTCGTGCACAATTTACCTAAATTCCAAAATCTCTTTTTGAATAGAAGAGTATCATTTAGAATACTTTTTTCCATAAAATTAATAGCTAACATTTTCTTTTCTCTCATGAATCTCCAATTTCTATACAACTTGAAATATACAAAAAAAAGACACTTTTTCAAGTATTTTTGGCTCATAGCACCCATGGGTGTGGAGCGATCGAGCTGGCGAGAAGTTAGGACCAACTAGACCCCAAGTGGAGTCTATGTGAGAAAGATCAGATTTTTTAAGTCAATTCTAAGGCCTTTTATGGCCCGGACGGCGAACGGCGGACGGACATTGCAAATTTGGATTCTACGCACTTTGAAACGTAAAATGACAAAGTTTGAGGGGGGGTTATAAAAATTTTCTGCTATACGATCATTGAAATTATAAAATTATTAAATTATAATATTATTGAAAATAATAAACCAAAATCAATAGCTAGTTTTAAGATTGATTTCAAAGCCAAAATGTCGGAAAGGTACAAAAATACCCAATGAATCCATTGCACCATCTTTGTTATTAGGGTCACAAGACGTTTATATATATTTTTTTCCTACATTTATTAAGTACACTCGCACATTTATGTAGTTCAATATGCCGCTTAACTAACACTGAATAGAATTTACTAAAATCAAATTTAAATATTTAATATAAGAAATAATCGTTCAATAATTGAAGTCCGACTCAACTGTATCCCATAATTTAATTATGTGATTGTGGTATGATGTAAGAGAGGACCCAATGGTTCTAATTGTATCACATTAATAAAAATTGAGTCAATCAATCAATCCATCTCTCTCTATCCCTCTTCCTCTCTCGCTCCATCTCTCTTACACTCCCCCACTCTCTCTCTCTCCCTCCATCTCTCTTTTTCCACTCTCGATAACGTTTATTTTTATTTGCACGTCTCGCAGAGGCGATAACGAGGAAATAACGCGGAAATAATAAAACCAACAGTTTGCGCTTTCTGTCGAGAGGTCGAATAAATCTCGTTTCAACCGTTGGGAGGAGGAAGATAAGAATTCCCCCAAGTGTACGTGTGTGAGTTCAGTATTTTTTGTCGACGGCGACTGGGAGAGCAGCGATAGCCAAACCCAGACGAGTTGGTGTGAAATTTCATCGAATGTTTGCGAAGTATCATTTGCGAAGGAATTTCATGCCACGAATCCACCAAGACCAAAACTAGTTCTGCCTTATGAGCAAAACAAGTGTAACTCACGATAAAGCCAACAAATCACGAATTTTGACATTTTATGTCTTTACTTTGGCACATAAACGAAAAAAGCGTTTAAAAAAAGCGTTTAATAAAAGCGTTACGGTTGGTTTTCTGATGATTTCCACTTACAAGTGAGTCGTTGCTAGGGAAATGGTACTTCATCGTTTTTTATCTCACAAAATTCGTTGACCATTCGTTCGAAAGCTCTCGATTTATCCAACCATATTATGTTAACTTCTGCTAAGTGCATGGCCAACAATCTGAGTTATGAGCATGGTTATATGAATAATTGTGTACACTCAGGTGATCATTCTCAATAATTGATGTTGTGAACATGATTGCAACCGCTTGTTGATTTCTGATGATTTCATTGAGCTGGTGTTTCGATGATTTGATTCATAGCAGGTGATCCGAATATTGCGAGAACGGTTTGATTTGTGAAGCGGTGGTTAAATCATTTGAATAGGTAATTTCTATACTTTACACTCTAGGAAGCTGTAATTTTGTATGTAGCCTCTTTAGGACATTTACTTGACGATGCCCAGGGTCCAGATCAGCTGAGTGGCTCTTAGAGCTTGCATGTACGAGTCTGCAACACATACGAGTCTGCACCTAAAGACATAAAATGTCCCAATGTGTTGCAGACTCGTATGCAAGCGTTTCTTTTATTTATCTTTTTTTGTAATAAAATCTTCGAGACACTCCATTGAATTCCTTGGTCTGTTGAATTCAAGTCTTATGATTGATTTATGTCTTTACTTGGGCACATAATCGAAAAAAGCGTTAAATAAAAACGTTTAAAAATAAAAATGGGTACGCCCGTACCATGTAAGTAAACGTCTGGGTGATGTGATTGATAAACTACAACGATTTCATAATTTCTCCCTTGAGAGGGAAAAACATTAAATCATGTTTAATGGTTTTCCCTCGCAAGGGAGAAATTAGATATAATTTTTTAAGGTCAAGAAAAAAGAAAAGATTCTAATTAACCAAAACAATTTATTATATTTATATACATTTTTATTTTACCATTAGATATTTCCGATGGGACTCATACCAAAGTACGCTTGCATACGAGTCTGCAACACATTGGGACATTTTATGTCTTTAGTTGCAGACTCGTATGCAAGCTCTAAGAGCCACTCAGCTGATCCGGACCCTGGGCATCGTCAAGTAAATGTCCTAAAGAGGCTACATACGAAATTACAGCTTCCTAGAGTGTAAAGCATAGAAATTAGCTCTAAGAGCCACTCATCTGATCCGGACCCTGGGCATCGTCAATTAAATGTCCTAAAGAGGCTACATACGAAATTACAGCTTCCTAGAGTGTAAAGCATAGAAATTAGCTCTAAGAGCCACTCATCTGATCCGGACCCTGGGCATCGTCAATTAAATGTCCTAAAGAGGCTACATACGAAATTACAGCTTCCTAGAGCGTAAAGCATAGAAATTAGCTCTAAGAGCCACTCATCTGATCCGGACCCTGGGCATCGTCAAGTAAATGTCCCAAAGAGGTTACACACGAAATTACAGCTTCCTAGAGCGTAATGCATAGAAATTAGCTTTAAGAGCCACTCATCTGATCCGGACCCTGGGCATCGTCAAGTAAATGTCCTGAAGAGGCTAGGTATATACGAAATTACAGCTTCCTAGAGTGTAAAGTATAGAAATTACCTATTAAAATGATTTAACCACCGCTTCACAAATCAAACCGTTCTCGCAATATTCGGATCACCTGCTATGAATCAAATCATCGAAACACCAACTCAATGAAATCATCAGAAATTAACAAGCGGTTGCAATCATGTTCACAATATCAATAAATTATTGAGAATGATCACCTGAGTGTACACAATTATTCAAATAACCATGCTCATAACTCAGCTTGTTGGCCACGCACTTCGCAGTAGTTAACATAATATGGTTGGATAAATCGAGAGCTTTCGAACGAATGGTCAACGAATTTTGTGGGATGAAAAACGACGAAGTACCATTTCCCTAGCATCTAGTCGGTTGTAAGCGGAAATCATCAGAAAAAAAACGTTGCACATTTGCGTGTCGTGTTGGAATTCACAGAACGACCCCCAGCCCTAAAACATTAAACATGTTAAAAAAAGCGTTACGGTTGGTTTTCTGACGATTTCCGCTTACAACCGAATAGTTGCTAGGGAAATGGTACTTCGTCGTTTTAGTTTGTTTGTTATGCTCAATTTTATGTGCTTTTGAGGGGTAAACTACTTAGTTAAAATGTAAAAATTAATTATAACGGAGTTGGGGACATGTGCGATTGTCACCATTCGATTCAGCGTTGAAAAATACGTTGAAACCTGCCCCAAACTCGTACTTTCATAGAGAGTCATTTTTCACGAAAATCCTCGATTTAATTGAAAAACCCATGTTTTCCGACATGAAAACATGATTCTCTCCCCTAATTCGACAAGTAAAAGTAAAATTGACTATACCGTTGGATAGCTGAGATCCTGGCGTAATTTTTGGACTTACCTGCAAAAATCCACGTGTCTAATTAGGTACTAGTGCATAATGAGCGTTGAAAAAACCGACCATTTAACCATTAAGTTAGACCATTTAACTTTTTAGGCTGATTTATCCCCCGTTCAATCCAAGTGAAAAATTTCGATTCGGCATCAGCGAGATAGAAAATTTGATGCTCTTTCCAACGGTCTCCTCAGATTTCATTTTATTTTTATTAATTTATTTTATTTGGCAATTGACAGAGAGCAGAAAACTAACAAAAAACTAGTTATCCAAAGTAAAAAATGAATGTGAGAAAAATCGAAAATTAATTTAGGCAAAAATGGAGCAAAAATGACACCCAATCACATACTTGGTTAAAGTACAAATTTAGGTTAGAAAATAAAATTAATAAAGACTAATTAAATTGGTAGGGTTACATTGTCTGTCATGCCCACCAGAGAATACTCACAAAATTAAGGAAATGATTGTCGTTTTAGTGTCATAAAAGGTCGAAAACATGAAAAAAAATTAAAATGGAAAAAACTCGAGATTTTAGAGGAGTAAAAAAAAAAGAAAAAAAGTCTGCCAAGTTGGGTGAGACACATAGCTTCCTCGTTTACCAATCATCTTCTTCCAACTATCATCCAAATTTAAGCGAACTCAAACAACAAGAGAGTGACTAGATGGAACATAATGGAATTTACGTTTGCGCATGCGCAGAATGAAGTATTGGTTTGGCAGCAATGAAACTGATAGGGGACCATCTACAACCAAACCCGCGCATTCCCTGAAAATTTCATCCAAATCAGATGAAAACTGTGGAAATTAAGGTCGTTACAAGAATTTCACGTAGGCGCATGCGCAGTCGCTATTAATGATATAATCATGCTGAAATGGATATAAGATGATTAAATCGTCATCCCCCAACTGACATCCAAATTTGAGCGAGATCGAACGACTAGGGCATGAGAAAGTGATGCTCGGTAGAATTTACGTTTGAGCGTGCACAGAGTGAGGAATTGAGTCAAGAACAATGAAACTGATAGGGGACCGTCTACCCCGTAGCCCGCACATTCCCTGAAAATTTCATCCAAATCGGATGAAAACTGTGGAAAACAAGCTTGTTACAAGGATTGGCGGACACACGACAGATACACACGGATCCAAAGTTGTTCACAATGGTCTAAAACGTAAAATGCGAGTGGAAATTTTGATTTTGGAGACCAAAATTTTTTTTCTCTCGAAATTCTAACAATGTTTTTGCTACCTTTACTTAGTTGGAAGCAAAAATTGCTAAGAGACACTTTTGATCAGAAATCAGTTGAAGAGTACAGGGGAAAAACCAGGTAACTCAGCTTTTTTCAGTTCCGAGAAAAATCAATTTTTGTGCAAAAAACGCTACTACTCTTTACTAAATGCTTCAAAAAAGCTGTTATTCATGCATAATGTTCTTCGGGTACAGGTTAACAACTTGAAATAAAAAAAAGTTTATATTTACGTCTTTATTAATAATTGCTTACGAGTCTCAGTAGCAAACTCTTAAAAAACAGGGGAAAAACCAGGTATAATAGTATTTTCTCATTAGCACGTGAGCCAACTTTGTATAATATTTTTGTGCCTTAGCCCCACAGAATGTTTTCAGATGGTTCAAATCTTTATATTTCTCTGCTGAAATTTTGATTCTCTTCGTGTAAGCTCGTTCAGGGAAGTAGAATTCATTACTCTTGAGTTCAGGTGCTGCGCCTAGAATGGTTGAAGGTCGGGTTGCTTGACGCTTTTTGCTGCTTGTTTTTTGGCTCGTTTTCTTGGTCGGATTAGGGACAATGAAGGAACTGGCGAAAGCTCCATTGTACGAATCTCGTTAGTACACCAACCGAGGATGATTCACCTCGATTTTCAGTTCTCTTAACGGTCTTATCTTCATTGGTGGTTTTGGAACGTAAGCAGGCTCCAAAAATTTTGTCCACCCTCTCACATGATATTGATTGACCCTCTCTACAACAAATGGTGAAGGTCTGTGAACCACAGAAACAACTAGGGTCGGAGAGGGAGAAGCGAGGGTTTATACGTTACCTGGTTCTTCCCCAGAACCGCGCGAGTTACCTGGTTCTTCCCCTGTACGCAGTTCTTTCACTCAACCTTTTCACCCACTTGGGCTGACTTTTCGCTGGTTTTGACTTCACCATCGTGTTCCGCAGCCTTGAAAACATAAGGTACCGTCTCTAACCCCATTTTGTGAAAAAATCGAGTTACCTGGTTTTTCCCCTGTACTCTTCAGTTGTAAAATCGAACCATGGCCGGGTGGTGAAACGCTAACTTCAGGAATCTTTTCAGAACGTCTCAAAACGATTTCAATGGAAAATGTTTTCAAAATTTTGGATTTTAAAAATTTCCGAGCCATTGCAATAGCTTCATTTTTCACGATAATCCGTTAAAATGTCACCAAATTCACTTGATTTATTTTATCGACCACCCGTCGTAACGTCATATTGTGGTGTTTCCAGCTAAATAAATGGAATGATCTCTGTAGGATCCAAGACGAATTATTATTACTCAGTTGCTAGGTTGTCCATAACAATAACGTCCACTTGGACTTGGCTGGCCCAGCAGATGGAGTTACTTGGTTAGTGTGAATCGACGCGTTTTCGAAATGGGCTGAGGTGGAATCGTTAAACACCACATCAGCAGTTCTTATTCAGAGATTGCGAGGATGGTTCAGCAGATACGGGATTCCAGCTGAAATTGTCACGGACAATGGACCTTCAGTTCGTATCTACTGAAATGGAAACTTTTTTCAAGCTGAATGCAATTCATCACATCAGGACTACCCCATATCATCCAAAAAGCAATGGATTGGTGGAGTGCCTGATAAGAACACTCAAAGGGAGATACAAGGCCACAAAACAAATGACAAAGGACCCAGTACTAGCGTTACAGAATGTATTGTTTAGTTACAGGAATGCACCGTAGAAGACAATCGAGCACCAACAGAGTTATTTTTTGAGAGAAGACTTCCTTGGCGATATTAAGCCGAACATGAGAAAACAATTAGAAAGAAAGCTGCGGAAACAACAAGTTGGAGGAAAAATTGAGGATCAAAAACATAGTATGGCTTCAGAATGAACGAGATCATGGATGGAAAGCGGGGACTATGAAGAAACGGAATTGGCCATACTCATACGAAGTCATGATAGAAGACAATCCGAAAAGAAAGCATACTGACCATCTGAAAGAGCGTGTGGGAGCCGTTGAAGAAGGAGGAAAAAAGTGTAGGATCCAAGACTACTTAGTTGCTAGGTTGCCCATAACAAGAACGTGTTTACGAATAAAAAGTCCAGTCATGCAGCATGACCCCATGAGCGAATTTTTGAAGAAATCTTCGACATTTCAGTCCGGAATCGGATTCTACGTTCAATTTTGCGTCCAAAACACCCGCCACTTTTGATCTGCGCATGCGCAAACGTGCGCTACGTTGAATTCGACCAAGCAGAGCGAGGTTTGGGAATTTACGGTACTGACGGCTGAGTGGAGGGAGGCCTTGATATTAACGTTACTGACGGCCGAGCGGAGCGAGGCCTTGGGTCTGCGTGCTAGTATGTACATAAATAGAACTTCTTCATAATTTCATGGCTGATATTTTCTAAGCCACAGTCAGTATTAAAGCTACATCAAGTCCTAAATCAGTTGAGCGTAAAACATTAAAGAGAGCGACCGAGAGGATCGGAGGACGGAATATTTCACAGAGTAAACTCATCAGTTGTGATTTTTTTTTTTTTTTTTTTTTTAACAAGTACCTACTACTACCTATGTTTTAAATAGCATGGTTCTAGGATTGGTTATACAGGGATACTTCCATAAGAGTAGTTCAATCTGAATTTGGACAATGTTTCATGCAAATATTACCGATTTTTACAACTAGCGAACGGCATTATTTCGATTTCTGACTGATTTTTCAACTTTGAAATTTTTGAAAACTTGATACGTATTCTTATAGGAAATTTTACGCTGATTCCGAATATACCACATGTTAGTATGCTGAAAAAAACATTTCGCACAACAAATCGCAAAAAACAGGCTATTTTGAAATTTTTGACTACATTTTTGAAAATTTCTACCCGAAGATGTAATCCGTCCGATCATGCTGGCCAACGAACTTGAACTTTCGTTTTGTGTCCTTAACATTTTAAAATTTGTTTGAAGTTTCTAGCACAATTCTACGGACAGTTATTGTCTGTAATGACACATACATACATATACATATATACATACATACATAAAAAATGCGTTAAACTTCAGAATATGATTCAGAATAGCCTGAAACGGAGTTCTGCATAAAAATTTTTCAAAAATTCAAATTCTACAAATTTTGAGGCGAGAGCAATAGCTTAACTTTCTTCAAAAATTCGCTAAAAGTGAAGGATCCAAGACTAATAATTATTATTACAGTTGCGCTCGGTTGTCCATAACAAGAACGTGTTTACGAATAAAAAGTTCAGTTTTGTGATAGATTTCAATTGTGTTTTTCTACAATTTATCAATCTCCATGTGATAAATCTGCGTTTTGCGGTCATTGAGGTTTTGTTATGGAATATTTTACCATGCAGACAAGAGTTCGGCTAAAACGTGACACAACTCGGGTTTAACGGGGAGATTAATTCTGTTATTCCCTTGAAGATAATCTGACTCGTCCCTGTTATTCTGAGTCATCGGGAATACGAAATGCGAATTCTTTCAACGTCCCAGTAAAACCTCCGCTAAAATTACGAGTATATGACACAATGCAGGACGTGCATAAAATAAAAGTAATAAAATATTTACGGGTTTTAACAGATAGTAACGTAAAATGGAAAAGCTACATAGATGTTACGTTGAGAAACATACTAGTAAGTAATGCATGCATTAGAGGGACGTCCCTATGAATGGATTGTATATAATTTTGGTGAGAATTAATATGAGGAATAAAAAGTCCAGTCGTGCAGCATGACCCCATGAGCGAATTTTTGAAGAATATTACCGATTTTTACAACCAGCGAACGGCATTATTTCGATTTTTGACTGATTTTTCAACTTTGAAATTGTTGAAAACTTGATACATATTCTTATAGAAAATTTTACGCTGATTCCGAATATACCACATGTTAGTATGCTGAAAATATTATTTCGCACGACAAATCGCAAAAAAACAGGCTATTTTGAAATTTTTGACTGCATTTTTGAAAATTTCAACCCGAAGATGTAATCCAATCAGGCTTGAACTTGAACTTTCGTTTTGTGCCCTTGACATTTTAAAATTTGTTTGAAGTTTCTAAAACAATTCTATGGACATACATACATATATACATACATACATAAAAAAATGCGTTAAACTTCAGAATATGATTCAGAATAGCCTGAAACGGATTTCTGCATAATTTTTTTTCAAAAATTCACATTCTACAAATTTTGAGGCGAGAGCAATAGCTTAATTTTCTTCAAAAATTCGCTAAAACGTCTCCCAAGTAGGGTGTGGCACAAATGTCATAATTGTTCAATTAAAAAACGAAAAACGGACGGTAGACCTACGGTTCTACAGTCAGATCATTTAAATAATGATTTATTAATGATAATTTATTATAAATTTGTAAATTATATTTTAATTCACCCAACTATCATCCAAATTTGACGAAAGAACATGAACACTTTATAATACAGTTGAACAATCCCACGCCCGCTGTTCAGTTTGATCAATAATTTTGCAGCCTGCGTTTAAATAAACGTTGAATAATTCAGGTGTTTTGACACGCTGGGAATTGGGTCATCACTAGTAAATACCTCCCAATACGATGGTTCCCAGGGACAAACGTACTGGATCTCATTCAGTTTCTCATTCTAATAACGAGCTTTCGAGAAAACATATTGATAAGTTATGTATGCATTAAAGAGACGCACGTATGAATGGATTGCATGGATACTGTTCCACAAGTACAGTTTTTCAAGTACATTCAACATACTTCCCTTTGGACCAAAATGAATAAATTCTACAAAATGTCTATCTGTCAAATCAAAATTGTAATTATGATTGAATTCTTTATTTTTCGTGGAAATAGACATTTTTTCACTAACTTCCGTTTTGAAATGGGTTTCCACAACTTCGTCGCGAGTGATTTAGTTCGTATGGCAATGTTTTAAG
This sequence comes from Adelphocoris suturalis, assembly GCA_030762985.1. Taxonomy (NCBI): domain Eukaryota; kingdom Metazoa; phylum Arthropoda; class Insecta; order Hemiptera; family Miridae; genus Adelphocoris; species Adelphocoris suturalis. The sequence goes on along the minus strand of JAUMHS010000014.1, from coordinate 7,380,845 downwards.
CTCGGGTTTTTTGAAAAATTTGTGCAACTTTTTTTCAGCCCGAAAAAGTATATCGCGATACCAGTAAACAAATTCAGAAGGGGCACGAATTGTTGACACTTATCCAAATGTTGACACTTCAATTTCAAATCCAAGAAATGAGAAAATGGGACACTGTAGACTATCAAAATCAATGCATTCGAAAGATTAGAAAGTAATTGTTGAGGTTGACCGATTCCACTGAATATACTCGTAATTAACGTAATAAACCGTCTGGCTGATGTGATATTGATGACAACCACAACCTGTCACTCCAGTGACATTGTCACAGCTCTACAGCTTAGTGAGGTAAGTCTACGAATTCGGATGTTTCGGGTCAAGTATATGAGTTGCCATCGATTCCTTTTTTTTTACCTGAAACGAAACAACTCGAAACATACCAACCTGAAATGGGTGTTTTGCACCACCCCTCCCCCTTTTAGAGTGTAAGAGATAAACGTTTTGATTATAAAAAAGCTTACAATTACGACTTTGCAAGTACAGCTTGACAAATATTTTCTGGAACCCCCCCCCCCCCCCGGTATCCATAGTTAAGAAAGGTTTGCTCCAGGCCTCGCATTTTCTAAGGACGGTACTGATGTCTTGTATGGTCGACATTTGGGAAATTGGACATTTCATAGCCTATCATGGACACTTTGAACATCTTGGACTCTTTGAACCACATCTTGGGCATTTTACAGAGCACATTGGACATTTTTAATCTATCTGCAATGTTAGATTAGATAATTCAACTTGGATTAGACAATTCAACCTCGAAAGTTTTCGAGATCTCGATTTTTAGCGCATTTTCTATTAAAATAAGGAAAAATGAGCTAAAGTGTTCACTTTGTTCCTTGATGTATGTATGTAGATGAAAGCCCTCTTAACATCTTTTAGCGAATTTTTTATGAAAATTAAGCTATTGCTCTCGCCTCAAAATCTGTAGAATGTGAATTTTTGAAAAAATTTTATGCAGAAATCTGTTTCAGGCTATTTTGAATCATATTCTGAAGTTTAACGCATTTTTTAATGTATGTAAATATGACGTATTATGTATATATGTATGTGTCATTCCAGACGATAACTGTCCGTAGAATTGTAGAAAACAAATTTTAAAATGTTAAGGACACAAAACGAAAGTTCAAGTTCGTTGGCCAGCATGATCGGATTACATCTTCGGGTTGAAATTTTTAAAAATGTAGTCAAAAATCTCAAAACAGCTTGTTTTTTGCGATTCGTTGTGCGAAATAATTTTTTCAGCATACTAACATGTGGTATATTCGGAATCAGCGTAAAATTTCCTATAAGAATATGTATCAAGTTTTCAAAAATTTCAAAGTTGAAAATCAGTCAAAAATCGAAATAATGCCATTCGCTAGTTGTACTTAAATAGCGACTGAAATGTCGAAGATTTGTTCAAAAATTCGCTCATGGGGTCATGCTGCATGACTGAACTTTTTTTAATTAAGCCCTTAAGGTCAAGGAGAATTCGATTCCGCGTTACTGACACATCCCAGGCCATGTCTTGTATAGTCGACATTTGGGAAATTGGACATTTCGTAGCCTATCATGGACACTTTGAACATCTTGGACTCTTTGAACCACATCTTGGCCATCTTGCAGAGCACATAGGGCATTTTTAATCTATCTGCAATGTTGGATTAGATAATTCAACTTAATTAGATAATTCAACGTTAAACAAGGTTCAGTTCTTGGCCCTTGTCTCTTCATTTTATTTATTAAGGCTGTGCAAACGCGAGTTGGGAACCTGACTTGAGCCGACGGAGCGCGCTGATTGTCGCCGTCGGTGCTAGCTTGGTTTAGTTTACCGTGCAGTCAAGAGGTAGCGCTAGGGTAGGACAACTCCCTTCGCGCCGGAGGTCAACGCTCGCTCCGCCCCACCCCAAAAGACCCACCCTCACCTATCCGCCGCAAGACCCACCCTTCGCCTCCCCGCTGCTGAAATTTTCAATCTCCCGTTTACCTCGAGCGTGTTGTCTAAAACAAGTGTTAGTCGTTTTATTTTTCTCTATGATTTATCAAAGTTTATAATAATTACTGTCTGTTCCATCTTACTATGAAAGTGTGAAAAATCGTGGAAAAAGAACTGCTTATCTTGAAAGAACGCGTTAGTCTCAAAATTCTAAGAATGATATCTACATTCAATGATGAATAGGTATTAAAATAGTGTGGGCGCATATCCCATTTATTAGTAAGCAAATGAATGAATAAGTTTAATAGTACCTATACGTTGATAGGAACACAAATATTGACAACATTACAAAATGTATAATGTAACAAATATTTATCTATAATAAACAGTAAAAATGACTGCATTATTTCCAAATACAACATATGGGTTTGTTACTGCTGTTCATGAATAATAGCTTATAACAAGGTTCCTACTTGATAATAGGAAAGCTCAAAACATATTGGTAAGTAAGCATTACAGGGACGTCCCTATGAATGGATTGGATATAATTTTAGTGAGAATTAAAATGAAAGGAAAAAATATATATGTCATGATTTTTCTGACCCCCCCCCCCCCCCCCCCACCAACAATAAAATTGCATGCCTGTACTAAAATCTGAATTGAACAAATAATTGAAACTGTGGGCGCGGAAGTAATCGATATTACTTCCTCCCTTCAACCCCTTCCATCATGAAGTTTGTAACTTCTGATATAGGTACCTATTTTGCTAAACTAGACCAAATTCTTAATTTAAAAACAAAAAATCACGAAACTCAGAGGAGAATAATTAAAACATTACGGCTTTTTACTATTAACCCCTCCAACCACCCCCTTCCATGGTGAAATTCGAAACTCCTGACACATATATCCGTTTATCCGTGCATATATTTGTACGGATCCGTGTATATGTATATGCATACACCGGGTGTTTTTGAAGTTATGGTCTATCCTCCCGCATTTCCTTATTTGATTGGGTAAAAATTTTTTTGTGAGGAATTCAGGAAAAATACTTCCAAACCGACCACTCGCGTAATTGTGCGCAATTGACACTAACTTAATTTCTACAAATGTCCCCTTTTTTATTGCAGATTCAAATTTTACGTGAAATATCATGAAGAAATGACCCATCACTCGGTTTTTTAAGGGCGCGTTTGTGGGCGCAATTCCGCTCCAAAAGTGCGCAATTCCGCTCTAAAAGAGACAAATTGTGAGACACTGAGTTTTTAAAGATATTCAATTTCCACATGTAATACATGATTTTGGCGTATTTATTTTGCTGAACCTCGTCATGATATTAATTTATTTATTGATATTTGCTACACCAGCTTGGGAAAACGCCGGAAGATTTACCATAATTGCACTTATCTTACTCATTTCTACACAGCATAAAGCGTACCCACTAAAATGAAGTTTTTTTGGTGTTTTGGTGTTTTTAGCGAATTTTCTTAGAAAATAAAGCTATTGGAATGGCTCCAAAAATTTTAAAATGAAAATTTTCAAAAATTTTCTTCATCGAAATCTGTTTTGAGGCATTCTAAAATGATTCATAGATTTTAACGCTTTTACCTTGCGCTCAGCATATTGTTTGTTGCCATATCTGTATAATTTCACACCTTATCTAATACTACAAAATGATGTTTCTAATAGAATGAAATAGGACAATAACATCCATAAGCCCTGAAGATGTCTAATAAATTAGACGAAACGTCGGCGTAAGGAAACAACCTGTATCATTGACCAACCCTCAAGAACCTTTACACCACAGAAAAAGTGGTCGAGAACTCAACATATTGTTATATATATATATATATATATATATATATATATATATATATATATATATATATATATATATATATATATATATATAATATATATATACATATAAAAGAGTTAAAATCCAGGAATCATTTCAGAATGCCGCAAAACAGATTTCGATGAAGAAAATTTTTGAAAATTTTTATTTTAAAATTTTTGGAGCCATTGCAATAGCTTTACTTTCTAAGAAAATTCGCTAAAAGAGCTGAAAATTTTTTTAGCCTGTCATACAGAAAATTAATGTGATCTTTCCAAGACAAGTTGGAATCGATCTGAATACTTTGATTAGGGTTTTAAGTAGGTACTTAATTGTGCAATATTAGGGGTTCAGTCCAATAAAGAATTAATTTTTGCTTCAAAACTAACCAACACCTGGGTGGGAAGCAATTGAGTTAGACAGTAAGGAATCGCCGATTGCACGGCGGAAGAAATTGAGTAACCTGAAGGATTGAATTGAATTGAATAATCTTTATTGTACATAGGACAATCAGTCCCTCATAGCGTACAGAGAACGACATGGGTCATAAACATAAAGATTTTGAAAGATAAAACGAAACAAATTAATGAAAAATAAAGAGGGGATCAAGTAAAAGGGATCTGGTTTGACAAGGAATCGCCAACACTTGAAGGGGAAGGAATTGCCATGCTTTTTGGAGGTCGGGAAGGAATCGCCGGTCCCGGGCTCCGTCACAGGCTCTGTCCACCGCTTGTTGCGACGTTGCCATTTCAAACACAGCGGCGCCGGTGTGCTGCGACGTTGCCATGTCGAATGCCGCTGCCTTGAAGTCGGCCCTCTGGTTGAGAAAGGGATTTCGTCGGAGCCGCCCACTGGTAGATTTGACTGGTAGATTATTATTTACAATAAGTTTCTTTGCCATAAAATTAATAGTTGAAGATTTCTTTGCACTCATAAAGCTCAAATCAACTAATAATTTAACATTATGCAATACGATAATATACGAAAATTCGCTCATATGATCATGCTGCATGACTGGAACTTTCCAAGTTGGTATTGCAAATATCATTATATGAACATCATTACTAGGTTCAGCACGACAAAATACCCCAAAATCATGTATTACATGAGGCGATTGAATATCTTCAAAAACTCAGTACCTATTTCACATTTATTGCACTTTTAGAGTGGAATTTCGCCCGCTTACGAGCACTTAGAAAATCGAGCGGTGGGTAATTTCTTCATAAAATTTTACATTTTTGAGATCCTTACAAAAAACATTAAGATTAAAAAAAAAATAATTGTTTATCGACCCATTATTAACGAATTGAATATCTTCATGTGGCAATTGAATATCTTCAAAAATCGGTACCTATTTCACAGTTTTTGCAATTTTAGAGCGGAAGTGCGCCCGTTTACGCACACCTAAAAATCGAGTGATGGGTAATTTCTTAATGAATTTTTCACGTAAAGCCCGAATCTGCAATAAAAAAGGGGGGGTTCTCGTTTGAAAAAATGAAGTTAGTGTTAATTGCTCGCAAAAGTATTTGTCCTGAATTTCTCACACAAAAAATGAAGAATGGCATTGCGCCTATTTTTTACGCAATTAAATAAGGAAATGTGGGAGGGTGGACCATAACTTCTGAAACAGCCGGTATTTGTTCCAAAACTAGACCGAATTTATAGTTGAACAACAAAAGAATCATGAAAATCTGACGAGAATAGTAGGAGGCAGCGACAAAATTTATCGAATAAAACCAAGGTTTTTCGGCTTTACCCCCTACATTCCCCTTTTCCATCATGAAATTCAAAATTGCCGGGGTTTGTTGCACAACTAGACCGAAATTGGGATCGAACTAAGATAAAACTCAAAAATCGTCGAGAATCGTGACCTGGACAGCAACAAAACTTGTCTCACATACAAACACAATTTTTTTTCACCTAATGTGTTTTTGATATCACCAACCGGTTAAAAACCGACACAAAATTATGTAACGAAAAAACGACATGCGATAACGGTAAAATTTGTAGCAAACCTTCGCTTATAATTTGTTAACAACAGTTGCTATGCGTTGGATTACTTGACTCCAAGTTATTTTTTTATTTTTATTTTTATTTTTTTTTTTTTTTTTTAATTAATTAGATAACTTTATTGTTTAAAAACATTACAGTTTTGCTTGCAATTGAATATAGTAGGATAAAGATCCTAATTCACGTGGCACATGTAGTGAGGTGTAGCCCAGTGGCTACCCTTCATCCAGTTTATTCCATATTTTCGAACTCTATATCTTCTAATGGAGCGTCTTGAAGGCGACGTTTTTTTAGGCGACGGCTCGGTGGGAGTTCAGGTGAATTGAGTTATTTCTTACAAATGTTATTATTATTATGAGTACGTTAGTTTATGGATTTAAGAGCTTCAATGATTTACCCATGAAAACACAATTTTTTCCCCCTCCAAGGCTGAGGGGGCCACACAATTTTACCCCTATGGTTTTTCATTTCCACGTATTCGGTCTTAGAATGGTCTGAAACGGATTTGTATGTGGTTATTTGTATTTATTGAATTATTTATTTTTGCTTCCTCACTACCTAATTTATAATTTATTTGTGTTCGTGATTGAAGTCGAAAAAATTGTTGACCCCCAAAATCAAAATTTCCACTCGCTTTTTGCGTTTCAGATCTTGCTGATCAATTTTGGTTCCGTGTCTGTCTGTCTGTAGTAAATCCTCGTCACTCCCAAAACTATACCAAGTTTCAGTCCGATCCCGATGAAATTTTCAGGGATTGTGCGGGTTAGCTCCGAGGCGACCGCAATAATTTTTAATGCCGTCGAATCAATCATAGCCGGTGCGCATGCGCAAACGTGAATTTCTCTTTACGTCGGTTTCTTATCATCTGTTGGTTCGATCAAGTTTAAACTCGGTATGTAATTGGGTAGGTATATATTATGTTCTAGATAAGTGCCTTATAAATTATATTGCAATAGGTAGAGTAATAACCATTGCGCATGCGCAAAACTAATATAGATTGACACAGGCATAACTCCGTTTCTAATGGAACGATTTTGATAAAATTTTCAGTGATTGTGCGGATAGCTTCTAGTTTCATTGCCGTCATACGAATACTAGTCTGTGCCCATGCGCAAACGTTAATTTACTATAACGTCGATTTCGTATCATCTATTGGATCGATTTCTTTCAAGCTCGGGGAGTAGATGGTTATACGTTCCAGCAAAATTTCCTATGAATTATATCGTGGTTTGTGGAGAAATAACTATAGCGCACAGACAAAACTCCGAGACTGATGGACCAATGATTTTAATGAAATTTCCAAGGATTGTGAGGTTTAGCCCCTAGACTTTCACCTATAAATTTCACCGCTATGGGAAATAGTAATCTGTACGCATGCGCAAATATTAATTTCTTATAACGCCGACCTATAAGAACTCTCGAGGCGTACCTACTTTTTTAACTCTTTCTTTTAACTTCGATTCTCTTCTTGAGCTCTTGCTTTCTTTCTTGAGACAAAATTTCAGATCGATTTTTAACCCACTTCCCGATATCCAATCGATCTGAAATTTTGCACACGAGTTCATGCTGGCAAATGGTAAATTAGAAAGACTACCGAATTTGAATGTTCAACAATGAATACATGTCTTATCTTATATCCCACTAAATACACTATATACTATTGAACGTCTGCATGAAATGACAACAATGGGTCAATAAAATATTAAATGATTTTCCTTGTCAATTTAATTTAAGTTATTATCAATATGATTTTGAAACAATGTAATTTTTTTTCAATTTATTGTTGCCAAGAAACTAAAAAATATTGAAACAACAATAAAATTAACCGAGAACATGAGAAAAAGAAAGAGTTACATTAAAAACTTGTTTTTATGGTTTCCTTTTTTCTTTAACTAATTCTATACGTCCTTGTTACAATATGTGAGGAAGCTAAACTGCTCACCCAACTTGGCAGACTTTTTGTTAGATCAAGTGGGGTGTTTTTTTTTTTTTTTTTTTTCGAGCTTGGGTTGTCCAACACCGCCTGAATCAATTCCAATAGGAATCCTCTATTGATGAAGCTTCGCTTAAGAGGAGCGTCTTAAAAAGTCATCATTCTTTGTATGAACACACCGCAATTGGCTGATGAATCCATAGCATCTGGTATAAATAGTGAATCAGAGCTAATTCCTTAGCTCATAATAGATTGCTTTCTTAATCGAATCACATTTTTGTCAGCATGTTAGGTATTGATTGAAATTTTAAAACTAAACGCAAATAAGTTTTGTTAAAAGGGAGGTCGTTGATCGTCTCAGGGAGGGACGATGAACGTTAATAAACAGGGAGTTGATTTTAAATGATATTAGGTAACGTATTATTAAATTTTAGATTTAAAATGTAATATGAATATTAATTACATACATAAATAAAATAATTATATTTATTTCCAGAAAATAACTCTCCTTAGGTTTGAGATAAAAATCCGGTTTTTTTTTCCGAGAAAAAAATCAAGCATTCTGAAAGAAAGGACGATTTATTGGGCAGCATTTAAATAAGCACAATAATGATGTACAATGCTGATGAGCACAATGAATGGGTCAACTAACAAAAAATGTGCTGAATAAATCAAGTTTTTCCCCCCTACTTTTACCTAAAAGTGGTTGAAAACGGTAAAGAATCATTTTTTTATATTTTTTGGCTAATATCACTCACAAGAAGATCATCAACAATGAACTACAACATTAACAAATTTATTCATAAAATTATGCCTAAAATGCACTTTTAAAATGTCATTATATAAAATCAATAGGTGTAAACTGCACAAAAAAATATATTGTAATCCAAAATTTGTTTAAAAAGCTGATTATTATTGAGAACATTGGCCTTAAGGTAGGTATGTAGGATGTTATCCGCGTAACACTACAGTCACTGACTGTTCCGCCAAAGTACCGTTGCAAGATTTACTTCACCATACTTCTCAACGACTAATGCAAAGTAACGTTGATGTTCGTATCGAAATTGAAATTGATAGCGTTATACTACATACGAAATGGGGGTTTGATGGTGCTTCCGGGCAAAGTGAATATAACCAGCTGTTTCAGACTCCAGAAGAAGGACTGTCTGATGCTCACCTATTGTTAACATCAATAGTAATAAAGTTTTGTTAAATACCAACATTATTCTTCAAATTAACTTTTACGCCATTTTTCCAATGGGTGGGGTGGGCTTGAATTTTTTTGAAAAGTAACTTGTAAATTAATTATTAATAATAAAAAGTAATTCTTTAAATTTCTGTATGTCGAAGTAATTAACACCCTATCAAATACATAATTATGAAAGAATGTGAACTTTTTAGGAAAAAATTCATTTTTTTAAATACACATTTGGCTCTAACTTATTTCTGTCAAATCCAATCACAAAACAGACAATGGCATTTGATTCAGGGTGAATAAATTAATGAAGAATGATAACGATCAGTTAAAAATTGGAGCAGTTTGAGGTTTTTTCCCAAAATCGGGGGTTTGGCCCCACTGTGCGGCAGGGGAAGAGTGACAGCCGAATATTCTGAAGGCCTGCTCGAGCGGAGATGCAGTGGGCGGAGTCAGGAGGAGTCAGGAAGTGGCGAAGGGTCTCCCGCCACATGTGACCTTGAGAGTGACGGCGCCCCCCCCCCCCCCTCCTACTCTACCGCTCCTTCTGCTTCCAACTCCGAGGTAGTACCAGAACGATCCGCTAGTGGCGCGGTTTTCAGCTCATTTATTTCCAATTTTCCAAACTCGTAAATTGACCGTTTTCTTTAGCGGAGCAGATAGAGGATGGAAAATAGAATCCAGCGTGATTTAAATCATGCAAATCGGTCCATAAATGCCTGAGAAAGTGTTATAAAACCATGAAATCTTGACTATTTTCATACAATTTAAATTCAGTTTAAAATTTTCTTTAGTTGAGGATTAACTACAAACGAAATTGAACTAATCAAGCTTTGGAATGTGAAAATTGATCAACTACTTAAAATGTTATGATAATAAAACCTCCTGAAGGAGGGTTTGAACAGCCTTAATGATCTAGCTTTTCAGTTTGGCACCTCAAATGAAAATGTTTATTTGTTTGCTGACGATATAACTGCTTTGACAGTCGGTCCCTCCGAGGTGATTCTCCGCTCTGGTGTAGATAATTTATCCGCCACTATTGAAAAATGATGTGAAGCAAATGGCTTAATGCTCAACGTAAGCAAAACTCAACATCTTGATTTCCATTTGAATGGCCGTCTGACTTCTTCTGTTAATTTTCTTGGCTTGATAATCGATAACCGCCTGTCTTGGGTTAACAGCTTCTGTCAAAATTGGCCTCTGTGAATTTCATGCTACGTCGCTTGACCATGTCTGTTTCATTTGAGGTACTCAAGTCAGTATATTTCGCTTGTTTCGTGAGTAGAGTTGCCTATTGCATTATCCTTTGGGGAAATTCTGGCCGTTGCAATTTGGTATTTAAGGCACAAAAGAGAGCTATAAGAACAATTTTCAACCAAGGTTTCAGACAAAGCTGTAGTAGGCCTTTTTGTGAAACTCGGTACGCTTACCTACTGTCCCTAGCCTTTAAATCCTGAATTGCCTCTTGTATGTCAAAGAAAATCTGGGCACCTTTAAAAAAGGATCAGACGTACCATTCCACAAGAAATAGAGATAGAATATGCCCGCCAACTGTTCGTCTGACTACGTCGCACAGTGGTCTGAAAACCCCTAAAAACGGCAAAAACCCCTGTTAAGTGGATTAATTGACGAAAACATCGTATACTCCCGTTTTTTTGGGGTGCTCAATTTAAATTTGATGTCAGTTCTTGTTCAAAACGTTTTCTTGTTTATACAGGGTGTTTCTTAAAGGATGGTTATGTATTTTTATCTCCGTTACTTGAAGGGTAAATAGTATGTACTTGCATATTCCAGAAGGGCTTGCTATGAGGATAGGTATATTAGGTACATATTTTCAACAAAATGTGATTAAAAAAATTCAATTATTTATTTTTTCGCCCAAACATTAAAATGAAAAACTCAGCAATACTCTTTTGTTATGTTATGTTATGTTATCTATATAAATAAAAATTAATAGTCAACTTCTAAAATAGGAATAATAAAAAATAATCGCAATTCGTGTGATACACTATCTAAGAGTTTCTTAATTTTAAGCCGTTTGGTTCGGTCTGCACGTTCATCGAAAGCCTTTTCAGGTCGCCCACCACTACAACTGCAACTGTGTGAGGAACGTTCGTTGACATCGTTTAAAAAAACGCTGCAAATTATTTCACAAAGGTTTATTATTTTTTCAATTGAGTATGATCGTAGTTTTAGTTGGCTAGCGTACGTCATAAGGCCACATACGTACATCATACTTCGAGTTGCCACAACCTATACTTCTATAATTATATACGCATGTTTATATTTCTCGATTTGAGCTCCTATCTATTCAAATAGTTATTGCCATAATAATATCATTATCTAAGTACGTACGAAAATTCGAGAGGATATGTTATTAAATATGCGTAGGAAAAGCTTTGGTATTAACACACAAATATGACCTTGAAAAAAACATATTCATGCCTCCAACGAACGCCGGCGCCGTACCCACCACAAGCCGCGGCGCCGGCGCCTCCTCTCACTCCACCGCCCCCCCCCCGCTCGCCCCCCGCTCCCCCCCCTTCTCCACCCACCGTGACCCCCTGCCAAGCGTGCCAGGCGCGTCGAAAAAGACACTTTTTTGCCCGTTTTTGGCCCATAGCATCTATGCGAGTAAAGCGATCGGGATGGTTAAACGTTAGGACCAACTGGACCCCAAATGGAGTCTATGTGCGAAAGAACGGGTTTTTTAAGTCAATTCTTAGGCCTTTTATGGCCCGGACGGCGAACGGCGGACGGACATTTCAAATTTGGATTCTAGGTACCTTGAAACGTAAAATGACAAAGTTTGAGGGGGGGTTATAAAAATTTTTTGCTACACGATCACATAGGCTTATTATTGGAAATAATAAACCAAAATGGTGCATGTATTTTCAAGCCAACTGCTGTGCTTTGTGCAAAATGTTCGCATATTCCGACCAGCCTTCATCCATTTTTCATTGAAATGAGGTATAAACGTTTTCGTTACATACCTTCGAATGGTATTTAGGTGGTCCGCATTAGGACGCGCGATGAGTGAATAGATGCGTTCCACAAACCTGTCCACATCGCGATCGTTTTCTAATAATAAGTTCATTAGCTCGCGGTTGGAACACTGAAATATAGCCATTGTGCAGAAAACGCGGGTATCCGACGAGAAGGAACTAAAAACTATCATTTTTGCATTAGACCTGCCTATATTTAAATGATCTTTAGTCAGTGACAGGATTGAACAGATGCGTATTGGACCAAAGAGAACGCGAAAAATAAACAAAACTAGTACGTTATTTGAGATAACGAGCAAAGCAAGTTCCCGCAACGAATTTTTGCATTTCTTGTTTCAACAGGTCCTACTGAGTGATCCTAGACCAACCGCACTTTGGCGCACGGTGTTTCCTTGTCTTTTTAAATGTCAAAAGATGGTATTTTTCGATTATTCAAAAACACAAGCACAGATCTAATGGTACAGCTCTCCAACTTGTAACTCAAAGAATTGTACGAGCATGGTCTGATTTTCTGGTGTAGGTGCTTGGGTGCTTGATGTGTTGTGATGCTTGCTACGCTACGCTCTTCCCCATTACTTGTTTTAAGTTTTCCTATCGTGGATTAAGTAGTGACAAAAACCACTCCAGTATACCTACTGGAAAAATTAGTAACCATCATTTTTCACTTCTTATGACGTATATAGACTTGAAATAAATAGAAGCAATTTTCGTTTTTAAAATAAAGCGCTCCATTTTTCTACGTTTCATTTGACATAAATTCTTGGAAAATGGGTATTTTTCCGTCTTTTTGAGCTTGTGTAACGCTGTACAATAGTTTTTTTTTTACATATAGGCCCATGGAATAAGCTAGTTTACTCCTTCAAACATCAATTATAAATTCAAATTGTACCAACAATCAAGTTGAAAAAGGGGGGTTTTTTGCCACCCACAGACCACTGAGCGTCGCTGCTTGGTAGCCCTGATCAAATGGGGCCTCGCCTGTTTGACCACTTGCCGGCTTCTATGAAATCTCTTCCAAGTAAGGCCTTCAGGAAGAATGTCAAGAATCTATTACTTCATGCTGAACTTTATTGTGTGAACGCATTTTTTAAAATGTCCTTGTAAGGCAGTATCTTCTATGATCGTTATAACTACCATATCATGATTCAACTTATTTATTTATTGTGTAAAATCTCGTTATACGAGTATGTTTTTTTTGTAGCCAATGTAGATTTTCTTCTCAGCAGCCGAGGAATTTTATAAAAGTACTCGTGCTAGCTTTTGGTTTATTATTTCCAATAATAAGCCTATGTGATCGTATGGCAAAAAATTTTTATAACCCCCCCTCAAACTTTGTCACTTTACGTTTAAAGGTGCGTAGAATCCAAATTTAAAATGTCCGTCCGCCGTCCGGGCCATAAAAGGCCTTAGAATTGACTTAAAAAATCTGTTCTTTCACACATAGACTCCACTTGGGGTCTAGTTGGTCCTAACATCTCGCCAGTTCGATCGCTCCACTCTCATGGGTGCTATGAGCCAAAAATAGGTGAAAAAGTGGCTGTTTTTTGTATATTTCAAGTTGTATAGAAATTGGAGATTTATGAGTGAAAAGAAAATATTAGCTATCAATTTTATGGAAAAAAAAAGTATTCTAAATGATACTCTTCTATTCAAAAAGAGATTTTGGATTTTAGGCTATTTTTTGCAATTTTATAGATTTTTTAAAACAAAATTTAATGAAGTTCAAGTTTTTAGCATAATTTCGTTTTTGAATGTTCTATTTCATAGTTGATAAACTTTATTTGACCAATCTTATGCTAAAAAATAGCAATTTAACAATTCTTAGCCATTTTCAGTGATTTTGTCAGCACATTTTTTGAAATTTGACCAATTAGATGATATCAATATACAGTATAGGTAACACTTTTATGTGTTGGAAAGATGACTTGGTAATAAATTGTTTTGTTTATCAACTATATTAAAAAGCGTAATATTGTGTGATTCCGCTGCTGTAATGGATTGAACCCATTTGTGAGGTCCGAAGCTCCGAGTTCCGATACTAAATATGCTATAAGCGGCGTTTAATAATTATGGACCAGAGATCTACGTAGAAGGGCTGTCTAATACATAAATAATAAACCTTTGTGTAATAATTTGCAGCGTTTTTATATAGTTTCTCTGTGATAGAATTGTTGATAATATTATTGTTAACCATTGGATATATTATTCTTCTTATTATATTTTGTTGTTAATTGTATGAATGAATGTTTTGTGTGCATGTAATTTATAAAGTCACTGGCTGGTACATTTTATTCATTTAGTTTCGGCCATGGGTGAGCACCCTCGGGAGGCCGCCATGGTGGGTCGGGTCCGGGCTTGGCCGGGGCGCCCTGGCCGGGCTGCCCTATGGGCGGGTGTTTGTGTCTACTTGCCCTCAAACTCTCAATCACTTGTTGGCTGCAGGAGGAACGTTACTTTGATCAACGGATGGGTTTTTTGTAGTTATGTTGACTGTATCTCTTTGACAATTGTCACACATTATGTTTTTGACAAATAAATATACTGATGTAATATACTGATGTGTAAAAATTACGATTTAAATTCAGATGATCTACTAATAATATGACGAAGAAGGCGTAACCATGAAAACCCTAAAATTTCAACTGAAAAATATGGTATTGTTCGGTGTCAACATTAGGTTCCATAAAACGTATTCGTGTCCTAATGATGACACCTGTGTCAATATAAAGAGAAACTTTTAATTTCATTGTGAAGTTGATATTTGGATTTAAATCGGCAAGACGAATGTTATTAGAATAAAACCTATTCGTTCATATAGAACATCAGCAATGGTTAAATTCCCACCTGGAAATAGATAATTTAGATGTTCCAACTACTCCCTCAAGCTCAGTAGCAATGGCCGTGGTTGTACTACTACTGTTGTATTAAGAGTTGCGTCATAAGGAAAAAAAGGAAATATATATAAGGAGTCATTATCCAGGAAATTCGTCCTTCGATTAGAAATCTTAGCGTATCTTCACAAATGAAGATATCAAGAGTCGTCTTCCCCTTACATCCTGATATCCTGTTATCAATAGCCTTTGGCTCTAGAAGGAAAAAACGTTGCAAAATATTACACAAAGGTTTAGTATTTCCGTATTATTTCTTAGAACAGCCCTTCAACACAGAACAATGGCCTATCGTTATGTATCCCAGTATTCCGTGTGATCCACCAGATAGCCCCCCCCCCATAACATTACCATTCCCAATGTGCTGGGATTAACTATAGTAATTGGAAAAGGATGAATAAGGAGCGTCAAAGCCAGTATAAATGTAAGTACTGTCGCGATATAAAAAAAAAAAAAAAAACGGAAGTTAGTGAAAAAACGTTGTCTATTTCCACGAAAAATAAAGAGTTACACTGTTAAATCGATTTCGACGGTTAGGCCATCATCAGTAACAAACAATAACTATTGTTATTGTAACACCATAAGTTATTGTTAACAATATTAAGTTATTGTTTGTTACTGATGATGGCCTAACCGTCGAAATCGATTTAACAGTGTAACTCTTTATTTTTCGTGGAAATAGACAACGTTTTTTCACTAACTTCCGTTTTTAAATGGGTTTCCACAACTTCGTCGCGAGTGATTTAGTTCGTGTCGCGATATATCTAGAATCAGAATCAGAATCATGTATTTTGTTAAAAAATGCTATTATGTAGGACAATTATTGTCAATGTAATATTGTTGTATAAAGTAAATTAACATTCAAGTAGCCAATAAAGGGGGAGACAAAAAATATATTAATTAAAACAATAATAATAAAATGAAACAAAAGAGTGTAGGTTGGACATTAAACCGCCTAAAAGGCGGCTCGGCCGGGGCTTCCCGACCGAACCCGGACCCAACCCACCATGGCGGCCTCCCGGGGGGTAAGCACCCCTTGCTACGATTCATGAATCGTGCAACCGAAAATCACCACGCCCCCGAGCCGATCGAGAGCCCCGAACCTAAATAATTTGCTCACTATAAAGCCATACACTCAATAAATTACAAACACACTAAAACAATAACTCATACAACTTACATAAATCTAAAAAAAAAAAAAAAAAAAAATTTTCAACAGTTAACAAGTTATCACAGTCATTATAAATATTTAAAAAGCTAACTCGAGTACTTCTGTAAAATTCCTCGGTTGCTGACATAAAATTAACAATGGCTACAAGATAAAAACTATTTAAAGGTGAATAAGTGGAGTAAAACGTCCCACTAGTCAAAAAAATAAATATATATTGCTTGATTTTTGTTTGCATGAAAAATTGACTATCTACTATTTAAAAATGGCACATTTCATTTTGAAAAAATCACTAGTGTGGTATAGTTCTTGCTTAATGAGTTCACGTTAGCTCTTTAGTCTCCTCGTTAAGCAGATTGAACATACGGCATCCAATTTGGTAGGGGTTCGAAATCATTGCAGAATTCAGTCTAACTTGCGGGGGACGGAGGTTTTTGCGGGAACTGGTGAAATGGTTGTGATTAGACGAGCCCTTGGAAACAACATCCAAATTTGTCTTCACAAGCAACTGTTGTTTATACAAACTGACACTCCAATATAAATTTATTTAGTTAAATGTGTTATATTCACATGTTGATTATTATGTTGTGTTGTCAACAAAATAAAAACTACTTCGCCTCTAAAATCTATCAAAGATAGTTGTGCTAATTTCACTTATAAAAATAACTAACTCTGCTAAAGTAAAATTCACTAAAAATAACACATTTACAAGAGGTTATGCTCCTAGCGAGCTTCCACTGAAAAGTAGTAAAAAATATAAATCAAGTACCAACCATGAGCGTAAAAATTGAAACGCTAAATAAAGACAACTTTGACACTTGGAAAGTCCAAATGGAAGCCCTGCTTGTCAAGAATGATGTATTCGGATATGTCAATGGAAGGAAAAAACGTCCAGTCGTCATTGAAGGAAATCTTGATACCATCAAAGCAGCAGAAGAATGGGATGACACCGACTTGAAGGCACGAGCGGACATCATTTTTAGCAATATCACCTTCGGAGATTAAACAAGTAAAAGATTGTATAACATCTAGAGAATTATGGTTGAAATTAGAAAGTATTTACCAATCCAAAGGTCCTGCTAGAAAAGCCACCTTATTGAAACAATTAATTTTATATCGAATGAATGAGGATGGCAATGTTAGGGATCATCTTGCAAAGTTTTTTGACGCAGTAGATAAATTAAAAATGATGGAAGTCACAATACACCCTGATATGTTATCTGTAATACTTCTTTATAGCCTCCCAGATAGTTATAACAACTTCAGATGCGCCATTGAATCGCGAGATGAACTGCCAGATCCTGAAATATTGAAAATAAAAATAATAGAACAAGGGGATGCTAGAATAGATAATAGTTGGAATTTAGAGGCAATGACAGCGAGGGGTAATAATTATAGACTACATTCTTCTAAAGGTAAAGAAAACTATCAAAATAGATTACATACAGAAAAACTACAAAACCACGAAAAACAAAACTATCAGAATAGGGAATGGACTGCTTATAGGCCGCAAATCGATAACCGAAATTGCCCGTACTGTAGTAGGCGAGGTCATAAACCATCTTCCTGCTATTACAGACCAAAGGCAAGAAAAGTAGAAGAAAGGGACAACAGCTTATTCACTGAAGAATTCGCTTTGAAAACCAACTCCAGAGTATGGTGCTTGGACAGTGGATGCAGCTCCCACATGTGCAACGAGGATGAAGCGTTCACGTCTCGAGAACCCATTTCTGATGGAAAAGTAAACCTCGCAAATAATGAATCGACAAAAATTCAAGGTAAAGGTACAGTTAAAATAGCTATAACTAGAGATGAAAACGTAAAAATTATGACACTAAATAATACACTACATGTACCTGACTTACGTACAAACCTCATGTCAGTGAGTAAAATAACTGATAAAGGGCATGCCGTAGTATTTACGAAAAACGAAGCTGTAGTTCAAAATGATGAAGGCAGAATAATACTGACCGCAAAACGTAAAAATAATTTATATTATGTTGAAGAACAAGGTATCGAGAATTGCCGTGTAATTTCACAAAAAAGAAACATTAACGATATCGAAGAATGGCATCAACGTTTAGGTCACCTGAATGAAGGAAGTATGAGAGAAATCGTAAATCACCGTAGGGCACTAGGAGTTGAATTTAGTGGACAACTATCTACCTGCAAAGTATGTGCCATGAGGAAAATGGCACAGAAGCCATTTCCAACAAAATCTTTTAGAACTTCTAAAATTCTGGAAATCATTCATACAGACATTTGTGGACCTATGCGAACATCATCTAAGAAAGGTTCAAATTATTTTTTAACATTTATTGATGACCACACACGTTGGTGTGAAGTAAGATTTGTGAAAAACAAAAGTGACGTTCTAAATGAATTTATAAAATATAAAAATTTAGTTGAAAATCAAAAAGGGGGTCGTATAAAATTTTTACAATCAGATAATGGAAGCGAATATAGAAATAAAGCATTTGATGAATTTTTAGATAAAGCAGGAATAGGCAGAAGATTAACTGTGTCACATACTCCAGAACAAAACGGTATAGCAGAACGAAAAAACCGATCACTTGTTGAAACTGCGAGATGTATGCTGATCCAGTCAGGACTGCCACCATCATTCTGGGCAGAAGCCATTTTTACTGCAAATCACGTTCGGAACAGGTGTCCTTCAAGAAGTTTGGATGGAAAAACACCATTTGAAATGTGGACAGGTAAACCTCCTATTCTAACCCATTTTAGAACATTTGGTTGCAAGGGCGTTGCTCTTGATAAATCACCAACCAAAGGAAAATTTCAGCCACGAGGGAAATCGTGTATTTTTCTTGGTTATTCGGAAAGATGTAAAGCGTACAGAATATTTTTGGAAGAAGAAAGAAGAATAACTGAAACAAGAGATGTAAGGTTCCTGGATGAATTTCAGAAAGAAAATCAATATGAAGAATTCGAAACGAAATTGAAGAAAGAAGCAACTGAAAGTAAATCAATTACAATACCACTGAAGAAGACAAATTCAAGAAACGGACAAGAAGGAGATAATCTACAACAAAATTTAGAAGACGCTGATGAATATGACACAGCTGATGAAGAACCTGGCCCGATAACATCCACTACCAACGATGAGCAGCCAGTAGTTTCCAGCCGAGGGAGGGGAAGGCCTCGGATCATTCGGTCTGGAAATCCTGGTAGACCACGGAAATTTTATAAGCCAGTTCAACCGCAGAATTGTACATTGGCGGATGAGGATGTGGACATTGAGAATCGTTTTCAAATAAATGCAAAAAGTTGCGGACAAATCCGTGACAGATGCAATGAACAGCCCAGAAGCAAACTATCTAACCAAGAATCAGACACAGCATTTGGACACGAAACACAACAACATCCCTTATCAATTCCTAAGACAATGTTCATATCACACAATGCACCTTCATTATCTGTCAACCGAATCCATGATTGCTGATGTGTTGACAAAAGGGTTGCCTGGAGCAAAACATCATTTTTTCACAAGTGAACTTGGAGTTGCCAGTTTGAGGGGACGTGTTGTTTATACAAACTGACACTCCAATATAAATTTATTTAGGTAAATGTGTTATATTCACATGTTGATTATCATGTTGTGTTGTCAACAAATAAAAACCACTTCGCCTCTAAAATCTATCAAAGATAGTTGTGCTAATTTCACTTATAAAAATAACTAACTCTGCTAAAGTAAAATTCACTAAAAATCACATATTTACAAGAGCAACAAACAATAAATTGAGCGCATAGATGCTAGGAAGTGTCAGAATCCCAAGTCTTTAAAATGTCCTCGACAACTTTGATTCCATCCAAGCTTGAGGACAGTACGGATGGTTCTAGACCAGGGGTGCTCAAACTTGAACTGCTGGCGATCTACCTCAATATTTTTAGACTACTTACGATCGACTCTGAGAGGCTGCAAGTATGTGTGATGCAGGGTTGTCGTACATACACGATACACCCTACCTACCTAGGTAGGGTGTACCGTAGCATATATAGTTATTAGCTTTCCGCACAATTTACATTATTTTAGTCAAGGTTTGGGTTAGGTTTACTAAAGTTCTTCTCTACAATATCAATGAAAAAACTCCTAGTTATTCAAAATTGCGAGTTTATTCGTTGTTACAAAACAAAAGAGTTACATATGGTGTTAAACTCAACTAAGGAGTGACTTTGGATGTTGAAGCGTGGCACTGCATGTCCTCAGCATACTTTTCATAAGATGGTGCGTAACCACTGAGTGCCAATCGCAAGCATGATGACATATGATCGTCAGTTAGTCGATTGCGATATTTTGACTTAATTATCTTCATTTCAGAAAATGCAGACTCACACAAGTAAGTTGACCCAAACATTGCCGTCAGTTGAAGGGCGATTTGCCTTAGATTCGGATATTTATCTTCAGATATAAAACACCAGAAATTTGTATCAGATGCTGTAGCTTTGAGATGTATATCTGATATAATCTGCACCAACTCATTTTCAACAGAACATGAGTTCATATTAAACTGACTTGCTACTTCAGTAGCTAATTCCTCAATGTTTTTACATGAAAAAGGATAACTCATAAATGATGCTATATTTGCCAATTTACTGCAATCATAAAAACGCATTTCGAATTGTCCCAAAATATTTGATAATTCAGCCTCATACGTATCATAATTCAACTGAGGAATCCTTGCTTTCAAAGACGGAAAATGTTTCAGATCCTTTCTTTTCAGTTGATCTATCATAAGTTGCAATTTACTTTTGAATGCGTTTACTGCGCTAATCATCTCAATAATAGTTTTTCCTTTACCTTGAAGCTCCAAGTTAATGGTGTTCAAGTGCATTGTGATGTCAGTCAAAAATGCCAAATCAGTCAGCCATTTTTCGTTTTTCAACATCTCAGTGTCATCACCTCTTTCGTCTAGAAAAGCTGTTATTTCGGGCAATAATTCTTGAAACCTTTCTAGGAATTTTCCGCGACTCAACCAACTGACGTCCGTGTGAAGAACTAAATCAGTGTGTTCAGCTGACTCCCTATCTTCCAACTGCAACTTAAAGAGCCGCCGTTGCAAGCTACGTGCACGGATGGAATTCACAATTTTTGTTGCAATGCCCATAATTTCCTCCGTGTTTAAAACTTTTGAACACAAAACTTGTTGATGTATAATGCAATGGAATGAAAAAATGAAGGGAATTCTTCATTAGCTCGACACAATGCCACAAAACCGTTCTTGTTTCCAGTCATTGCTGGTGCTCCATCGGTTGTAATGCACACTAATTTATATATTGGTAGCTTGTAGTTTTGTACAAAATTGATGAAAACGTCACATATATCTTCGCCACGGGTCTTCCCCTTCAGAGGAATGATTGCCAAAAATTCTTCCTTAGCCAACATGTCATTGAATACCATCCGAATAAAAATACACAGCTGGGCAGTGTCTGTCATATCGGTGGATTCGTCGAACTGTAAAGAAAAGTATGTACATTCCATGATATCATGTTTTAGTTTAGTCTAGACCTTCTGATATCACCCAAATTACAAATGCAATTACGTCGGGACTTGCTCAAGCAACACCCTCAGCTCCTAATCCGAATTTTGACCATAATAAGATACCTAAATACTTTGAAGAGAAACAATTTAAATACTTTGAAAACACCAACCCTGAGACGATTCTACATTTCATTATGGTTATACCAAATTAAAACCATAGCACCTTCATTGCTGCAATCATCAGTCAGCTTTCTATGCATTCAAAATTTAGTTATTTCAAACAGCTATTGAGTATGGAATGGCCAATTGAATTATCCAACGTTTGTTGATAAAAGTAGATATGATAGACAACAAATCCCAATTACATTTAACTATGGCTTTCATCCACTTTTATATTCTATTATCCTTTTATATTTTCTCTAAATTGTAGGTGAAAAAATTCGGACAAACGCATTTATTCACAATTTTTTTTCCGTAGATTTCAAAAATGACAAAACTGCGCGTTGCACATTTGCACAAACGTGCAAAATTGACATCAACTTCGTTTTTAAAATTGGAACCCCAATTTTTATTGCAGATTTTAATTTTAAGTGAAATGTTATGAAGAAATAACCCATCAATCGATTATTTTAGTGCGCACAGGCGGTCGCAATCCCGCTCTAAAGGTGCAAAAATCGTGAAGTACTAAGATTTAAAACTATTCAATTGCCACCTGTAATACATTATTTTGGGGTATTTTTTGTATGATGAACCTCGCAATGATGTTAATTTACTGATATTTGCACCACCAACCTGGAAAAACACCGGAAAAACTACATTTTAGTACGATTAATGCTGTGTGGAAATGAGTTTTAAAAAAGTGCAATTCTGGTCGATTTATCGGTGTTTTTCCCACGTTGGTGTAAGAAATATCAGTAAATGAACATCATTACGCAGTTCAGCACGGAAAATGCCACATAATTATGTATTACATGTGAAAATTTAATATCTTCCGAAACTCAGTAGGTACCTACCTATTTCACAACTTTTACAGTTTCAGAGCGGAATCGGGTCCGTTTATGCACACAGCAAAAAATAAATAATGATCTTGAAAAATTCTTTAGTGGATAAGAGTAAATCAAGAAGTAGCGTGAAATGTTGGATGCTAAACAATCTGCTCACATTAAATGTTAAAAAGCAAAATACTTATTAATTGGAAATGCAGATGATATGACGCAATCACAGCTAGATCACAGATTCCGAATCCATACCTACTCACGAGGGTGCTCCTTAGACTGACAACGAAAAAAACGAAAGTTCGAATTTTTGAGGGGCTCAAAGCTCAGATAATTGCATTAGATGCTGGGAACAACTCCTGAAAATTTCAGTCCAAACCGATAACCCCTTGAGGTCTCCTAAACCCGTTTTTTGGTAACTGAATGATCGATTTTAGAACACTAGACGCTTAGGACAAAAAGACGGTTAGGACATGAAAGATCCATGCGTCTGGACACTTTTTATACTCTATTCCTATGTTTTCGGTGTCGCGGAACACGATGCCGCCATTATTGCAAGCGCAGAAGCTGTATTTCTTTTGATATTCAAGAAATCAGTCCAAATAAGTGATGGAAAAAAGGCATTTTTTGCCGTTTTTACCTAGTTTTGACTGGGAAAAAAATTGTTTGCGGGTCTTCTCTGCTTTGGACCTTGTTTCCTGGCTTGTTCCGAATGTAACAAGACCAATTTCGTCCTATAATATATTGTCCTTTTGGAAATATCTGCTCAAGAGCCGAGTTAGCTTTTTTAATGGTAACCGCTCTATCAAATCAAAATTTAACGCCCTGAAGCCCTTTTTATCCCATTATTTTATGTTTTGGGGCTCGTTGAACATTACGTGCAACTAGTAGTGCCACTATCGAATATAGAACGGTTACCATTAAATAAGTCGACTTGGCTCTTGAGCTGATATTTCGAGAAGAAAAATGTATTATAGGACAAACTTAGTCTTGTCATATTCAGAATAAGTCACAGAACAAAGTCCAAGGCAGAGGAGACACTCATAAATAGTTTTTCCCAATCAAAACTAGGTGTAACCGGCGAAAAATCCCTTATTTCTATTAATTTTGTCCACTGATTTTTTGAACATCAAGAAAAATCTACTCTATTCACCTATTTTTGACACCTAGCTCTTGATTATTAACCGAAATACGAGTCCTACGCCTCCACTACTAGCACGTAATGTTCAACGAGCCCCAAAAACATAAAATAATGGGATAAAAAGGGCTTCAGGGCGTTAAATTTTGATTTCGCTGCTACTGGTAAGTATAGAGCGGTTACCATTAAAAAAAGCTAACTCGGCTCTTGAGCAGATATTTCCAAAAGGACAATATATTATAGGACGAAATTAGTCTTGTTACATTCAGAACAAGCCAGGAAACAAGGTCCGAAGCAGAAAAGACCCGCAAACAATTTTTTTCCCAGTCAAAACTAGGCAAAAACGGCAAAAAATGCCTTTTTTCCATCACTTATTCGGACTGATTTCTTGAATATCAAAAGAAATACAGCTTCTGCGCTTGCAATAATGGCGGCATCGTGTTCCGCGACACCGAAAACATAGGAATAGAGTATAAAAAGTGTCCAGACGCATGGATCTTTCATGTCCTAACCGTATTTTTGTCCTAAGCGTCTAGTGTTCTAAAATCGATCATTCAATTACCAAAAAACGGGTTTAGGAGACCTCAAGGGGTTATCGGTTCGGACTGAAATTTTCAGGAGTTGTTCCTAGCATCTGATGCAATCATCTGAGCTTTGAGCCCCTCAAAAATTCGAACTTTCGTTTTTTTCGTTGTCAGTCTAGTGCTCCTGCATTCCTATTGAAAGAGTTCATGAGCATAAGCACCAGGGGTCATCATTGATGATAAACTTTCATGGAAGGGTCACGTATCGTATTTAGTGGAAAAATTAAAGAAATTCATACATATATTTTATAATCTACGTTCGATGTTATCCCCCATAAACATAAAAATGGTATATGTAAGTCTAGTGCAATCCATAATATCAAACATCATTGAAACCTTTAAACTACATCACAGAAATATATATTGAAGGTATGCTTAAAAAAGCCCAAAACATTCAGTTCGGTGGAAGTATTTAATTTAAGCAAAAACTTCTCAATTAGGCAGTTGTTCGTTAAAAACCTGTTACTATATTATTATAAACATCCTGAAATAATTTCTGCTGAAACAGGACACCCTCACCCAACAAGACATCGCTTGGATGGTAATGTTACAAACCCTCGTACAAAAACAACTCTGTTTACAAAAAATCCTCGCTATTTAATACATGTAGTGCACAAATCTTTACCTAGAGTTCTGAAATCACCTTTCAATAGTAACCGAGATGGATACAAAAAGCTGGTATACTCTTGGTTGATTTCAGTTGGTTACATCCCCTTAGAAAATATTTTGGCTAGTACCTATGTCACAAAATAACCTGGTTCCACGTAGCATTCCAATTATGTACCTACTTTAGTTTTTATTGAAATATTTTCTTCTTTTTTTTGTTTTTCTTTTTACTGTATTTTGAGGAATCGTCGTTTGCTGTACTGCTTTTGTGCTGAGTTCCGACTCTTGTCGGCAGCACGGGCTTGCCCATCGCCGACAATAAGTTGACAACAATAACATAAGTAATGGTGTGTTTAATTTCCTATATATTATAAAGTGTATTATTTTTATTATTATTTCTGTGATGTCAATAAATCATTTATCTATCTATCTATATATCTATCATTCTCTGAAAATTTCATCGAAATCGGATGAAAACAGTGAATATTAAGGTCGTTACAAGGATTTCACATAGGCGCATGCGCAGTAGCTATTAATGATACAATCATGTTGAAAATGATATGGTATGATCAAATCGTCATCCCCCAATCATCCAAATTTGAGCGATATCGGACGACTAGGTCGTGAGAAAACTATCTTGGTAGATTTTACGTTTGGGCTTGCGCACAGTGAAGTATCGAGTCAAGAACAATGAAACCGATAGGGGACCGTCCACCCCCTAGCCTTTCCTTCATTGAAATCCGGTTTGAGACATTCTAAGACGAAGTTTAACACTTTTTCATATAATATACATACGCCTTCCACAAGATAACTCACCTCGGGCATGAAATAAAAATTCCGTTCTTGCACCAAAAAAATCAAGCTTTACAAGTGAAACAAATCGTCAACCCCGAATACCTCGCAACGTCAATTCGGAACCGACAAAAAGATTACAAAGAAAATATTTACACAAGCAAAAGGATGCGTTCGTTAGCAATCTCTTTTTGAGCCCAATAAATTGGGCAAATTTAAAAAATGTGCTTAAATAATCACTAAAATTAGCTAAATACCTCCAAAAATCGTTAAATTTCAATTTTTTTAAATGGGTTTTTGTTATATTTTCTTTTGTATGAGTTCGGTGTAGGTACTTGACCATATGACCATGTTGTCGTTATGATAAATTCATGTATTTGACTTAGAATATTTTTCTGCCATATATATATAGAATTTAAGAGAAAAAAAGTTCATTGAGGTTCAGTAGGTTCATGGAGGGTCATCTTTCGAGAAAACCACCAATTTCATTGAAAAACCCACATTTTTTAACATTAAAACATAATTTTCTCCACTAAATAACAAAATAAAAGTAAACTTGATTATACCGTTGGAAAGAGTATTAGACGAAGCAGTTTTCATGAGATTTGCCAGTTTCCAGGATTCGTTTTGGAAGAGTAGTAAAGTTTTAAAGATTTTCAGAAATATTCTTTTTTCAAAATCGTCAATGTTTGAGCTGATGTGAGGGCCTTTGGGTGGTACTTTTTAAGAACCCAAGTACACTATTCTTATAGGAAATTTAATGCTGATTCCGAAAATGTGGTCAAAAGTTAAAATTAAATGAAGTAAAGTGGAGAAATTTGAGTTTAAAAGGAAAAAAACACGGTTTTCGTGAAAAACCTTTAAAAAATCATATCTCAAAAAGGGATTGAGATAAAAATATGCAGTTGGCGGCATCCTAGAGGAACATATTGTTTAAAATTGATTGCAAAATCGATCCTTCAGAAGGTGTCATAAACAAATACGCTCATAAATTTTCTTTGGATAAGTAAAAAAAAAAAAAAAAATTATAATAATAATAAATAAATAATTCTTACTCACCTTGAGATGCTGGTACGTTGTGATAATCCATCGCGAATATCCGAAATGTCACCCGAATTTTAACAATATTCCCTATCAAATTCTACCGCAAAACATCTCAACGCCGTCCTAACAATTAAAATTGCGCTATTAAACTAATCCAAACCAAACTGACACTTATAACAGGAAACGCAATTCGTTAAAAATTTTGCACTAAATTTTGTATTAATTTTGATTTTATTATAACGCAATATTTTATTACTATCACTTCTTTTATTGTCAATGCGTTCTTAAGTCGTGGAGGTGTTTTACAAAATAATTATATATTTTTGTTCAATTTTTTAAATTAAAATATAAAGTTTTTCAATTTCATTTATTCATTTATTATTATTTTTGAACGAAATACAATCTAGTTTTCACAATTTAAAATAGTTTCATAATTTAGTTATTTAGTTATTAATCATGTGTTAAAAAAAATGTTGGAGCCAGGAAAATGTGGTCAATTTTGTGTGACATTAACTCGATAATGTTTCGGAAGAGTTTGATTTATTGAGGTATCAGTATTTCTATTGTCTTACGATTTTATCAATATTGTCTCAGGTATATAAGGTTGTTCTTTTAGAAAACAAGATTGTGTGAGGTCAAGTATTTTTTAACATTTTGTGGTGAAATTACCGCCTTTTTCGATTTTGGAGTGAAGAATTTCTTGTAGGTGGAAATCCTTGAAATTTGCGTCGGATTCCGTGCGGTTTCGTTGCGGATTTAAAACGGGATTTTCTTCCGAGTCTGATCTTGAATATCTGAGGATGAAATGAACTGCCGATACGTAAAAAAATATGAAAGAAAAATAGGCGAAACTCGATATTTTTAAAACGCAGTCTGTCCGCTTGGGGGCGGTACTGAAAGGTTGGGAACGAAAGGAGGCCCCTGGAACTGTCCAGGGAGGAGGGGAAGTGGGATGGAGGGGTGGTAACGGTGGTGGGGAGGGGATGCTATCTTGAGGGTTTGAACCCCCACCCTAAATGCGGGAACAGACGCGTTCCAGGAGCTGTGACGAATGGAGCGATGTAGAAAACGGTTCTTTTTCTGAATCGAGACGTTGGTTTATTAATTTTTGAATAATATAGCGGTTGGAAAAGACACTCTGATGTATTCCAGATACCTGGGGCATAATTCTTAACGCAACAAGTGACAAGTTACAAGCCAATTTTATGTATAAGTTGGAAAAAATGAGTGTGCAAGCGTTTCAAAAAGTACAAGTGTAGACTTGTAATGCACTGTGAAAATTATCAAGTGTACAGGGGAATTTGGACAAGTTACAAGTGTTTACCCATCATTTTGAACAATTCACTGTTTTACAGTTGTAAAAAATGGCCGACTTTTAACCTACGTCCGTTCACCTGTAAACTTGTTATTTTCCAGCATTGCGAGATGACAATTTTTCGGTGTTTAATATGTGGGAATCATCTTCTGCTGAAGAATACAGACAAGAAGCATTCAGAGTAAAGATTTTTTCGGCCACAAATAAACGCTCATTTCGTGGGTATTTTTGAGTTTAACGAGAAATTTAGGATGTCTTCCGAGACCCTTGAAAGATTCAAATGGTGCGTGACCCTGTGCAATTTTTCCTGATCGGGTATTGAGGATCTCCCCATCATTGAAGAACAAAGTGAAGTGTGAAGATCATCTCGAAGTTACAGATGACATTCCTAACCCAGCAGCATTGAGACTTGATGAACTGATTAATCATTTCCGCTGAATGAAGGAGAAAAATTCGACTATGCCAGCCATCAGGATAAGTTCAAATCGAATACACACTTTCTCCACTTTTCAGTTTATAATTTGTCTGTCTTCCAATCATTACACCTTGTCATGTACCTACGATAAACATCCTATCGTGTACACCGTTTTTATATTATGATTCGCTGACAAAACTTCAATTTCGGCATTCCGCTTGACGTTGTTCATTAGTTTGTCACCACACGCCATTGGTTTATTATTTCCAATAATAAGCCTATGTGATAGTGTAGCAAAAAATTTTTATATCCCCCCCCCCCCCCCCTCAAACACTATACCCCCACCCTGTCACTTTACGTTTCAAGGTGCGTAGAATCCAAATTTGAGATGTCCGTCCGCCGTTCGCCGTCCGGGCCATAAAAGGCCTAAGAATTTACTTAAAAAACCCGTTCTTTCGCACATAGACTCCATTTGGGGTCTAGTTGGTCCCAACGTTTAACCATCCCGATCGCTTCACTCGCATAGATGCTATGGGCCGAAAACGGGCGAAAAAGTGTCTTTTTTGAGCTTTGAGTGTTAGACGTGTTAGACGCACGCCTGGCACGCTTGGCAGGGGGTCACGGTGGGTGGTGAGTGGGGTGAGCGGGGGGTGGAGTGAGAGGAGGCGCCGCGGCACCTTGTAGTGGCTGGAGTGACCAGGGGCGTAGCAGAGGGGTGTAGGAGAATGGATATTTATTACTTTTACGTGTTATACCCATATAATACACCGCGGCACCATGAGGTGGGTACAGCGTTCCTTCGAGACATGAATATATGTTTTTTTCTAGGTCATATTTGAGTGTTAATACCAATGCTTTTCCTACGCATATTATATAACATATCCTCTCGACTTTTCGTACGTACCTAGATAATGATATTATTAAGGCAATAACTGTTTGAATAGATAGGAGCTCAAATCGAGAAATATAAACATGCGTATATTGAAAAAATAATAAACCTTTGTAAAATAATTTGCAGCGTTTTTTCTTTTCTGCTGTACTTGTAAACTTAGCTTCTACAAGTGTAACTTTTCTACACTTGTACTCTTTGTTTTGGTAAAACTCTTGTTCTAGTTTACCGTGCATTACAGGTACCTGTACTTGTTAACTTGTACACTTGTAACATGTTTTATGAAATAGGCCCCAGATTAATCAAGAATCACATGATTTTCTTGGGGTTCTAAATCCCAATTTAATCCTATCTTACTCTATCTTTAATATACTCGTAAGTATAAAATCCATTGCATATTTGTTAGTACGTGCAACAGGGCCGAATGGGTGTACGACCTTTATGAGGGTGGGCGCAATTTGACGAGCAATTTCCGAAATAGAACTTGGGCTATATTACATGTCCTTCATCGAGAACTTGGCTTTCCCTAAAGACGCACAGTGTTTCGACTACTTACTGTGTTTAAAGTGGAAAAATTTCAATCATAATAATAATAATATCTTTATTGCCCACATAGGATACAAAGTCCCACCGAGTGTGGAGCACTCAATACAATATTGAATCGCTTATAATTAAAAGAACAAACAAACAAAATCAATCAATTCAATTCAATTTTATTGTATAACCCGTAGGTATTACAAGGAGTTCCTAAAATAGGTACCTACATATAAAAAATAGCACATGATATCTTCTCTTCATTTCTGCCTCAACAAACAATGTTAGACTTTTACGTATGATGTACTTATCAATTAATTACTTATATAGGTCTACATAATTTACGTATAATAAATGAGCACTGTATAGTTAATATAAATGGACCGTGTTATGCAATAACCATCTAAGTGCCGAAAAGCTGATTATGGGAAACACATATTTCCTTAAAAAGCTCCCTCCACTTTGCATAACGCCATTTTACCCCACTTTTTTGATATCTATGGAACCAGTATGATCTGTTCCCCTTGAAAAATAAAACTTAAATCCTCTCTAATGAAATTTCGAGTCTTTAACATTGAAAATTGGTTATTGCATAACTGATTTTATAGAGTGACCCATTAATACAATAACCATCTAAGTGATAGAAGAGGCTTTTCTTTCGACTCCTGCCTGGAGATTATGATTGCCGTTATGCTTAACTATGTAAGTACCTGATCATCATTAATTTTTCCAATCTTTTTTATTGAAAATCATTATGAAACTGTAATAGGAAAAATGTATAAACAGATGAGCGGAACACTGTTAAGAAACATTCTCCTCCGGCTCTTGTATGTCTTCCACAAAGTACCCTTCAATGTCGTCAAGTGCCTATCGTCTGTGGGGACGAGTTTCGTAAGCTCTCGTACGTCCTTGATCTTCTCTTTGGATAAGGGTCTTCCACTCTCCCACAACGGGTCTAATGCAGTTTTCCATATATTTTTAGTTGTGCCCTTTCTTGAAATATCTACAACCATGTATTCTGGGTCTTCTGGGCTTCTTTTCATGAACAATTTGAATGGTGCATCTTTTTTCAAATGGATCTCGTGGATTTCGATTCGATTCGAGCCAGTTGATGTTCACCTGTTCTCCTGAGGATTCCAGAAATCCTGATTTCCGGTTTGTGATCCCCTTAAGCAGTTTGTCTACAGACAAGAAGTCTCCTTTTTCCATCCTTACTAGGATGAAAAAGCATCATTGCTACTGTCTTAATGCTCCGGTTTTACCCCCCGCATGAATCGGCCCATACAATCAGATAGTCGACACATGAAGTTAAGTTACTTAGGAGATATTTCCTAATACATGATCCCACTTCCTGGGTACCCAGGCAGGCAAGAGAACGAGAAAGAATGGAGTCACGTTTATTGCAAATCATGGTACAGCTGATCAAACAAATGAAATAAGCAGCCAAATGATGATAGACGCCTACTGGGAATCCGTAACTGTAGGTGACAATCAACGAAACAGTCATCTATCTCGACTTCGACGCTTTTTGCAAAACTCTAGTCAGAGAAAACTACCATCCAAGTCGACTTGGACGGTTATTGCACAGCTGGATTCTTAACATTTAACGCCTACTCAGAGTTAGATGGTTATTGCGAAATAGGGGTGTGGGTCATGAGACTTATATGCAATAACAAATTTTCGATAATTCTGGAACCATCAGCTGAAATTATTCAGTAATAACAACTGGAAGTTATACAGATACCTCCAAAGAAACCAAATCTGAAAATATCCCAATTTGGCCAAAAATCGACTTAGATGGTTATTGCATAACACGGTCCACGGTTTGATAAATCACAATCAATAATGCCTAAACTCCACTACCAAATTTCAATTATAATCCCGAGTCATTGCCAATATTTCCAGAACGGTGTTGGTCAATGTACCTTACATATATCTATCTTGACTTCGTAGGCAGATAACAGTGACAAGACATTAGCGACAAAATAACAGGTTGGAGTAGTTGAACGGGAACTGCCTCCCTCGGTTCCCGCTCAGCTTCCGAAGCTGGACCACGCACGCGTCATCTCGTCTCATTCATTTCGCCTCCCTCCCCGAGAGAAGCAACAGAAGTTGGAATCAATTTTCGACGCACACACACGCAAGATCCACGTAAATAACGCGCTGACACGCGCACACCACCATCCCTTAAATTCACCCTCCATTTACTCTATTATTACCCCCTGCCTATCTCTCAACCCTTAAAGTCATGTTCGATTAGCGTAGCGTTTTTTCCAATTTTCGCGACCCACATACAAACCAAATCTATCTTTCATCGTATCGATTGCGGCAGTAATTCACAAAATCGACACCTAAAATCCTGTTTTAACGGATTTCACTAGTAAAATTACACAAAACATATCAGTTTTGCAGTAAACCATGGAGAAACGGCCAGACTTCAACCTAGCTGTAGGTATAATCCTTGGGAAGTATTTAACCTTAGTCGAATGAAATTTGGCAGAATTCCATCGGACCAATAGTACCTAGGTATTAACTAGTCGCTAGGTGATTTTGGAGGGTAAATGTCTGGGGCCTCATAAAACAACAATTTACAAGTGTACAAGTTAACAAGGAGAGGTACTTGTAATGCACGGTAAACTAGAACAAGTGTTTCACCAAAACAAAGAGTACAAGAGTAGAAAAGTTACTCTTGTGGAAGCTAAGTATACAAGTGTAGCAGACAGTGGCGCCGGTGGTCTCCAAAAGGAGTGGGGCACAAAAATATTTACCTATTTGACAGTCAAGAAGAGCATTGAGGTTATTCTTCCATTAGTTTTGTTTTCAGTGTGAATTAACTTTGACCTAAACACTTGATACATAAATCCCACTTGGGTCATGTCATGCCTTGGGCAACTGTTATGAAAGAATATGGCTACTAAATAATAATCAATCATTATCATTAAATATTATTGATAAATGAAATATAAATTAATTAGATAAATAAATTAAATTAAAAATACTATCTTATAGGTACCTACTTACTAAGTATCTAAAAATTTTAGAATGGACTATATTATTATTAAAAGTACTAAAAATTATCAAGGCTTCAATTCAAATCATCAACTCAACAGCTTCCTAGAGTGTAAAACATAGAAATTAGCTTCAAGAGCCACTCATCTGATCCGGACCCTGGGCATCGTCAAGTAAATGTCCTAAAGAGGCTACATAAGAAATTACAGCTTCCTAGAGTGTAAAGCATAGAAATTACCTATTAAAATGATTTAACCACCGCTTCACAAATCAAACCGTTCTCGCAATATTTGGATCACCTGCTATGAATCAAATCATCGAAACACCAGCTCAATGAAATCACCAGAAATTAACAAGCGGTGGCAATCATGTTCACAATATCAATTATTGAGAATGATCACCTGAGTGTACACAATTATTCAAATAACCTTGCTCATAACTCAGCTTGTTGGCCACGCACCTCGCAGTAGTAACATAACTGAAACACAAATTTTATAGTAACTCGTAAACGAGTTCCACTATCTGCTTTACAAGCAGATACCATGTTACATGGATATGTCTTTGATTGGGGATTTCATAACGGTTGTACAAGAGTGTTGTAAACAAATCCTTCAACTTTAAACGAATCCAGACTAATTCCAACAAAACAACGGTTTACATATAGAAATGTTGAAAATAACTGTGGATGTGGACTCCACAGTGTGGAGAGAAGCCACTACAATGAGTTGTTGTTAACAGTCGACTGTTGTCAAGAGGATGAAAATATTTCCTATGGAGTGGAGTAAATGATGCTATTGCTTTACGTTAAGAATATTGTAACCGGCGTATTAAAATTGTTTATAGTCCAATCAACTTAGTTTAGGAATGTAGCCAGGTACGTAAGGAGGGGGAAATTGGTAGCTTGAGATGTGAACATTTATCACATGAATCAAGCTCTTTCCAACGAGTGGCGAACGATTTCTGTGCGATAAAAACTGCGGAAGTTCCATTCCCCTAGCAACGGCTGGGTTGTACGTGAAAAACACTGAAATAGTGACACAAATTTTGCGTCACGGAAATTTTTGGTTGACCCCCCAGAGCAAAGACATATCCATGTCAAAATGCATAACGTTCTGAATAAAAATCGAGGATAGATAGATATTCCGTTGATATTCGATATCCTCAGTGGAAAAAGTGGGAATGATGAACAGTTGAGTGTGGAACTCACCCCTGCGGAAATCGCTTCATTCATTAATGCTACACTAACGTCGGTTGACGTTGAACGTTCATTCAGCAAATATAAAAGAATTCTAAGACCTGATCGCCAAAGCCTCACCTTCGACTACTTGAAGATTCATATTATTGTGAATAATTTCATCAATAATTTAATCGAATATGACTCAAAAAATAAATGGTTTTACCTACATTTTTGTCAATTTATTTTACATATTTACCCAAATTTTTACCCAAATAAATACATATTTCGAATTTTTAATTACATGGTAATCCTAGACCTTATTAAAACGTAAACCAACAATCTTCAACATAACATAACTTCCTTCAACATAATTTCACAAGCCGTTGCACGGAAGGTAATAGAAAAATGATGCAAATTATTTCACAAAGGTTTATTATTTTTTCAATTGAGTATGATCGTAGTTTTAGTTGGCTTGCGTACGTCATAAGGCCCGTCCAGACTCCTCGGCGTGTCCTATTTCGAGTTGCCACAACCTATACTTCTATAATTATATACGTATGTTTATATTTCTCGATTTGAGCTCCTATCTATCCAAATAATCATTGCCTTAATAATATCATTATCTAAGTACGTACAAAAAGTCGAGAGGATATGTTATTAAATATGCGTAGGCAAAGCATTGGTATTAACACACAAATATGACCTAGAAAAAAACATATATTCATGCCTCGAAGGAACATGAAATTCGAAAGCAATACATGTGTAGGAAGTTTTCCACGCCACCCTGGAGGTACTCCCTAGGTCTCGTTACCTCACAACCGGAGGTTCAACGCCCTATTACGCTTACACTATCATATCACTCATTTTTTTCCATCAGCGTTCATTTGAAAGTTGTGCATTTTGAGATGAGTAAATTTTGTCCTAACATGAGATTAATAATTATTAGGTCGTGCAGTCGTGGTCGTGCATGATCTGGTCCTAAAGTGTTCTGTTGCGAAGTCCTACTGCCCATTGTTATCCTAACTGTGGAATATTAGCTTGCGCAGTTGTGGTTGAGCAGGTTGGAGTTTTAACACGTCAGTCTAACACTCAAAGCCTCGAAAAAGACATTTTTCGCCCGTTTTTGGCCCATAGCATCTATGCGAGTAAAGCGATCGGGATGGTTAAACGTTAGGACCAACTAGACCCCAAATGGAGTCTATGTGCGAAAGAACGGGTTTTTTAAGTCAATTCTTAGGCCTTTTATGGCCCGGACGGCGAACGGCGGACGGACATTTCAAATTTGGATTCTACGCACCTTGAAATGTAAAGTGACAAAGTTTGAGGGGGGGTTATAAAAATTGTTTGCTATACGATCACATAGGCTTATTATTGGAAATAATAAACCAAAATCATCTACTGAGTCTAACATAGTAACAATGAGTGATGTTCTTGTAAACTTGAGCTGAACGTGAGACTGTGGGAAATTAGTGTTAGGAAGTCTATCGGCGGAAAGTTGAGAAATGTGGTTAGAGCGAAATCGGCTTCTTGGAGGAAACTTCAGTTTAAGTAGAGTGAAGACTTGGGTCAACTTGAGAAGACTTGAGTCGAGTCCGAACTAGAAAGAGGAAAAGTGGGAAGATTTGTGAGCGCATATTAAGATGAATATTGGGGAGGGTTTTCGAAGCGAGGGAAACCGAGCGTAGAAGCTCCAGAGATTTACGACGGCCGGAAATACAGCGAGAAGATATTTCAGAGTGGGAGGGGAGGTGATACTAACCCTTGGACGGTTATAAGGGCCAAGCAGTAACGCTAAAAAGGTCATACGGAAGGAACTAGCGGATCATTCAGGATGGGTATCAGGAAGCAGTTTCTAGAAGTGCTTTTTGAAGAAAAATGGAATGTATACGGTGTCTATTTACACTTCAGGGTACAAATGGAAAGTTACTCATTCAGTACTGATAAAACATCAAATATATTATGCAAGGAACTGTGACATCATTAATAAGTATTACTGAAGATAGGTACTTATTAGTAGACACTTCAGGGTGGGATGGAGGTGATGCTAACCCTTGGAAGGTTATAAGGGCCATGCAGCAACGCTATAAATACCATATGGAAGGAACTGACAGATCATTCAGGATGGATGTCATATTGTCATGATACACAGTTCCTAGAAGTGCTTTTTGAAGAATAATATAATACATATGGTGCATACCAACATTTCAGGGTACAAAAGGAATGTTACTGATCCTTATAAGGTCACAACAGCTTACAGTAATTATAAAAGTTCATTTGTAAGGAACGGAGAGATCATTTCTAAGTAATATTACTAAGTAACTTAGTATGATACTTAGAATGGTGATCGAAGTATCGAAAGTATCGAAATTAGTACCAGAATGGTGAATAAAATTATCTGATTCTTAGATTGCTTTTGGAAGTAAACATAGGGAGTAGATATTTCATTATGGGAGGGAGGTGATACTAACCCTTGGATGGTGATAAGGGCCAAGCAGTAACGCTAATAAGGTCATACAGAAGGAACTGGCAGATCATTGAGGATGGATATTAGGACGCAGAGTTTCTAGAAGTGCTTTTTGAAGAAAAATGCAATATATACAGTCTATCTACACTTCAGGGTAGGTACAATTTGAATGTTACAAATTCCTATACGGTTACAACCGTTGGCGGTAATGACAAAAGATCATATATGCAAGGAACTGTGACATCATTACTAAGTATTACTGAAGATAGGTACTTATTAGTAGATATTTCAGGGTGGGAGGGAGGTGATACTAACCCTTGGAAGGTTATAAGGGCCAAGCAGTAACGCTAAAAAGGTCATACGGAAGAAACTGGCGGATCATTCAGGATGGTTATCAGGAAGCAGTTTCTGGAAGTGCTTTTTGAAGAAAAATGGAATAAATACGATGTCTATTCCTACATTTCAGGGTACAAATGGAAAGTTACTCATTCTTATAAAGTTACAACAGCTTGCAATAATGATAAAAGATCATAAATATATATTATGCAAGGAACTGTTACATCATTAATAAGTATTACTGAATATAGGTACTTATCAGTAGATATTTCAGGTTGGGAGGGAGGTGATACTAACCCTTGGAAGGTTATAAGGGCCAAGCAGTAACGCTAAAAAGGTCATACGGAAGAAACTGGCGGATCATTCAGGATGGGTATCAGGAAGCAGTTTCTAGAAGTGCTTTTTGAAGAAAAATGACATATAAATACGATGTCTATTTACACTTAAGGGTACAAATGGAAAGTTACTCATTCTTATAAGATCACAACAGCTTGCAGTACTGATATAAGATCATATATGTTATGCAAGGAACTGTGACATAATTAATAAGTATTGCTGAATATAGCTACTTATTAGTAGATATTTCAGGTTGGGAGGGAGGTGATGCTAACCCTTGGAAGGTTATAAGGGCCATGCAGTAACGCTAAAAAATACCATATGGAAGGAACTGACAGGTCATTCAGGATGGATGTCAGGATGCAGAGTTCCTAGAGGTGCTTTTTGAAGAACAATATAATACATATGGTGCATACCAACATTTCAGGGTACAAAAGGAATGTTACTGATCCTTATAAAGTCACAACAGCTAACAGTAATTATTAAAGTTCATTTGTAAGGAACGGAGAGATCATTTCTAAGTAATATTACTAAGTAACTATTACTTAAGTTAGATACTTAGTACCAGAATGGTGAATAAAATTATCTGATTCTTAGATTGGTTTTGGAAGTAAACATAGGGAGTAGATATTTCATTATGGGAGGGAGATGTCCACCAAGCAGTAATGCTAAAAAGGTCATACGGAAGGAACTGGTAGATCATAAGCGTGTGCGTCCATTAACCCTCATTTGTATGAACATTGTTGATTATAGTTTACGTCTTTTTGATATTACTACTCCATTTGTTATTACTACACCATCTTTCCCGAATATGTGGCTGTTATACGTTTACGATACTGCCTGTTATACATTCTTAAAACGTTGTCTATCTAGGTGAGAATTGTGTTGTACATGATACTCTTCAAGTTCGAAAATGTTTTTGGTCGACCCAAATTTGGATTGGAATGGGACTTTAGCTTGCCAATACAGGCTGTGCCTATCGACAAGCTAAAATATTCATAAAGTATTTTCTTATTATGTTCCTGTATGTGTTCACTCTTGAATATACTACATTCCCTCTCTCTTCTCTCTCTCTCCAACCTATCTCACTCCGTGAGAATAGCAGTGACGCTAGCGTCAACCCTCCCTCGGTCCAATACCTACTGAATGGGTGTCGGCCGCGGGAGCGGCTCCACAGAGGAGGTTTAGAGAGGAGGGAGATACCCACGGTTAAGTGATAGCCTCCCTTATAAAATTGCTCACATCCCGTTTCATCCATGCGGTGATTTCCCCCTTCTCGACTCCATGAGATGAATTCTGAAACAATTCGATTTTCGTCAACTGGATCACTCAGCCTAACGACGTCGGTTGGGGGGGGATTGATTTGAACGTTTCAAGGTCACACCGTGTGGCGCCTACGCGTCCCACTTACCTTATGAATGGGCTAAAATATTTACCCAACAGCTGCATTGCAAAAAGTGTAAAAAACGGATGCTCAAAAGGTAAAAAAAAGTCTGCCAAGTGAGGAGTGGCACATAGCATCCTCGTTTACGTATCATGTGTATGGATCATTGAAAAATTTTAAATGTCTTAAAAAATTCCACATCGGAATAGAGTAAATCAAGAAGTAACGTAAAACGTCATAATTGGTCAATTAAGAAACGAAAAAATAATACTCGATGTAATTTACGTTTGCGCATGCGCCGAATGAAGTGATGATTTGAGAACAATGCAATTGGTACGGGACCATCTACAGCCTAACCTGCACATTCCCTGGCAATTTCATCAAAATCGGAAAAAACTGTGAAAATTAAGGCCGTTGGCATTACGCATGCGCAGTACCTACTAATGATACAATTATGTTGAAATTGATATGATATGATCAAACCGACATCCACCAACTATCATCCAAATTTGAGCGAGATGGGACGACTAGGGCGTGAGAAAATGATGTTTGGTAGAATTTACGTTTGCGCATGCGCAGAGTGAAATATTGATTCAGGAATGAGGAAACTGACCTTCTACACCCTAGCCCGCATATTTCCTGAAAATCTCATCCGAATCGGATGAAAACTGTGGAAAATAACTTGTAACAAGGATTTGCAGACACAAAGACAGACAGACACGGAACCGAAGTTGTTCTGAATGGTCTAAAACGTAAATTGAGAGTGGAAATATTAATTTTGGAGACCAAAAATTTGCTTTCTCTCGAAAGTGAAGAATTGTTGAATTAATTTGAAATTTGAGCTTTTTGAATCCAAGGAAATATTGTTAACTACGAGTATAAATCCTATGGCAAACTCGGCGCTCCGCGCCTCGCCAGGGGGCAAGCCCCCTGGACCCCCGGTTACCTCTATTTACATACTTCGGACGAAATTATTGAAACACAGAATGTGTTTGCGTTGTCGCGCAACCAAGTGACAACCAAACAAGCGTCATTGTTTACTATTCATTTATAACATCAATTTATATAGTTATAGTATGAAACTACGAAAAAAAATACGAAATAAATTCGTGATAAATCAAGAGCGATTTATCAAGTAAATGTCCTAAAGAGGCTACATACGAAATTACAGCTTCCTAGAGTGTAAAGTATAGAAATTAGCTTTAAAAGCCACTCATCTGATCCGGACCCTGGACATCGTCAAGTAAATGTCCTAAAGAGGCTACATACGAAATTACAGCTTCCTAGAATGTAAAGCATAGAAATTAGCTTTAAGAGCCACACATCTGATCCGGACCCTGAGCATCGTCAAGTAAATGTCCTAAAGAGGCTACATACGAAATTACAGCTTCCTAGAGTGTAAAGCATAGAAATTAGCTTTAAGAGCCACTCATCTGATCCGGACCCTGGGCATCGTCAAGTAAATGTCCTGAAGAGGCTACATACAAAATTACAGCTTCCTAGAGTGTAAAGTATAGAAATTACCTATTCAAATTATTTAAACTCCGCTTCACAAATCAAACCGTTTTCGTAATACTCAGATCACCTGCTATGAATCAAATCATCGAAACACAAGCTCAATGAAATCATCAGAAATTAACAAGCGGTTGCAATCATGTTCACAATATCAATTATTGAGAATGATCACCTGTGTGTAAACAATTATTTATATAACCATGCTCATAACTCAGTTTGTTGGACACGCACTTCGCAGTAGTTAACATAATATTGTTGGGTAAATCGAGAGCTTTCGAACGAATGATCAACGAATTTTGTGGGATGAAAAACGACGAAGTACCATATCCCTAGCAACGACTCGGTTGTACGTGGAAATCATCCGTCACACATTTCGTTACCATCCCGCGTTCCATTTTCGGCTAGTTAGTCCATGGCTAAAACACATTCTGTGTTAAAAACGTATCAAGAAAAGGTTTTGAGTTTTTAGTTTTTTTTGCAGTTTTTATTGATTTTTTAGCAAATTTTAATGAAGTTTAAGAACATTTTTCAGCATAATATTGTATATAAATTTTTGAATGTTCTATTTTATAGTTGATACACTTTATTTAAGCAATATTTTGCTAAAAAATACGAAATTAACTTTTTTTTTACCCGTTTTTAGCTATTCTTAGTGATTTTTTTAAGCACATTTATAGAAATTTGACCAAATTCTCTCCAAGGCGAAGGGGGCACACCATTAAATTGAAAAATAAACAAATCAAATAAAAAAGTGGGTAGGACGCCCAGGTTTACCCGACGCTGGCTTTAGGGATAAGGGAGGTTGCACGTTGAGGAGGGAGAGAGGGATGAAAGGAAGTGCCCCTATAAAATGACCACCAGTTCAAGTAAGAACCCCTCAGGACGCGGGTGGTGATACCACGGACTACTCCTGCCGAGATTCCCAACTCAAGTAACTCCGTGGCGCTTTTCCCGCACCACACCCCACGTCAAAATTAAAGGGACCGTCGAGGAGCTAACCCGCACAATCCCTGAAAATGTCATCGAAACCGGGCTGAAACTTGGTGTAATTTTGAGCGTGGCAACGATTTATCACAGACAGACAGAAATCAGACAGGTCGACCCGAAACCGAAATTGATCAGCAAGCTCTGAAAGATGAAAAGCAAGTCCCTACCATCGGTAGTTAGGAAGCAAAATACGGAGCCACAGCTGTGCATGCCCATAATTTCTCTCCCAGTTGAACCTACAAGTTATTAGCAAACATGCCAGTATTACCGTCAATATTCGGCGAGTTCCTAGGTTGGTTTTAGGTCTCATCTAGGTTTAGCTGAGATTAGCTAGGCGTACTTACCTTTTTTAACTAAGTCGATCTGACTGCTGACGCCAAGTTCAGCTGGGAGTCCGCCATCTTGTTCATTTCTTACTCCAGAGTCATCCATATTTTTTCAACTGATTTCTTCGAGGTCGAAATATCTATGAAAGGTGAAGAAGACACGTTGTGACCACAGTGGTTGGCATTTTCGTTATGTTAGCCGTCTCAATATCAGTCAGATCCACCTGAAAACAAAATGTCAACTTAAAACTACAGAAATTACGATAAACAAGTATTTTGGCACGGAATATTCTTCTGTCAGACACTGAGAAATGTAGCTTGGGAAATGCACAAAAGGTTCGGCTAAAAATCCCTCCAACTTCCAAGGGACGAATTCAGGATTAGTCTGTGAAGGGGGCAGACTCCAAGTTTCACTTTATAACTCTGAAATTTCATAAAAATCTGTTTATTAGTTTCGGAGTTTTGCCTGTATCAATAAATTTTAGTTTTGTGCATCTGCAGTAATAAATATTCAACCAATCCTAACATAGAGTAAAGGCACCAATTGCTGACACTACTCCAATTACTGACACTTGCTCCTTCTACCTTGAAAAACAAGCGTTTCAGGCCACCTAGGAATTCGAAATTGGCGTCAATTCAAAGCCACACCAATCTGCCACAGATTTCCGCCAAAATCAAGTCAGCATTGACTGATAAGGTATGCGGGGATGAAGCTTTATCATCATTCCACATTCAGCTGCCAGATCGTTAAGGTTTTCGCTAAGGAGGTGAGTTGTGATTCTATCTATTATAACCATTTCTTCTTTGTTTCTCCTTTTGAATTTTGTGTTTACCACTCCAATACACAGATAGTTAAATAATAAAAATACACTATTCCAATGTAAATTTCCAATAAAACTACATATTTTTGGGATGTTAGGGTTTGGGTATGCAAAAACATACCTTTAACCAATTACTAACGCCTGTGTCAGTAACTGGGCGTTTCACAGAACTCTTTTTCCAATGCATAAAGAGTGTGCTTTCCTTTTTTGAATAAAGGAAGGGATCCGATTCCTAACAGGGGGGTTAGTAACTGGTCTTGAGAATGTAAGTAATTCGGATGCACGCACAACAGATACTGACAGTGAGCATAGCCAGTTACTGACACTGTCCCGTGTACAGTTATATTCTCACCTCTCCCATGTGTTTTTGCTCTCTATGGCCCATATTCTCGTGACGTCACGCCTGGAGTAGGTTCGCGTTTCAGCCAAAGTCGGCCATGATACCGCCCTACGTCAATTAATCGCTACTCAACTAACCTATTTCTCACAAGAAGTTTACCGTCTCACGTAAACATAATTCGTGGTTATAAGGCCATTTTTCAACAGTTTTGTTTTGAAAAAGTGTAGTATTGTAGCAATACAAAGTTTTAATTTGACTAAATATTATAATAATCATGCCTGCCAGCGCAATAATTGATTGTAGATTGCTGTCAACAATACCAATCTAACGTGAACTTGTTTTTATTTGGACTAGGAGCCTACTAACTATAGTAGTTAATCAGTGTCAGAAAACTAGAGAACTTCATTCGTTTAGGCTTTGAGAATAATTAACCTGAAAAATAGTAAAGAAAAGATGATTGAAAATTCCTCAGGTGTCCGTACTGCTGTGTAGGTACCTAGCCATTGCTCAGGTAGCTTCATCAGCGTTTTATTATAAGTTCGTAGTACTATGCTTAACTGAGGAAGCTTTACTTGTTATATTGAATGAATAAAAGGAGAGATTTGATAGTTTGTCAAAGTATACAAGGGAGGTTGTTGCTACACCAAGAAACGAAACTACTTAGGTAGGTACGTACGTCCTACCAGATTTGCTGTTGGTTTAAAGTGCCTAAACAAAGTAGGTGGGTCATTGCTTTGTCGACGAATACAACCGCTGATTAGCAAGTTTGTCAAATATCGAATCAGGGAATATGCAACATGAATTAAAAACCAGCTGCAAGGAAAAAACCTTGAAATGCATTCCTCTGAAGGTAAGATTTCATAAAGACGGCATTGGCAGTGCAGTTATTGCGCGAGTTTTGCAGTTACGCAAATTGTATGGACAAAAAAGGTAATTAGGTAGGTACCTACTTTCGTTTGGATCAATGAAGTACCTACATGAACAATTAATAATATACGGAAAGTACGTAGGTATACCTTACCTCTAGGTGGGTACTTACCTTTCCACATGTGATACAACTTACTATTCCCGC
This sequence comes from Adelphocoris suturalis, assembly GCA_030762985.1. Taxonomy (NCBI): domain Eukaryota; kingdom Metazoa; phylum Arthropoda; class Insecta; order Hemiptera; family Miridae; genus Adelphocoris; species Adelphocoris suturalis. Next base: position 7,337,282 of record JAUMHS010000014.1, on the reverse strand, counting down.
CTAACATCCTTTCACAAGACCACTTTCACAGTACTCTAAAATTTTTTAGTTTCAATTGATTCAAAGAACAGTTCTAAAACTAGATAGGTAATCCACAACATCTTTGCGGCTGAAGTCTGGATCATTTAGAACACTTGTATGTCAACTCCCCAACACACATTTCATATGGATCTCTACCCCACAGAATAAATCTTGCATTCGTAGCGTTTGAGGTCAACACCTGATAATAACTTGATGTAATTTGCATACAATTTATCACCTTGCATATTACAAATAATGAAAATATTGACTCGGAACTAGGTGAGACTATGTTACGCTGTTGTCCAGCTGTGCCCACAAATGGCGCATTTTCGCATATGTTTACTCGTCACCATGACAACAAGGTGAAAAACCTTCGACTTAGCCTTGCCTTGATGTAAGAATGCGCTAGTGTCCAAGTCTCGAGAATATCACCCATAAGAAATGGTCTCTAATTTATGCATTTACCTTTCAGATAATCACAAATGGCTCCCTCCATAACATCTAAAACGCCCAATGCAGAAGGGATTCTTATGCAGGAAACAATACAGAGAGGATCAAATGCTAGCAGCAGTCCCTTGTATCACACTTCATTGCACAGCAACTGGCCAATATCTTCCCAAAATCTTCCTTAGAGCATCAGTAATTGGTGCAATTACCCTAATTCAATTGGCATCTTCATAGAACACATACCCAACTACACTCCGAATTCGAACGAAATCGGAGCAATAGATAATGGGAAATCGACGTTATAAGAAACCCACGTTTGCGCATGCGTACTGATTACAATTGAACCTACGGCAGTGAAAGTTATAAGGGACCGGCTTGAAGCTAACCCGCACAATCTCGGACAATTTCATGAAAATCAGACTAAAACTTGGTATAGTTTTGGGTTTGACAAGGATTCACAAATGACACACACACGGACACACATCCGACAGATATCAATCAATTCTTGTTCAATTCTAGAGATCAATTTAATTTCTGCGCATGCGCTATATTCCTACTCCACCAATCACGATATAATTCAATGGGAATTTTTCTGGAACATACACTCATCAACTCTCCAAATTTGAACAAAATCGGACCAATAGATGCTAAGAAATCAACGTTATAATAAATTAACATTTGCGCATGCGCACAGTCTACTAATCATGTGACGGCAATCAAAGTTATAGGAAACCGTCTAGGAGTTAACCCTCACAATCCCTGAAAATGTCATCAAAATCGTTCTAGTAGACTCGGAGTTTTGCCTGTGTCAATCGATATTTGTTTCGCGCATGCGCAATAATTATTACCTACTCTACCAATTGCGATATAATTTATAGGGCATTTTCCTATGACATTTATCCAATTACTTACCGAGTTTGAACGAAACTGGAACTACACATCATGAGAAATCGACGTTGGGATAAATTCACGTTTGCACATGCGCACAGAATGTTGATATGGCGGTATTGATATTTGTAGACGACCGTCTAGGAGCTAACCCGCACAATCACTGAATATTTTCGGAATCGGACTGAAACTTGGTATAGGATTTACCACAGTCATAAAGACGGACAAACAGAAACGGATCCGAAATTGATCAGCAAGCTTTGAAACGCTAAAAGCAAGTGGAAATTTTAATTTAGGAAGACATTTTTTTTTTTTCGACCTCCTGAATTTGAAAGGTTCTCTGGTTATGACAATGACTTACCGCATTCTCTACACTTGACTGCCGATAAACCCGGTGAGTCGATCAATTTGACGTTATCCGATAATGAAGTGACAGATAAGCTGAACGACACGTGTTATACAAGATATCTCCTTAAGGCATAAGTAATATAATAATATTGACACTCTACATTAATTACAGTGGTTTATCCTTAGTTATGCGTTTACACCACTCTACCGAACGTTTCATTAGGGACTAGACTGGTTTTCCGTGCATTGCACGGACGCATGCACGTATACGGGCCAGTCGGTTTAAGGTGTTAAGTTTTCAAGGCCAGTGGGGAGGGAGGTGCACTGATGGTATTTCTGAATAAAAATAGGCCTATGTTTTACCCAGGGACCCTAAGAATGTCCATCTACTATTTCAGCTTGATGGGTACAGTAGTTTTTACGTGACTGAGTAAGACACACATGCACACTACACAGAAACCATTAGATTTTTATATAATAGTATAGATATAGGGATATTTCGTTTATAATAACACTCACCTGATAATGAGAGCCCATCATTTCAATCGTCTCTTAATGAACCAGAGAGTGTCCCTATTAAATTTAAACTTCTACAGGAGAAAATTTAGCTCATTCAGCTGATCAGGAAAGATACCATAATTTCAATCATCTCTTAATGTCCCAAAGAGTTGCCTTATCAAATTTCAACTTCCTAGGGTGAACTACTTTTCGGAGGAACTAACTAAGTTTCATCAATGACCGCTAGATAGTGTTAGGCTTGCAGCAAACGACAGAATTACGCGGCATACGCACCGCCATCACGGATTTGCCAATTAACAGCACTGCATCATCAGCTCGTGTAAGGAAAGTTTGGGTTTGTAATTAATAGCCCAGTCAAATTAGAGGAAACAGGAGAAAAAATTCATAGTAAAGAAATTTCTTCACCAGGCTCTTCCTTCACACCTAGTAAATCATATCTCAAAAGTCCCCTAGTATGGGGGGTGAGCTCGAGGAGGGGGGGGGGGGGGGTGTTTTTCTCCTTTTTTTCGACTTTTTTTCGGTTTTTTGCCTATAACTCGAAAAGTAAGCGTTCTAGCGACTTGTTTACTATTACCAGAATTAAAGTGCATAAAATTTTCTACAATTTGCACTCCTGACTTCATTCTCTACGATTAGGCGTTCCGCCGCTAGAGCGCGTTGAAAAGTAGGTATCATTTCAAAAAATCAGCAAAAAGGCCTTTATGCTCTTTTTACTCAGAAATCATTCGTATGTAGCTTCTGGGTGACTGGGTGGTGTTCTTCGCTTACATCCTGGAAACTGTGATAACCATAACATATTTTCAGCACCCTTACCGACTCACTGTGAATTATCAGTGAATGTATATGTATATAAAACACAGTGGCTCTAAAAAATAAAAGAAAAAAAAGGAACTAAAGAAAATGAGCTGTGTTTCACCAAAAAATGTTTAACGTGCAGGTACAGTATAACCTATGTTGAAGTAATATTCACAAAAGGAGTGGGAGGGGGAAGGGGTCATCAATCTTCACAGGTATCTGCTCTTCATCCATTGAGAATCACCATCCACAGTAATTCAAAATCGGATTACAGTGAGGTGCATATAATCTTATATTGATAGATAGATGAAGTTCATGCAGATGATTAGGATGAAACTTACAGGCTTACAGGCTTACTTACTTACTTACTTATCACATATGTATTGAGTGGGTAGTCTTATGGTTCCATGTCTGCTTCATCATCTTCTGTAGGTGAACCGTCGTCAGCAAGTGGTGGGTTGTTTGTGCAGGAACCTGAACAGTTGGAGCAGAGTGTTGAGCAGTGGATGCCAGCTCTGCGGCATCCACATCGACCACTACCGCAGCTTTTGGTGCAGCTGCAAAATATATTCAGCAGAATCGGGGCTGGAGTAGGGAGACGATGGCTTCCTCAAACCAATTCCAACTTTGGATCCACCAGCAACATCTGAAATTCTGCAGAATATATTTTGCAGCTGCACCAAAAGCTGCGGTAGTGCTCGATGTGGATGCCGCAGAGCTGGCGTCCACTGCTCAACACTCTGCTCCAACTGTTCAGGTTCCTGCAAAAATAAACAACCACTTGCTGACGACGGTTCATCTACAGAAGATGATGAAACAGACATGGAACCATAAGACTACCCACTCAACACATATGTCATCGCCCTGTAAGTTTCATCCTAATCATCTGTATGAACTTATCTATCTATCAATATAAGATTATATGCACCTCACTGTAATCCGATTTTGATTTTTCAGAGCAGATACCTGTGAAGATTGGTGACCCCTACTCCCTCCCACTCCTTTTGTGAATATTACTTTAACATGGGTTATACTGTACCTGCACATTAAACATTTTTTGGTGAAACACAGCTCATTTTCTTTAGTTCCTTTTTTTCTTTTCTTTTTTAGAGCCACTGTGTTTTATATACATATATATTCACTGATAATTCACAGTGAGTCGGTAAGGGTGCTGAAAATATGTTATGGTTATCACAGTTTCCAGGATGTAAGCGAAGAACAGAAAAAAAAGTCCAGTCATGCAGCATGACCCCATGAGCGAATTTTAGAAGAAATCTTCGACATTTCAGTCGCCATTGATCGTGTTGAGAAATTTTAGTTTATGATTTTGATAGACAAACATGGAATCAAATTATTAACACATGCACAGAGTAAACTCATCAGTTGTGATTACATTTTTTTTTTTTTAAGCACCTACTACCTACGTTTTAAACAGTATGGTTCTAAAATTGGATATACAGGGATACTTCCATAAGAGTAGTTCAATCTGAATTTGGACAATGTTTCATGCAAATATTACCGATTTTTACAACAAGCGAACGGCATTATTTCGATTTTTGACTGATTTTTCAACTTAAAAATTTTTGAAAACTTGACACATATTCTTATAGGAAATTTTACGCTGATTCCGAATATACCACATGTTAGTATGCTGAAAAAATTATTTCGCACAACAAATCGCAAAAAACAGGCTATTTTGAAATTTTGGACTACATTTTGAAAATTTCAACCCGAAGATGTAATCCGATCATGCTGGCCAACGAACTTGAACTTTCGTTTTGTGTCCTTAACATTTTAAAATTTGTTTGAAGTTTCTAGCACAATTCTACGGACAGTTATCGTCTGGAATGACACATACATACATACATACATACATATATACATACATATATACATACATATATACATACATACATACATAAAAAAATGCGTTAAACTTCAGAATATGATTCAGAATAGCCTGAAACGGATTTCTGCATAAAAATTTTTCAAAAATTCACATTCTACAAATTTTGAGGCGAGAGCAATAGCTTAATTTTCTTCAAAAATTCGCTAAAAAGACATACATGAAACCTGCTCAAACCACAGTCCGAGCATCACTGATGTTCGGAAAACAAGTCATGATGTATTCTAAGTCACCCAGAAGCTACATACGAATGATTTCTGCGTAAAAAGAGCATAAAGGCCTTTTTGCTGATTTTTTGAAATGATACCTACTTTTCAACGCGCTCTAGCGGCGGAACGCCTAATCGTAGAGAATGAAGTCAGGAGTGAAAATTGTAGGAAATTTTATGCACGTTAATTCTAGTAATTGTAAACAAGTCGCTAGAACGCTTACTTTTCGAGTTATAGGCAAAAAACCGAAAAAAAAGTCGAAAAAAAAAAAAAGGAGAAACCCCCCCCCCCCCCCTCTTCGAGCTCACCCCCCATACTAGGGGACTTTTGAGATATGATTTACTAGGTGCGAAGGAAGAGCCTGGTGAAGAAATTTCTTTACTATGAATTTTTTCTCCTGTTTGCCTCTTTTTGGTCTAATTTGACTGGGCTATAAATTCTATTAATTTATCTTCTGTAGGCGTCTTCCACCTATGCAGACACATTAGATACCTACTTAATGATTCGTTTAAAAATATAGATAGGTGTTCTGCGTAGAAGAGCAATACATTACAGAAATAATAAACCTCTGTGTAATTCGCTTCGTTTTGATGTAGAAACTCCAGTAAATATGTAATTAAGGTCGGCGACGGACTTACCAGGCACTCCCCTTGTTAGTAAATACGATTTCGGTGGCTGTTTGCAGCTTATAGCTGCAGATTATACTACCACTTTGTCACTGTTGACCAAGTATTAACCTAAATATACATTTTTATGACATGTTTTATCTTTAAAAAAAATTTTATTACGTTCTTTTCAGACAAGCTATCGGGTTGGAAGTTATATTAGGGGATCAAACGAACCGTCGGTGACGTACGTACGTGTGACAGTAATTAGATACCAACCAGATAGAGTGGTAGGTGTGTGCCGTAGGTGCCTTATTATGAGTGACACTTGCATTCCAACGAAGTTTGCATTCTTAAATAAGTTTTAAATAACTTAAATAAGCAATACAAAATGTTAACTATCTGAGTTAAAACGCTAAAAATTATTACACAAAGGTTTAGGTATCCCTAGATTTAGATTGAAAGGTTCGATATCACTTCAACGCAGCCCAAAAAATAAATAAATGAATAAATAAAAATAAATGAATAAAATAAAAAAATAAAAATAAACTCCTGCCCCCAAAAATCTAGTACATTTTTCTGGGGGTGTTGCCTTTGCCGTAGACGGTAGTGGTTTTTTGAGGGTTGAGATATTACACAGGGTGATTCCCTCGCAGATGCAAAAAAATTTGGGTAAAACTACATCAAAAATGGAGTAAAATGCCGGCAACTGCATATTTTTATCTCAATCCGTTCTCGAGATATGATTTTTTAAAGGTTTTTTTCAGGAAAACCGTGTTTTTTTCCTTTTAAACTCAACTTTCTCCACTTTACTTCATTCAATTTTAACTTTTGACCACATTTTCGGAATCAGCACTAAATTTACTATAAGAATAGTGTACTTGGGTTCTTAAAAAGTACCATCCAAAGGCCCTCACATCAGCTCAAACATTGACGATTTTGAAAAAATAATATTTCTGAAATTTTTTAAAACTTTACTACTCTTATAAAAAGAATCCTGGAAACTGGCAAATCTCATGAAAACTTCTTCATTTATTATGCTTTCCAACGGTATTATCAATTTTTCTTTTATTTTGTTATTTAGGGGAGAAAATAATGTTTTAATGTTAAAAAATTAGGGTTTTCCAATTAAATTGTTGGTTTTCTCGAAAGATGACCCTCCATGAACCAAACAACTGCGTTTGCGATTTTAAGTGTAAAACTCGGTTATAACGGAGATGGAGAGATCTACGAATGTTACCATTCGATACAGCGTGAAAAAATACATAGAAACCGACCCCATACTCGTACTTTCATGGAGGGTCATCTTTCGAGAAAACCAACAATTTCATGGAAAAACCCACATTTTTTAACATTAAAACATAATTTTCTCCACTAAATAACAAAATAAAAGTAAACTTGATTATACCGTTGGAAAGAGTATTAGACGAAGCAGTTTTCATGAGATTTGCCAGTTTCCAGGATTCGTTTTGGAGGAGTAGTAAAGTTTTAAAGATTTTCAGAAATATTCTTTTTTCAAAATCGTCAATGTTTGAGCTGATGTGAGGGCCTTTGGATGGTACTTTTTAAGAACCCAAGTACATTATTCTTATAGTAAATTTAATGCTGATTCCGAAAATGTGGTCAAAAGTTGAAATTGAATGAAGTAAAGTGGAGAAATTTGAGTTTAAAAGGAAAAAAACACGGTTTTCCTGAAAAAACCTTTAAAAAATTATATCTCGAGAACGGATTGAGATAAAAATATGCAGTTGGCGGCATTTTACTCCATTTTTGATGTAGTTTTACCCAATTTTTTTTGCATCTGCGAGGGAATCACCCTGTATAGTAGGCTTCTCAAATTTTTAAATTTTCTTTTCTGCTGAGCGCTTTCGCCATTTCCGGCCTCGTCAGAGCTTATATTAGTAGTGCAGTACTTCATATTTTTGCTTGTTTTGGGGCCTCCTCAACATCCCAGAAGGTACCTTATTTCGTCGTTTTTATTAGTGTAAGGTTGTGAAAATCTGGTGGTTTTATCACTCATTGTCTTGTTATTGTGTCCTTATGCATATAAGGGTGTCGATATTGTAAAATTTGAAATTAAATTGAGAAATGGAGAGAGGAAAAGCAGGATGGAACCTTTTATTATTAACACATTTTATAATAAAAAGTTCCATCCTGCTTTTCCTCTCGTTTTTCTCAGTATAAACAAAGATGTTTATGTAGATAGCTGCCTACTAAAGCTCTATGACGAGGATATGAAATAAGCGTCCAAATACAGTTTTCCAAGTCCTGAAGATGAAATATAAATATTTCGAAACGTCGGCCTAGAATATAGACTTTTCATTGACCAACCCTTGAGAAACCCGAAACATTTTAGCGAATTTTCTTAGAAAATAAAGCTATTGCAATGGCTTTTATATATATATATATATATATATATATGTATGTGTCATTCCAGACGATAACTCTCGATAGAATTGAGATAAAAACTTCGTTCTTTCGCCAAAAAATCAAGCATTTAAAAAAAAAAAGGATGAGTTCGTTGGACAACACTTTTTGAGCACATTAAATTGACCAAATTTCAAAAATTGTGCTCAAAAAATCACTAAAAATGGCTAAATAACTAAAAATTGTTAAATTTATATTTATATCAGAAGCGTAGTCGAAAGAAGTTTATTTGACGATGAACTGAAACGTTCAAAATTGTATTCACAAAATTATGGTGAAAAATGTACTTGAATTTCATCAATATTTGCTGAAAAATCGATTGGAAAACTGAAAAAGTGCTGAACATCCAAAATCTGTTTTTATTCGTAGAATATGATGGAACGAGTTTATTTGCCATAAAATTGGTGGTTAACAATTTCTTTGTACTCGGAATGCACAAATTTCAAAACAGTAATATAATATAATGTTACGGTAATCTACGAAAATTCGGTTATACGATCATGCTGCATGACTGGAACTTTTTACATTCAACTCAGTGGTCGAGAAAAGCCTGGTTACTGAATTCGTTTATCGATATGGCGTTACAATATTCGATCTGAAAATCGGGTTGCGTGTAAAAAACACATGACCCCCAGCCCATAGATATATCCGCGTTAAAAATAAAATAAAAATATTAGTATTTACCGGAGAATTGGATCCTTCCCGCTTCGTATCTTGATGATCTTCTGGGAATCGAGTGAATCACATAATCGAGGGAAAAAACCGCGAAAGGAAAACAACATACGAGAATTTGAGACAGAGGCAGCGCGAACTGAATGTTCGTAACTTGGGGAAACCACAAACCTACAAGTGGGAGAGGCGATTGGGGGGATGGATGGGAGTTGAAGGGGGGGAGGGGGGGGAGGCAATGTCAAGGATGGCGAGTTCGAAAGTGAACTAAACAAGGAAAAAGCTGGTAGTAAAGGTGAATCAGCTATTGAACTCACTAGATAATTGGGAATTAATTCCAGTTGAGAATGAATTCATTAATTCTCATAATACGGACAGCGCCTAATTACATTGAAGAAAAGAAAAAAGAAAATAATAATACTAAATAGTGACAAACATATTGACGATGGTAGGAGTGGTTTTAGGGGATGACCATATCGCACCCCGGCAAGAAAAGTGACACTTTTAAAAAACTCACTTTTCAGGAAAGCCAAAAAACCAAAATCAGTAACACAATAATGATGATTACGTCCAAACGCTGCTACTTGGGACTGCCATTTTAACTGATTGTACGGAAGAAGCAATTAATATAACAGATATCTTAATAATTGTTTTGGTAATGTCATCAGGAATTGATTATTCGGCCAACAAAAGGCGAATTTCATTGATGTGTCACTTTTCTTGCCGGAATAGTTCAAAAGGTGCTAGTAAATTGAATTGTAACTAGCTATACAAAACGACACTTCCATTTTTTAAAATTGAAAAAAAAGAGTGTGAAACGACAAAAAGCTTGTTGTAACAGCAACATTTTAATAGACAGAAGGAACAGTGAACCTTAATCACTGCACTTGAAAAAGTTAGGCACTTTTGGGTGGCACTTGATTAGGTACTTAGTCTTAAAATTTCCCAGAGAAATGTCATTATTCTTAAACTAAATTAATTATTTAAAGAACTAGAGAACGCAACACAATAGTAACTTAAACATCCATTTAAGAAACAACTTCAGTCTGCAAAGTACACGCATTGAAGAAAAAATGGTTCATAAAACCAAGGAACATTCAATTTAAAAAAAGTTTTTTCTGAAGAGATTACAATGGTTTATTAAAGAATAATAAACCAAAAGAGATAGTTTAGGACCTGAGGCTAGAAACTAATTAAAAAGAGTTTGGCACGAAGTAGTGTTGTGCCATTAGAGCTAAGACTAGGAAATTCGGAGTCACATATAAGTCATTCGCAGTCAGTTGAATAAGGGCGCGATAGTAGGATTCATAAAATTGAGGAAACAGGTTGTCAGCAATCAAATCATTAATATCTGATTTCTTACTATCTGCTAGTAGTATCTTGCTTGAGTAAGCAGGGGAAAGACTGAGCTCGCAAGGATGGGACGAAGAAGCACGCCTTGAAGAGGCTCGAGTATTTTTGACAACCACTTCCGAAAATTCATCTTTGAAACCAGATTTTTAAAAGAAACAGAACCCCTTGAGTCGATTTTTGAGCCTTCATAACCCTTAGGTCTGTGATTTTAATTGACTTTCCATTAACGGTTTCACTATAATTAGTTCCAGTTTGCTGTGCCAAACCCTTGAGATCATAAAACTGGGAACAATTTTCTCGAAGTGTCACTTTTCTTGCTGGGACCCTAATCTAGTTAACAGGGCATTACAGCTTAATGAAGTACATGCAAAATAAACGAGGTCATCGATATGAAATTAATATGAAGAATAATAATCCGTTATGAATCCATAACATCCACGCTATACCTGTGGTACTCGTACAATATCCACAACAAGCCTATCCCGTTGTACACTATACAATGCTAATGCTGTACATATCAGACACCTATTCGGTGAGCGCAATTGATCGAAGTGCTAGTGCACTAGTAACGAAATGAAATAAATTTAACATTTTCTCCCTATCATCACCAAAATCGAGCATATTAGCCAGACGATCCTCATCCTCAACCACTGGGAGCCCACAGATGTATTTCGCAATGAATTGCCTTCGGTACGGTTCTAAGATCGGGCAACGTAGACGAAAATGGCAGAGGGTGTCCATCTTCTTTCATATTGCATATATTACATAAGCTCTCGCTTCTAAACTTATGAGAAGTACCGCTATAATAAACAGTTACGAAAAACTTTGAAGACAGACGCAACTGGCACAACACCCTCTCAATCTGGACATTTTGAATGAGTCCCAAGTACTTCTGCCTACCTGAATAGTCCGCTATCCTCCTATAGAACATATTAAATCTGGCACTGGAGCTGAGGGGGGGGGGGGGGGGGGGCAATGTCAAGGATGGCGAGTTCGAAAGTGAACTAAACAAGGAAAAAGCTGGTAGTAAAGGTGAATCAGCTATTGAACTCACTAGATAATTGGGAATTAATTCCAGTTTAGAATTTATTCATTAATTCTCATAATGCGGGCAGCGCCTAATTACATTGAAGAAAATAAAAAATAAAATGATAATACTAAATAGTGACAAACCATCCGGGTTTTTAACATAAATAAACATTCATTCATTCTTTCAACTGTGATGAGATTGCAAAGAAAATTTTAGGGAACGTAGCCAAACTCAAAAATTTGATGAATTATGGACATTTTTCAACCTAAACATACATTTTTCTCACTCATTATGAATCTTGTACTTGCGATGTGAGAGTAGCGCTGAAAAATACTTCGGCTGTGACACCACATTTTGCCCTACTGTCAAAAAACGGACGGTAGACCTTCGGTTCTACACTCAGATCATTTAATAATGATTTTGACGCATTATTAGTTCATTATGGTTGCTTAGCAATATTAGTTTATAACTAATAAGCTAACTCAGCTTTCCTTGACACTATAGAGGCTTAGGGATCATGAGATGTTGTGGGAAATTGAGAGCATTCTCAAAGTTACAGTTACAGTCATGCAGCATGATCGTATGAGCGAATTTTCATAAATGGTCGTATTACATTTATGTTAAATTCTGTTGAAATTTGAGCACTTTGGGGACAGATAAAAATTTTACTATACATTTTTATAGCAAAACTAACTTTTTGTCAGAAATATTCCAATAAACAAATGATTTTGTGGATTTTTACAATTTTTTCAAGTGTTCCTATCGATTTTTAGCTTATTTTTATGCAATTTAAGTACATTTTTCAGTAAAATTTTGTGCTTAAATTTTTAAATGTCCTAGTTCATGTTCGATTACTTTTTTTTCGAGTAGCATTCTGCTAAAAAATAGAAATTTGTTCATTTTTAGCGGTTTTTTGCCTTTTTTAGTGATTTTTTAAGTACATTTTTTGAAATTTGACCAATTTAATGTGCTCAAAAAGTGTTGTCCAACGAACTCATCCTTTCTTTTGAATTGCTTGATTTTTTGGCGAAAGAACGAAGTTTTTATCTCAATTCTATCGAAAGTTATCGTCTGGAATGACACATACATATATATACATTATATATATATATATATATATATATATATATATATATATATATATATATATATATAATATATATACCTTTTTCGAGTCAAATTCAAGATTTTTCGAATCAAATTCAAGATTCTTCGAGTCAAATTCAAGGTTTTTCGAATCAAATTCAAGAATTTTCACATCAAATTAAAGGCTTTTCACATCAAATTAAAGGTTTTATATTTCAAATTAAAGGCTTTTCACATCAAATTAAAGGTTTTATATTTCAAATTAAAGGTTTTCATTTTCAAATTAAAGGTTTTCATTTTCAAATTAAAGGTTATTTAGTAAGCGATTTTGAACTATAAATATTACATAGAACAACGTTTTCAAGAGGTGGTAGGTATTGACAAGAAACAATTGGGAACAGAAAAAAAGTATGAACTGTACTTTGACTTTTCACAATAAGTTCAATGCAAATCGACGCCTGCTGCTGCCTCTGGAAGAATTAGCATCATGTCCATGACGTAATTTGCGCAATCGGAACTGGTGACTGTTGCTACACCTAGACTTATTACGTCGCACAAACTAAGCTCATTACGCCCTTCGCTGAGAACATTTCTGGCAAATAATTTTACCTACTTTAGAAAATACCTTCTCGGCTGGGTTCAGCTGGGGTGAATACGGAGGGAGGTACTTCACATCAACGCAGAGTTCTTCAATCCGACGTTTCACCATATCAGCGTGATGGATACGCGCATTATCCATAATTAAGTAGGACCTGTTTGTGTCGGGGAGCTTTGCGACTAGCTCTGTCAAAAATATACAGAATTCACTTGCATTGCAGTTCCCAAGTGATAAGATTTTATGGTGCACAATGCCTTGGTTATTCATGGCCACGATCAGAGTAGAGTTTCTCCCCCTCACGGTTGGAACAGGAACCACAGCGCGTGAACCCCTTCTTGAACGTGCCTGACTTCGGCGAAGGTGCAAATTGAAGCCGGACTCATCAATGAAAACCATGTGTCCCACGTATTGAATCTTGTGGCATATTCCTTCCTTTGTTCTTTCGTTGCGTTACAATTCATGCGATCAACTTCCTTATGTGATTGTTTCAGCGTAATTTTCAACGAAGTTAACCCTTTGTTGATGGTCGTTATTGACAAATTTACATTTCTTGAAGATAGAACGCGCTGAATTTCCTTCAACGTGCGTGCTGGATTTTCTTCGGTTGCAACCTCAATTGCCTGAAGCACCTCGGGTTTTAACTACGTAAGGCGTGAACCGCCTCTGGGTCGCATTACCAGCTCGCTCTCATTTCGCTTGTACTGCGTAACTAGGTAGTAGGCAGTGTTTACCTTCAAACCTGATATTGTAGCAGCCTCTTTAATGGACCGACCCTCCTCGTACAACCTCAGAAACATCACTTTTTGGTCTTTCGAATACTTTTCATAATTACCTCTAGGTCGACGAACACGAGACGGCACAGCGTTGTCTAAAGAAGTGTTCCGTTTCACTGGAACTTAGAATACGAATTCTTTGGCGGCTAGGTTGGCGGGAGACATTCTCGTCAGAATCGCTATTCATGATGCAACAAAATTACAACGGAATCCGAGAAAACTTTTGGGCTGCAATACGGCAAACGCGCGACCGGAGTGTGGATTATTACATAACGAAGGAATTCGCTGCACATAATGAAGTAACAACCTTTTAATCCCTTCTGCTTGCGGAAACTAGCCACCCTTATGGTGGATTTCACCACCTCCGCTTAAGGGTTTTAGCCTCAGTTTTTAGCCTCCATAGCCTCAATTTTGGCCTTTTAGCCTCCGGTTTACCAGTTAGCCGAACCTTAAGCGGAGGTGGTGAAATCCACACTTACAAATATTCGCCATCTGAATGTTGAGCCAAATGTTATATACATAGTTCAAAATCGCATACTACAAAACCTTTAATTTGAAAATGAAAACCTTTAATTTGAAAATGAAAATCTTTAATTTGAAATATAAAACCTTTAATTTGATGTGAAAAGCCTTTAATTTGATGTGAAAAACCTTGAATTTGAATCGAATAACCTTTAATTTGATGTGAAAAACCTTGAATTTGAATCGAAAAACCTTGAATTTGACTCGAAGAATCTTGAATTTGATTCGAAAAATCTTGAATTTGACTCGAAAAAGGTATATATATATATATATATATATATATATATATATATATATATATATATATATATATATATATACATATACATATGAAAAAAGCGTTAAAATCCAGGAATCATTTCAGAATGCCTCAAAACAGATTTTTATTTTAAAATTTTTGGAGCCATTGCAATAGCTTCATTTTCTAAGAAAATTCGCTAAAAGTGGCGAACGATTTTCCTGCTGTGAAAACTAAGGGAGTTACACTTCCCTAGTAACGCATTGGTTGTACGTGAAAATCAATGGAAAATCAATCATTTCGCCGTGACGAGTGTATAGGGACGTCCTATTGAAATAGATTTGAGACAAGTAGGCTAGGCTACAATCGTTGAATTCGCTTTACGGACGTCCCTCCGAAGCGAGGTAATATTAGCAAGGCTTCGCATATTATAGGAGGGACGCCCTATTGAAATTGATGACCGTGACGCATTTTTATGGGATCTATTCGTGTAATCGCCGACAGACGAATGCAATTACACTAATACGAATATAATCGTAGTTTTTTTTTTTAATTTTTAAAACCATTTATTATAATTTTTACATTACAAAACAAATGAAGTATTTAATACTTCTAAGGGAAAAATAATTTATGACTAAAATACAAATGAATAAAGTAAACTATACTTTGCAGTTGCTGATCTCCATAATTTAAGAAATTGTCTGGAGATCAGGAGTTGCAGGTTAACAAAATAGCAAAATAATTTATAAACAAAAGGCTACGTCATTAAAATCAGGTGCTCATAAATAAACATAAATTTACATTTTGTTACATTTAAAGAAAGAAAAAAGAACTGAAACGATAAAGAGGAAAACATTATAAGATCTATTAAGTAAAGTAAGTAAGGGAAAGTCAGTAGGCGAATCATTACGATATTGCTTCATTAGATAATCAGTGATAGATTTTTTAAATTTATTAATTTTTTCGGTAAGTTTGATATCTAGAGGTAGTTCCATGAATAATCTTGGGCCCAAAAAAGAATACTGTTTTTTGAAGAAATCAAACTTTGGGTAAGGAATTGGTACCATAAAGCCAGAATGGAGACGAGATGCACCATGTGAGCGAGAAATAAAAGGTAAATCATTTTTAAAATAATGTTGCAACAACTTTGATAAATAAATAAATCGGGGGGGGGGGGGGGGGAATATTATTTTTTAAAATAAAGGTTTACTTGGGCTTTGGTATCCAGTTTTGAAAATAAGTCGCAATAACGACTTTATAGCAACCTCGACTGCACCAAAAGTTGATTTATAAGCCCCACCCCAAACAGGAATGCAATAAGTCAGAATGAGTATACTAAACCGTGAAAAGTTCATTTTCAATGTAGATAGTGATACAAATTTATTGAGAAAGAAAAAATGAATGAGGTTCTTCTGATTGAATTGCATACCTGACGTCTATGTAATTTCCATTTCAAATATTTATCAACCGTTACACCCAAATATCGCTGACTTTCAACTCGTTGAATACGGGGGCACGTACAGGGGTTTGAAGAACATGAACTAAAAGGTTCATGAAAAGGACGTTGACTCAGAATCGACGAAAAATTATCGCGATCACAATCGTATTCGTATTCGACGATAAGATTATGCCCAACACTGCAATAAACATTAATATGATTTGAAAAACAACATAATGAACCGAAAAGTGATGACAAATGAGGTCTGAGGTGAGGTAGGTAACTCGTAATTGGTATGGGAGCTGGCCTGAATAGGCCATCACTCATCTGACAACTGAACTGAACAAAACCCGTCCTTGCGATGACTTCAAAAAGAAGAATTATTTCCTCTGGTTATGGCTTATTATTCTTTCTGCAATGTCATACAACGAATGATCGACAGGACCTTTAATTCATTGAAAATGTGTTTATAATTATTATGCATCAAGCAGGACAGCCTAAAATAAAATGCAAGCCTAAAAAGTCCAGTCATGCAGCATGACCCCATGAGCGAATTTTTGAAGAAATCTTCGACCTTCAGTCGCTAAAACGTTGATTGTGTTAGAAATTTCATTTATGATGATAGAAAGAGCGAACGAAATATTGAACACATGTCACAGAGTAAACTCATCAGTTGTGATTACTTTTTTTTTTTTTTTTTTTTTTAAAGCACCTACTACCTACGTTTTAAACAGCATGGTTCTAGGATTGGTTATACAGGGATACTTCCATAAGAGTAGTTCAATCTGAATTTGGACAATGTTTCATGCAAATATTATCCGATTTTTACAACTAGCGAACGGATTATTTCGATTTTTGACTGATTTTTCAACTTTGAAATTTTTGAAAACTTGATACATATTCTTATATGAAATTTTACGCTGATTCCGAATATACCACATGTTAGTATGCTGAAAAAATTATTTTCGCACAACAAATCGCTAAAAAACAGCTATTTTGAAATTTGGACTACATTTTTGAAAATTTGCAACCCGAAGATGTAATCCGATCATGCTGGCCAACGAACTTGAACTTTCTTTTTGTGTCCTTACATTTTAAAATTTGTATTGAAGTTTCTAGCACAATTCTACGGACATTATCGT